>JACEEZ010015203.1:0-92500 GCA_016584305.1 Chionoecetes opilio
AAATTAAAAACTTAAAAAAATTTACAATTAGGAGACTTGCCCAAACTACTAAATACAATTCAAGGGGAAATTTTTTTTTAATTACAAAATTATTATTTTCTAAAATTTTAAATATTTCCAATAAAAATTAAAAGAGCTAGTGCTCAATTACATGTTTAATAACATTTTACACGTATATACTGAACTAATTCCTGATTTTTTAAATATATATATTAATTATAATATATATATATATATATAATTATATAGTATATATATATATATTTATATATTATATATATATTTTAAAAGGAAGGAGATAGCGTCAAGCTCGAGATCGAGCTTGACAGACCTACAAGCGATCCTAAGCAGAAGGGGTCACAAGAAGAAGAAACACCCATACACAGGCGTGACTGTCAAAGATATAGCTTATTATCATGACTGTTGCTCATTATTATATATATTGTAGGGTTGTGAAGTGCATTTATATACAAGTGTCACTATTTAGGTCGTGTAGCACTGCGTGTCACCTTATAAGGGTGATTTGGGGTGTGTTAGGTGACAGGGAGACGTTAGCAGCGGCCACGCCATAAACTAGGAGTCACTATTTTAAACAATACACACCTTTCCTACCACAAAATCACTAGCAACACGGGTCCTTCCTTATATATCTTAATATGTATACATCAAAACTCCTTAAAAAACCCAAGCATTCCAAAGAAAAATGAGAAAATAAAAAATTATGTTGAGTTGACAATTCAAAGCGCGATGAGCGATGTATAATTCATATATTCAGCGCCGACATCGTTTGTTACACTCATTTTTTCCGTCCACAATGTCCACTCCGACACATGGGTTATATTTTATGCCAGAATATATGAAAGTCTGTTGTCTTCATTGATATACAAGACACTAAAAAGGGACTATATATAGTCCCTTATAGTGTCTTGTATATCAATGAAAAAAACCAGACTTTATATTTTCCCGGGCATAAGATACAGACCCATGTGTCGGATGGACATTGTGGACGGAAAAATTAGTGTAACATAAACCATGTCGGCGCTGAATATATAAATGATACACTTATTACATTTAACGCCTATTTTTTTATAACATATTAACCTATTTTAATTGTGGTAAATATATACAAACATTTGAGGTGTTCCCGTTTTCAAGTTGTTGACTACATTTGTTTACAGTTGTGGCCTGTATTGTTGTTTCTGTGAAATATCATAATACTGCAGCTTTTTGGTTACAATATAATAACAATATACAATAAACAAATTTTGGGCCTTGAATATTTACTGTAACCAAAGTGATCAAAGACAATCTAAATGTTTGTGCTGTGAGACAATGATGGCCTAGGTTACTGTGAAAATGCCCATATATATTTTAAATAATTTTAATATATATATTATATATTATATATATATATATATATATATATATATATATATATATTTTATATATATATATAAAATATATCTATTTGTAGTGACCTTTTTCACCTACATGGTTGATAAACAGACACCCAGGGTTGATGGTTGGTTTTTTGGAGAGAGCAGTTTTGTGTGTGTCAATCTTGAGATCAAATGTCCTGTCCCCTACAAGAGACGGCTTTTAAAGGAGCCACGTACTCCGCCTTTTTCTACCTGACGCCTAATCCCTCAATGGGCAGTCGGGAGATCATAGGTGATTCGCCAGTGGACAATGGGAGGGGAAACTGAGTAAGCCATTAAAGGTATGGAAGTGAAATCCCCAGGACCAAATTTAAAAGCAGGCGTGGACTCAAAAGGGGATTAACCGGTGTGGTGTGAAAACCCCAGTATCTCCTTCCTCAAAAAAAAAAAAAAATATTTATAAAAAAAAACTTATAAAAAAACATAGAGGGGGCCAAGGCCGAGGTAATTAGGGAGGGCAACGGCCCGTCTTTACGTTCAGCGGTAGCTGCAAGATTAGATAGGGGGTGCCGAGGGGCGCTGTTAAAATTGAGGGAGGCTGTGAAAAATAGGGGTCTTGGGGAAAGGGGAAGTGTCCCAAGGAACGGTCCCAAAAATAGCTTTGTTTTGCTTGCAGTGCCCGTGCGTTGCGGGGCCTTGCTGGGGCAGCGGAAGGCCGGACGCAGCGTGGGCACAGGAAGCACGTAGGAGCAGGGCGAGGATTAGCATTTGGGGGCGGAGACTGGGCTGATGGGGCCTTAGATGGCTTCGTCAGGCGTGCGTGGCAGCAGCTGGGGCCCTGGGCGGGCGGGGGGGCTAGTGGCGCTGGTGACGGTGGGCGGCGGGGCAGCACAGGGGGGGCGGAGGGGGGTGGCAGGGGGGTGGGGCCTAGCCCTAGGAGGGCGTGTTGGGGGCGCTGAATGGGTGGCGGCAGGGCTGGGGCCCAGGTGAGCACGTGCCTGGCGTCGCGGCATGTGGACGGCAGGGGCGGCGGCATGCGGTACCCGTGCGTTGCAGGGGCCCTTGCTGGGGCAGCGGAAGGCAGCAGGGCCAGCGGGGCAGAGGGGCGAAGAGTAGCCCGAGGCGCCAGGAGGCAGGAGGCGGGGTTGGAAGGGGGGGCGTGAGCCCAGGGAGCGGGCAGGAGGTGGGTGTGGGTAGCGCGACTGTGCAGGAGGGCAGGGGCCCCGGGGGTTTGGGGCCCTGGTAGGGGGGGCATGACAAGGGGAGGTGAAACCCAGTGAAGCCATTAAAAGGATGGAAGTGATAATCCCTAGGACAAGATTTTAAAAGCAAGGCGTGGACCAAAAATGATTAACCAGGTGGGTGTGAATCACCCCAAAATATATATATAATTTTATTTTAAATTTTAATATATATTTTTAATAATTTTAATATATTTAATAAATAAAATAATATATATATATATATATAAATTAAATATAATATATATATATATTATATTATATAATATAAAAAAAATATATATAATATATAAAATATATATATAATATATAATATAAAAATAATATATAATATATATAAATATAATATATATTATATTAAATATATATATATAAAAATTTAAAATATTAATATTTTTAATATATATATATATTATAATAAAATTATAATATATTTAAATATATATTATATATTATAAATATATAAAATTATTTAAATTTTAAAATATATATATATATATAAATATATATATATAATATATAATATATATATTAATTTATATATATTAGGGGGGTCCACATTTCGGGAAAAAGAAAATTTTTCGGATTTGTCGGGGCCGGGGCGGGAAATTTTTGTCGATACTATGGCCAGGGTTTTGTGCAAAATTTTATTCCGATCGGGTGATATTGTCCCGTCCCCCGTGGGCCAAAGTTTTTACTATTTAACAAAATTTTTGGGAAAAAAGGTGAACTGAGATAGGGATTAGGGGAAACAAAAATTTAGTATTCACTCAATTTGTTTTTTGTTAATGCTTTTTCATCTTTTCAGTGCAATTAAAAGTGTTTTTAAAGCAAGGATCTGCATTTAGTAATTACAGAGATGGACTGGACAATGCCCACCACAACGTGCAGGGGCCCAGTTACCCTTCAGCAGCTTGTGGTGCTGAGGGAGCTGTGTGACGCTCCGCCTCCCAAATTGTGGCGCCGCGTTAGTCGTTGTTGTGCCTGCGTTCGGGAGGCCGCTGAACTGCAGCACGTTACACGCTCAGCCACCGAAGGAGTTGGCTTCTTGGCAGCCCGAACGAACCCTGTTGGGGAGAGAGGAAAACAGCTTCCCAAGAACGGGCAAGTGCACGGCGCTCTTCCACTTCCGTCCGTGTGCAGCGGAAGTCGGTGTGAAAGAAGCGGCTTCCCTCGTACCGCGGAGGTGCGGTGCGTCAGTGGGAGAAAAGCACGGATCCCCAAACGCAGAAGAAGAGCCGCTGTGTGAGAGGATCCTCCGGCTGTAGCATTCATGGCAGAACTTGGATCGGTCAAGAAGCGGGAGCGATGAAGGTAAGACAAATCAACAGTTGAAAAAACTAATTGAATTTAGTTGCAGAATACCGTAATATAATATATTATTTGCCTAATTGCCATGACATTTAACCGGGACCGTCTGCCATGCTGGGGATGGCTAGGCTGGATGGGCCCGAACGATAACTCGGAATGATACATGAAATTATCAGAAGCTGCGAGTCATACCTTCATTCAAAAAACACCTGAAATTTAACCCATAAACCAATTACTAATTTACCTCATCCACAATTTGATGGGGGACCGCTAGTCCGTCGTCCGACCTAATAGCGTAAACTTAAAACTTTAACTTCTCTGTAGATACGGACGGAAGTTGGTAAATAGTATGCTTCAGTATTAGTAATGTATTTAATTTTTTTTTGCATTGCACAGAACTTGGATAGATGTCATCCGAATGTATATGGTGTGTGTATTGGCGTGATAATGTACTATAAATTCTATATTAAACATTGATGTAAACTATTATTTCCAATAAGGCACCTGTATAAACCTTTCACATACGTTAACTTTTATCGTCACCAACTTATAATATTTTGTTTGTTTTTAGTGTACTCTAATAAATGAACTAAGTTAGGTAGGAAAAACTTTATTTAGGTTGTGGTAATTAAATTGTTTAAACGATAACCTACAGACGGAAGCTAATCCTTTCAGTTGACGTCGAGGAATCGCCGGAGTTTCTCACTGGCGCGGGACGCTTTTCGACATGGGCACGCGGACGCCTTCGACCTCATCACGGTGGACGAGGATCGGCAGTTTCCTGCCTGGGCCAGCGCTGCCCAGATGGACCCCGTTGCATCATGCAAGAGCGACCAATCCTTGGCCCGACAGAGAGCGACGGGCGTATGGAGCGCTGCGTGCTAAAGCGGTCGAGCTCACCGGAAGCGTGCCACGACTTGCCACGCGCAGATCATCGGGCTTGGGTGCAGGCGACGAAGAAGAGAACGGTGTGGTGATCGACGGACGGGGACGCGGACTTCGTCCGAGCGCAGGAATATCGCGCTCCAACCTACCCCGGCCTGTTCCCCCAAGCGTCGCAGCACGCCGATTCAGACGCGGCTGTGCCGCTGGCGTTTGACCGCACAAGATCTCGGACCGCACCGCAGTTCATATTTTCACCGACCTGTCCACGCGCCGACGCCACTCCCGCTCGCCGAACCGTGCGGGCCACCGGAGGAGCGCGCGGGGAGAAGATGGCTAAGGAGATCAAGCGGAGTGACCGTGAATGTGCCGGCACGGTGCAGTCATCATAACACTGGGACGGGAAAACTTGTCGAGGGATGGGCCGGTGAGGAATCGCGGAGCGAGTGCCCATCCTGGTGTCCGGTGACGGCATCCCAGGAAGCTGTTGATGGTGCCGAAAACTCGCGGCGGGGACGGCGTGTGCTGACCGGACAGGGGCGGTCTCGACGCTGCGAAGGAGTGTGGGACCTCGTCGACAACATCACCCCGTCGGCATGGCGTCGACACAAACAGCAGCAATACCGGACTCAAGGGAGGGCGCGTGAGTCCACATAATGAAGCACGTCAAACGGAATCTGCTCACTTCGCTTGCCGGCACCACGTGCTCCGAGCGAGTGGTGGGGCAGCATCACCGTCTGCTTCGGCCGTCTTCCGGCCGGATCCAGCTGTTGCAAGCGGTTTTGTGGAAGTTGGTGGCCGCTCGCGAAACCAGGCGTCGTCCAAACCGCTCGACTACCCCGTCGACGCGCGACAAGATCATCGCCCCACTGCCACGCGTTTGCAGAAGGAGAAGCAGCGCGCGACGACTACCGCGAGATGGTGCAGCTCACCTATCATCGTGTTGGCGGTGAGTGAGGCGAACATCCGGAAGCCGGGCGCCTACCACCGTGCTCGATGGATGGAAAGGTGATCTACACTATCAAGATCACCCCTCTTCGCGGGGATGTTTGCGCTCACCAAGCAGAGAAGAGGGAGATGATCCGGTTCACGACGTTTATCGTCACAACGTACGTGGAAACCGTGGATGTCCGCCACTGCTCGACCTCGGCCACGGCAACGGACCTCGCCCTCCTCAAAGCCTTCGCCGCCCTATCGCGACAAGGAATCGGGCGGGCATCGGGCAAGGTGATGGCCGGCACAGTGTACTGTCTCCGAGGAGCTAGTCGGCCTCTCCCTCTTTCGACGAGGCACCGGTGGTCGAGGAGAAGCGGGCCATCGTCAGCGCCATGCCGGCAGCGGCTGGGGGAAGAACCCGCCTCGCGCGCCGACGTCGCCTCGAAGCAGTGGAGCAGCGGCTCCTGGCGTCGTTTGCACACGGACCACTCTGTGGGCTCGTCACCGCCCCTCGGGGCCGGTCAGATGTCCTCAACGTCGATCCGGCCGAGTGGTCGGGAGGGACGGACTAAACCCGGCTCGTCGGCGCGGCCCGTCACCTACGGGTGGTGAAACGACTTTGCGGAGAGGGTCGTCGCCCTCATCAGCGCGTTCTGCGGCGCCATCACCGCGCGACCCGAGGGAACAGCGACAGCACCTTCTGCAGGTCGTTGGGCGCCACGGGGTTTTACCCGTGCGCGAAAGGTATAGGATGGCGCGCACGGTGGATTAGTTTTTTTGATAATCGTACCAGTGTAGATCGTAGAGGTTTAATAGTGGAACTTCGGCCGCTTCTGCGGGACGGTATAAAGTTATCCGATCGCAGAAATAAAATTTTGCCACAAATCCTTGTATCATGTATCGCAAGAATTCCGACCCGGCCCAACGACTCCGAAAAAAAATTTAAAAGGGGACCACCCAATTATATATATATATTAGGGTACGCCGTAGGGTCCAATGAACAAGTGAAATATAAATTATTTCGAATTTGGCAGGGTGTTATCTATGTAAAAATTGAAATTAAGGGTGGTTTGTCCTCTTCAACTTTGTGTGAGCACTTCTTGCTATGCAAAAATGGACTTTTAATATTTATATGCAAAAACATAGCTAAAGTGCGATTTTTGCATAGAAGAATTGCTCAAATGCAAAAATGAAACGAGTAAAATCGTCTTTAGAATTCCATTTACGTAGTAAATGAGAAAAAGGAATTTCTGTATACGGCGTACTCTAAACCAGGTACCAAAATTGTTGGATGGGTTACGATGGGAGAAAGCCAAGACAGGGCGATGGTGCACGACAGCTATGGGAAACTGCACCAAGGTTGATCAGGAGGATGTCATGTGTCAGTGACAGAGGAGCCCTCTGGAAAGGTACCTTTGACACTTGGTACCAGAGGACCAGTGCCACCTGAGAAGCCTGCGTTCAAGGTGGCTCAGGCTCTCTTATTATCTGCTGGTGACATACGACTCACCGACTCACGATCAGTACTGCAAGGTGACCAACTAGGGCCAACAAGGGGTGGAAGGGTGGTACTCACGCCCCCATTTGGAGAAGATCTGGGACGCAAGTTCTTCGGAGTATATGGCGTGTGCACACAAACGAGTTGCCCCTGCGCCACCTTATCACAGCAGTCTGTTTCAGCGTGAATGAGATGCAGTACAAGCAAAAGAAGGGTTTTAGAAGGAGTGCCAGTGCGGTGAAGATCTCACGGCAGATACGGGAGTATATCCCTGGTCAACATTGTCCACTGACCAGCAGGTCTCCTACCGCTGGTCCCGGCTGTGAAGCGGGGCGTTCTCCCGTCCGAGCTGCAGGATATCAAGGGCAAGGTGTCCCACTCCAGATGGCTCACTCACAGCCCAGTCGATCGTGTACATGTGGAACAGAAAGCATGGGATGAATGGCAAAAACTGAACCACCTGAAATCCTAGTCAAGTTACTGCACTGCAGGTGTACTTCAAAACTCTAATACGACATTCAAGGTTCACCACAGACTAGAGGACGGACCTACGCACATCCTTCACGCAGATTCAGAGTGATGAGGTCACAACCCAAAGAAGAGGTCCAAACAGCTGTGACCTTCTACGTGCGGACAGGAGCATGGTTCGCACACTAGAATCGTGTCCTCCTCTCGATGATGGCGAGTTCAGAGGTGAGGACGACCGCAGGTTCGCCGTGACCAGATTTTGAAGCGAGGGCTGGCGAGGAGTATGGGGGACACCAGTGTAAGACCTACGCTCACACCCAAGCTGAACTTGTCAGCCACAAGCTTGCAGACACTGGTCAGCTGGCAGCCTGGCACGGCACGAGCCGCGGCATTAAACTATGCACTGTCCAGGGGATCAGATCCAGGTAGATACTGGTCAAGCCGTACGAGGTTCGGAGTTCGTATCCACACTCAGAGCACCGAAAGAGTCATGAAGCAGGTGAACAGAGGCCGGCGCAAGCAGGCCAGGAGACGGGTTCATCCGGGCTCGGGCCCACCACCGGGAGACCAGCCCTGCCTTCAGGTCTAAGAAGGACATGATGGACACGTTCTTGGCCAAGTAGAGGGCTATGGACACTGTGATGTAGTGCCTGATGAACCCAAACTGATCAGAAAAGAGCTGACAACGCTAGTCATTTGGAACTTCATAGTGGGGCATGATGCAATACACAGGACCAACCGGACACTGCGTTACTCATTAGCATTATTCGATAAGGGTGCAATATAAAAGGCGCTTTGATAGTAAGAATTGCTCAATGCAAAAATTGAGAGATAAAATCGTCGTAGACTTCCCCATTTTACATAGGAATTTGGCATGCCAAAGGTGAGAAAAAATATGTTTTTGGTTATACGGCGTACCCTAATATATATAATATAGATATAATATATATATATATGGATATATATATATATATATATATATTAATATATATAATAGCTATATATAATCTATATATACATATATATATATATATATAGTGAAAATAACTACATTCACTCACCCATCACCCCACCCATCACTCACCCATTACCCATCACCCTCATCAAGGTTTCCTCAATTCTCGCAACCCACTTTTTTGTCACATTATCGCTAAAGGTTACTACAAAAAAAAAAAAAAGTGATCGGATCATCTCATAAATGGGCTTAACAACTTCCCATGGCGACCCGGTTTCCAAAAATGTGCCACATGAGGGGGGATTCCGCCACAGGGGGCGGCACCTATCGCGGACAAGACAGACAGACAGACAGACCCAAACAATTTCGCTTATATATTATACTAGCCGCAAAGCCGCCCACCGGGCGGAAACTTTTTGGCTGCTCCTGCGGAGGGATATTGGTGGCCTTCGGCCCACCACCTGTGTTTGGTGGGCCTGCGGCCCACCAACAGGACTCTCCAGATATGCCCCTTCTAACTTTCCTGAACTCATGGAGTAGAAAATGTATGTATTCCCCCCACCCATCCACTCAACCAGTACCCAATACCCCCCACCCAGTCACTCACCCATACCCCCACACCATTCACTCACCCATACCCATCACACACACCCATTCACGCACCATTACCATCACCACCCAACCCATTGCACGCAACCCATGACCCATCACCACACACCCACGTACCCATCACCCCCCACCCAGTCACTCACCCCCAGGACCCCAATTTCCCCCACCCATTCACTCACCCATACCCATGCACACACACCCAGTCACTGCACCCAGTACCCATCACCCCCCACCCATACCCGACACCACCACCCATTCACTCACCCATTACCCATCACCCCCACCATCACTCACCCATTACCCATAACCACACACCCATTCCATCACCCATTATCCACACCCCCACCCATTACCCATCCACCCCCCACCCCATTCATTCACCCCCCCCCATTCACCACCATTAACCACACCACACACCATTCACTCACCCAGTACCCATCACCCCCACCCATTCACTCACCCCATTAACCATCACCCCCATCCATTCACTCACCCATTACCCATCACCCCCCCACCCATTCACGCACACATACCCATCACCACACAAACCAATTCACTCACCCATTAACCCATCACCCCCCACCCATTACCCATTCACCCCCCACCCATTCACTCACCCATTACCCATCAACACACACACATTCACTCACCATTACCCATCCCCCCCAACCATTACCCATCACAAACACCCATTACCATCACCCCACCCATTCATCACCCCCCACCATTCACTCAACCATTACCTATCACCACACACCCATTCACTCACCATTACCAATCAACCCCCACCCATTCACTCACCCATTACCATCACCACACACCCATTTCATCACCCATTACCCATCACCCCCCAACCTATTCCCTCACCATCACCATCACCCCCACCCATCACACCCCAACCCATTACCCATCACCCCACATGTCACTCACCCATACCCATCCCCTACCATCAAGCGTTCCTCAATTGGATGAGAACAGAAAACTGAGAAATCCAGGGTCGCTGGCAGTTTTAACTCAAAGGTGGTCTACTGTGTTTTCCCTCCGCGGATAATATTTTTCAAAATAATTTTCGCGATATAAATATTGATGCACCGACATCTGAATAATAAAAAAAGAACGTTTCTTCTGTGTTCTAGTAAGTGTAGGCATGAAACATGCATTACGATTGACCGTTCTAAGATAGCAATTTATGCAAAAATTACTCGCCCTAAGATAGCAAAGCTTAATATAATTTTTTACATGTATATTGTGGCCATGTAAAATTTGGGCGATGTTCACACTGTTTTCTAAGACAGTACTGCTGCGTCTGGCAACAAACGCTTGTCAAAATTACAATAAGCAATTGCTTGGAAAAACGAAAGAATAAGAATGCCGAAATCGGCTGTTGTGCGACAATGTAGGGTATAATGTGGAGGAGAACGTGCCGCGGCTGGGAGTGGTTGGCGGGGGAGATTGTGCGGGGAGATTGAATCCAAACATTGCCACTTCACGCGTTCGACTCATTGCACTTCCAGACTGTCTATCTGATTGATACACAATAATAACAATAACATATGACTGCATAGGTATAGATAACTCTAAACATACGTTATTGGACTGGATATATCATAAGAGTAAACATTTACCTCGCCTCCTCATACTATAAACCTACTTGTTATTTGGTTAAATACATGTTTTACAGAAATCAGGCTTCTATACAATAACATATAGAAGAAAAATCGTTCTTAAAATTATACTTTTGTGTTTGAAGTGCAGGGGAAAAGGCCCATATTTTTCTTTCAAGTTGATCAACTTTTACCAATTGTGAGTTAAAACTGCCAGCGACCCTGGCATTTCGGAGTGCAGTCTCTCTAATTAGAGAGAACGGAAATCGAGAAATGCCAGTGATGTCGCTGCAGTTGAACTCAAAGGTTGGTATACTGGTTTACCTCCGCGACTAATATTTTTCATAAATTAATTTCGCGATAAACATGATGCACGCATCTGAAAAACCAAAAAATATAGTTCCTTCTCGTTTCTACTAATATATGGATGCATGCATACCGAGGAAACGTTCTATAATAGCAATTTAATGCAATACTCGCCTTCGTGTAGCAAAAGCTTATAATTTTTACCATGTATATTGTGGGCATGTTAAAATTTGGGCGATGTTTCACACTGTTTTCTAAGACAAGTACTGCTGCGTCTGGGCAAACGCCTTGTCAAAAATACAATAAGCAATGCCTTGGAAAAACGGAAGGGAAATAAGGAATGGCGAAATCGGCTTGCGCTGCGACAATTAGGTTAAATTGTGGAGGGCGATACGCCGCGGCGGGGCCAGTGGTGGGCGGGCAGATTTGGCGGGAGATTGAATCAAAAACAGTGCACTTCACGCGTCGACTCATTGCAACTTCCAGGCTTCTATCTGATTGATACACAATAATAACAGGAAAATATGATGCCTCGGTAAAGATAACTTCTAAACATTCGTTATTGACTATATAAATAATATAGAGTAGCATTTACCTCGCCTCCTCAACTTAACCTCCTGGTTATTTGGTTATTACCAATGTTTTACAGATCAGGCTTCTATACAAATACCATAATAGAAGAAAAATCGTCTTAAGATTATACTTGCTTGTTTTAAGTGCAGTGGAATAAGCCCAATTTTCTTTCAAAGTTGACAACTTTCACCAAGTTGTGAGGTTAAAACTGCCAGCGACCGACTGCAGTTCGGAAGAGTGGCCAGTTCTCTCTAATTCATCGCAACCCACTTTGTTTTCCAATTCTCGCTAATAGGCGCTAAAAAAAAGAAAAAAAAAAGTGATCGTGATTCATCTCATAAGTGCTTATGGACCTTCCCCTGTCAACCTGATTCCAAAAATGTTTATTGCCATATGAGGTGTTTGCGACGCGGGCGCGGACCCTATTCCACACACAACACACACAGACAGGACAGACAGACACACTTTCGCTATATTATCTAAGATTATATATTTAGATATATATATATATATATATATAAATATTATATACAAGCGAAAATAAAAACTACATTATGGAACTGATACAAATAATGAACTGGGGGATTTTACAAGTCCGTGACGTCACACCATAAGGAAACACCCGCTCGCTTTCCCGTACAAATTTACCTACCTAATATAATGTTATCAGGATAAAAGATATACTGTGATCTCGGAATGTTTGTTCTAGACTTATCATTGAAAAAAATAAATCGTTAACACACAAAGAAATGCCATTATGAGGACTTTCAAGAAATATGCATCACTTAAACTCTTCGCCATTTAATATTTTGCGAAAAAAACTTTTTTACATGGAGAAATCAAATAGAGCGGAATTTAATAGCTTCCATTGATATAATTTCCTTTTCGGATAAATGGAATTAGCAGCATGCATAAATTAGCGTTAACTAAAAAAATAACATCATGAAATCGGGTAATTTTCCCGATGATGCGGGTTTACTATTTAGTTAACGCTAATTTATGTATTACATTAGGTAAAGAAATATAAGGCCACCACCTGAAGGCCTCAAGGAAGATAAAAGCCTAAAAGGCGCAAACAGGTGTGATATATTAATATAAATAATACTAATAAAATAATTATAAGGTGAAAGTTCAAAAAGCGTTTTAGTCGCATCAAGTCCCCTATAACTGAATTTCAAGAGAGCTCGCACGCGTACGTCTAAAGCTCCGAGACGAAAACTGAGACATGATGCGCGAAAGATCCAATTGTCGAGAAAAAAAAAAAAAAAAGTTAGCCTTGGAATGTAGTCCGAGGCTGCGGAAAATGGGGGAAGCAATGTACTACGCGCTCGCGCACGTGCGGCGCCACCGTGAGGGCGGCGGGAGAAGATGGCTAAGGAATCAAGCGGAGATGACCGGATGTGCCGGCGTGCCGCTCATCATACACTGGGACGGAAAACTTGTCGAGGGGATGGCCGGTGAGGGAATCGCGGAGCGATTGCCCATCCTGGTGTCCGGTGACGGCATCCAGAAGCTGTTGATGGTGCCGAAACTCGCGGCGGGGACGGGCGTGCTGACCGGACAGGCGGTCTACGACGCTGCGAAGGAGTGGGACCTCGTCGACAACATCATCGCATGTGCTTCGACACAACAGTCAGCATACCGGACTCAAGGAGGGCGCGTGCGTCCACATAATGAAGCACGTCAAACGGAATCTGCTCCACTTCGCTTGCCGGCACCACGTGCTCGAGCTAGTGGTGGGTGCAGCATTCACCGTCTGCTTCGGCCCGTCTTCCGGCCCCGAGATCCAGCTGTTCAAGCGGTTTGTGAAGTGGTGGCCGCTCGCGAACCAGGCGTCGTCCAAACCCGCTCGACGTACCCCGTCGACGGCGCCGACAAGATCATCGCCACCTGCCACGCGTTGCTGAAGGAGAAGCAGCCGCGCGACGACTACCGCGAGATGGTGCAGCTCACCATCATCGTGTTGGGCGGTGAGGTTGAGGCGAACATCCGGAAGCCGGGCGCCTACCACCGTGCTCGATGGATGGCAAAGGTGATCTACACTCTCAAGATCACCCTCTTCCGCGAGGAGTTTGCGCTCACCAAGCACGAGAAGAGGGAGCTGATCCGGTTCACGACGTTTATCGTCACAACGTACGTGGAACCGTGGATGTCCGCCCACTGCTCGACCTCGGCCCCGGCAACGGACCTCGCCCTCCTCAAAGCCCTCGCCGCCTATCGCGACAAGGAGATCGGGCGGGCATCGGGCAAGGTGATGGCCCGGCACATGTGGTACGTCTCCGAGGAGCTCGTCGGCCTCTCCCTCTTCGACGAGGCGACGGTGGTCGAGGAGAAGCGGGCCATCGTCAGCGCCATGCAGCAGCAGCGGCTGGGGGAGAAGAACCCGCCTCGCCGCGCCGACGTCGCCCTCGACGCAGTGGAGCAGCGCTCCCTGGCGTCGTTTGCAACGACCAACTCTGTCGGCCTCGTCACCGCCCTCGGGGCCGGTCACGATTTCCTCAACGTCGATCCGGCCGAGTGGTCGGGGAGGGACGACTACACCACGGCTCGTCGGCGCGCCCGTCACCTACGGGTGGTGAACGACTTTGCGGAGAGGGGCGTCGCCCTCATCAGCGCGTTCTGCGGCGCCATCACGCGCGACGAGGAACAGCGACAGCACCTTCTGCAGGTCGTGGAGCGCCACCGGGCGTTGTACCCGTGCGCGAAATAGGTATAGGATGGCGCGCACGGTGGATTTCGTTTTTTTGATCATCGTCACCAGTGTAGACTCGTAGAGGTTTAATAGTGGAAACTTCGGCCGCTCTGCGGGACGGTATAAAGTTATCCGATCGGAATAAAATTTGCACACATCCTTGTATCATTGTATCGACAAGAATTCCGACCCGGCCCAACGAATCCGAAAAAAAATTTAAAAGTGGACCACCCTAATATATATATATATTAAGGTACGCCGTAGGTCCAATGAAAAGTGAAATATAGATTATTTCGAATTTGGCAGGGTGTTATCTTATGTAAAATTGAATTTTAAGGGTGGTTTGTCCTCTTCAACTTTTTGGTTTGAGCACTTCTTGCTATGCAAAAATGGACTTTTATATTTATATGCAAAACATAGCTTAAAAGTGCGATTTGCCATAGTAAGAATTGCTCAAAGCAAAAAGGGAACGAGATAAAATCGTCTTAGAATTCCATTTTACGTAGTAAATTGAGAAAAAGAATTTCTGTTATACGGCGTACTCTAACCAGGGTACCAAATTGTTGGATTGGGTTACGATGGAGAAAGGACAAGACCAGGGCGATGGTGCCCGACAGCTATGGGAAACTGCACCCAAGGTTGATCAGGGAGGAGCATGTGTCAGTGACAGAGGAGCCATCTGGAAGGTACCTTTGACACTTTGTACCAGAGGACCCAGTGCCACCTGAGAAGCCTGCGTTCAAGGTGGCTCAGGCTCTCTATGATCTGCTGGTGACATACGACTCCACCGACTCACTGATCGTACTGCAAGGTGACTCAACTAGGGCCAACAAGGGGTGGAAGGGTGGTACTCACGCCCATTTGGAGAAGATCCTGGGACGCAAGTTCTTCTGGAGTATATGCGTGTTGCACACAAACGAGTTGCCCCTGCGCCACCTTATCACCAGCAGTCTGCTTTCCAGCGTGAATGAGATGCAGTACAACGCAGAGTTCAGAGGAGTGCCAGGCGGTGAAGATCTCACGGAGATACCGGAGTATATCCTGGTCAACATGTCCACTGACCAGCAGGTCTCCTACCAGCTGGTCCAGGCTGTGAAGCGGGGCGTTCTCCCGTCCGAGCTGCAGGAGATCAAGTGTGGCAAGGTGTCCCACTCCAGATGGCTCACCACAGCCCAGTCGCTCGTGTACATGTGGACCAGAAAGCATGGACTGACTGGCAAAAAACTGAACACCCTGGAAATCCTAGTCAAGTACTGCCTGCAGGTGTACTTCAAACTCTACTACGACATCAAGGTTCACCACAGACTAGAGGACGGCCCTAAGCACATCCTCACGCAGCTCAGAGTGATGAGGTCACAACCCAAGAAGGTCCAAACAGCTGTGACCTTCTACGTGCGGACAGGAGCATGGTTCGCACACTCAGAATGTGTCCTCCTCTCGCTGATGGCGAGTCAGAGTGAGGACGACCGCAGGTTCGCCGTGACCCAGATTTTGAAGCTGAGGGCTGGCGAGGAGTATGGGGACACCAGTGTAAGACCTCGCATCACACCCAAGCTGAACTTGTCAGCCACCAGCTTGCAGACACTGGTCAGCTGGCAGCCTGGCCACGTGCACGAGCCGGCATTCAACTATTCACTGTCCGGGGATCAGATCCAGGAGATACTGGTCAAGCCGTACGAGGTTCCGGAGTTCTCTATCCACACTCAGAGCACCGAAAGAGTCATGAAGCAGGTGACAGAGGCTGCGGCAGCAGGCCAGAGACGGGTTCATCCGGGCTCGGGCCCACCACCGGGAGACCATGCCCTGCTTCAGGTCTAAGAAGGACATGATGGACACGTTCTTGGCCAACGTAGAGGCTATGACACTGTGATGTAGTGCCTGATGAACCAACTGATCAGAAAGAGCTTACCACGCTAGTCATTTGGAACTCATAGTGGTGCATGATGCAATACACAGGACCAACCGGACACTGCGTACTCATTTAAGCATTATTCGATAAGGGTGCAATATAAAAGTGCGATTTTGCATAGTAAGAATTGCTCAAATGCAAAAATTGAGAGATAAAATCGTCTTAGACTTCCATTTTACATAGGAATTTGGCATGCCAAAGTTGAGAAAAATATTTTTTGTTATACGGCGTACCCTAATATATATATATATATATATATATATATATATATATTTTATATATATATATATATATATATATATATATATATATAGTGAAAATAACTACATTCACTCACCCATCACCCCACCCATTCACTCACCCATTACCCATCACCCTACATCAAGGTTTCCTCAATTCTCGCAACCCACTTTTTTTTTTCACAATTCTCGCTAATAGGTTACTACAAAAAAAAAAAAAAGTGATCGGATCATCTCATAAATGGGCCTTAAAACCTTCCCCTGGTCGACCCGGTTCCAAAAATGTGCCACATGAGGGATTCCGCCCAGGGGGCGGCACCTATCGCGGACAGACAGACAGGGACAGACAGACACAAACACTTTCGCTTTTATTATTATACTAGCCGCAAAGCCGCCCACCGGGCGGACTTTTTGGCTAGCTCCTGCGGAGGGCTATTGGTGGGCCTTCGGCCCACCACCTTGTGTTTGGTGGGCCTTCGGCCCACCAAACATGGACTCTCCAGATAGCCCCTTCTAACTTCCTGAAATCATGGATGTAGAAATGTATGTATTCCCCCCCACCCATTCACTCACCCATTACCCATCACCCCCCACCCATTCACTCACCCATTACCCCCAACACATTCACTCACCCATTACCCATCACCACACACCCATTCACTCACCCATTACCCATCACCCCCCACCCATTCACTCACCCATTACCCATCCCAAAACACCCATTACCCATCACCCCCCACCCATTCACTCACCCATTACCCATCACCCCCCACCCATTCACTCACCCATTACCCATCACCACCACACACCCATTCACTCACCCATCCCCATCACCCCCCCCATTACCCATCACCACAAAACCATTCACTCACCCATACCCATCACCCCCCACCCATTCACTCACCCATTACCCATCACCACACACCCATTCACTCCCCATTACCCATCACCCCCACCCATTACCCATCAACCCCCCACCCATTCATTCACCCCCCCCCATTCACTCACCCATTACCCATCACCACACACCCATTCACTCACCCATTACCCATCACCCCCCACCCATCACTCACCCATTACCCATCACCCCCCATCCATTCACTCACCCATTACCCATCACCCCCCACCCATTCACGCACCATTACCCATCACCACACACCCATTCATCACCCATTACCCATCACCCCCCACCCATTACCCATCACCCCCACCCATTCACTCACCCATTACCCATCACCACACACCCTTTTCACTCACCCATTACCCATCCCCCCCACCCATTACCCATCACCACACACCCATTACCCATCACCCCCCACCCATTCACTCACCCCCCACCCATTCACTCACCCATTACCCATCACCACACACCCATTCACTCACCCTTACCCATCACCCCCACCCATTCACTCACCCATTACCCATCACCACACACCCATTCACTCACCCATTACCCATCACCCCCAACCTATTCCCTCACCCATTCACCCATCACCCCCCCCCCATTCACTCACCCCACACCCATTACCCCTCACCCCCACCCATTCACTCACCCATTACCCATCACCCTACATCAAGGCTTCCTCAATTGGAGAGAACAGAAACTCGAGAAAATGCCAGTGGTCGCTGGCAGTTTTAACTCAAAGGTTGGTCTACTGTGTTTTCCCTCCGGGGACTAATATTTTCATAAATCAATTTCGCGATAAATATTTTATGCACCGCATCTGAATACTAAAAAAGAACGTTCTTCTTTGTTCTAGTAAGTGTATGCATGACATGCATTACGATTGAACGTTCTAAGATAGCAATTTAATGCAAATTACTCGCCTCGAGTAGCAAAGCTTAATATATTTTTTACATGTATATTGTGGCATGTAAAATTGGGCGATGTTCACACTGTTTTCTAAGACAGTACGCTGCGTCTGGCAAACGCTTGTCAAAATACAATAAGCAATGCTTGGAAAACGAAGAATAAGAATGCCGAAATCGGCTTGTTGCTGCGACAATGTAGGTTTATAATTGTGGAGGCGACGTGCGCGGCTGGGAGTGGTGGCGGGGAGATTGTGGCGGGAGATTGAATCAAAACATTGCCACTTCACGCGTCGACTCATTTTCACTTCCAGACTTTCTATCTGATTGATACACAATAATAACAAGAACATATGACTGCCTAGGTATAGATAACTTCTAAACATACGTTATTGACTGTATAATTTTCATAGAGTAACACTTTACCTCGCCTCCTCAACTATAACCTACTTGGTTATTTGGTTAAATACATGTTTTACAGAATCAGGCTTCTATACAATATACATATAGAAGAAAATCGTTCTTAAAATTATACTTTTGTGTTTTAAGTGCAGTGGAATAAGCCCATATTTTTCTTTCAAGTTGACCAACTTTTCACCAAATTGTGAGTTAAAACTGCCAGCGACCACTGGCATTTCGGAGTGTGCAGTTCTCTCTAATTAGAGAGAACTGAAACTCGAGAAATGCCAGTGGTCGCTGGCAGTTTTAACTCAAAGGTTGGTCTACTGTGTTTTCCCTCCGCGACTAATATTTTTCATAAATTAATTTCGCGATAAACATTGATGCACCCGCATCTGAAAACCAAAAAAATATAGTTCTTCTGTTGTTCTACTAATTATATGGATGACATGCATTACGATGGAACGTTTCTATAATAGCAATTTAATGCAAATTACTCGCCTCGTTGTAGCAAAGCTTAATATATTTTTTACATGTATATTGTGGCATGTAAAATTTGGGCGATGTTCACACTGTTTTCTAAGACAGTACTGCTGCGTCTGGCAAAACGCTTGTCAAAATACAATAAGCAATGCCTTGGAAAAACGAAGAATAAGGAATGCCGAATCGGCTTGCTGCTGCGACAATGTAGGTTATAATTGTGGAGGCGATACGCCGCGGCGGGGAGTGGTGGGCGGGGAGATTTGGCGGGAGATTTAATCAAAAAAATTGCCACTTCACCGTCGACTCATTGCACTTCCCGGCTTTCTATTGATGATACACAAAAAAACAGGAAAAAATGACTGCCCCAGGTAAGAAACTTTTAAACATTCGTTATTTACTATATAAAAATCAAAAGTACATTTTCCCCGCCTCCTCAACTATAAAACCCCCTTTGGTTTTTTGGGTTTTAACAAGTTTTTTAGAAAGGCTTCTATACAATAACATATAGAAGAAAATCTTTTTTTAATATTATACTTGGGTTTTTAAAGGGAGTGGAAAAAGCCCAATTTTTTTTTTAAGTTGACCCAAAATTTTTTTACCAAATTTTGGGGAAAACTGCCACGACCATGGGATTTTTTGAGGTTTTATTTTTTAATTCCGCAACCCACTTTTGTTTCACAATTTCGCTAATAGGCTGCTAAAAAAAAAGAAAAAAAAAATGACGGATCATTCATAATGGGCTTAGACCCTTTTTCCCGGTCAAACCCGATTCCCCAAAATTTTCCATATGAGGTGTTTTTTCGCCCCCGGGGGGGGGCGGAACCCATTCCACACACACACACACCAGACAAAAGACAGACACACTTTTGCTTATATTTTTATAGATATATATTATATATATATATATATATATTATATATATATATATATATATATATATATACAGCGAAAATAACTACATTATGGAACTGATACAAATATGATACTGATACAAGTCCGTGACGTCACACCATAAGGATACCACCCGCTCCGCTTCCCGTACAAATTTACCTACCTAATATAATGTTTATCAGTATAAAAGATATACTGTTATCTTCGGAAATGTTTGTTCTATAATATCATAAAAAAAAAATCGTAACACACAAAAGAAATGCCATTATGAGACTTTCAAGAAATATGCATTAACTTAAACTCTTCGCCATTTAATATTTTGCGAAAAACTTTTTACATGGAGAATATCAATAGATGCGGAATTTAATTAGCTTTCCATTGATATATTTCCTTTTCTGATAAATGAATTAGCAGCATGCATAAATTAGCGTTAACTAAAAAAATAACATCATGAAATCGGGTAATTTTTCCCGATTGATGAGGTTATTTATTTAGTTAACGCTAATTTATGTATTAACATTTATGTAATAACATATAAGGCCAACCACCTGAGGCCTCAAGGAAGATAAAAGCCTAAAGGCGCAACAGGTGTGATATATTAATATAAATAATACTAATAAAATAATTATAAGGTGAAGTCAAAAGCTTTTTCGTCTCATCAAGTCCCCTCTAACTGACTTTCAAGAGAGCTCGCACGCGTACGTCTAATCTCCGAGACGAAAACTGAGAGACTGAAGCGCGAAGCGCCATTGTTCGGAAAAAAAAAAAAGTTAGCCTTGGAATGTAGTACGAGGCTGCGGAAAATGGGGGGAAGCAATGTTTCCATAATATCTCAAGAACCGTATTAGCTACGAGAAAACGTTATGGAGTGCAAAAAAAATCAGATTTCAACAGACTTCCCTGTGGTATAAGTAAATTTTAATTCCATTGATATATGACATAATAAAGTTTGTGTTTAGGTCATATTACCCGAAAAGAAATATTCCAGAAATCAAGGGAAAATTGCATACATGCGTAAAACTCTTGCGAATAAGAAATTAACATTTTTCAAAGTGGAATACGATTCCTGCAGACACGCTCTCCTTCAAGACATAACAATACGTTAGACGGATAAAAGATAGATGTATGGTGCATCAATAAGCTGCTGGTCATTGAACGGCACAAGGAGGCGCTAAATATAAAAACGGTTATATCTAAAAATCTGCATTAGCAAAAAATAAGCGGATAGATGCTTAGGGTAGATCTCGTTGAGCTTAACAAAAAATATTCATGTCATTTTTGGTCTAGGGTCAATAGTTTCATAGTAAAAAATTGGGTAACGCAATAAAGGTAGTGTTCTGACATTTTTAAGCTGCCAAAAATTTGGTCGTTATATTGTCCTACAGACGTAAAAATGATCTCAATACCAATTGTACATCTTGCGAAGAACAATAATAATTGTTCTATATATTTTTTTCACAGAACCCTGCCAGTCAAAGAACAGTTTTGAAGTTTTTTTGATAACACTTCCCGTATAGATACGGGAAAAGTCACAGCAGCAAAGTTGTAGTGCTCCAAAAATGCCAAAAACAGTTTTGTGCACGGCAACTGTGTGCAACGTGCACACCGTAACCCACATTTTTACACACTTTATAACATAAAATGTATTACATACACACACGGGGGCTATGTAGTAGCAGTACCCGATGGATGGATTTAGTCCATGAGCCAGGCCAGATATCGGTACCACCTGGGGTGACTAAACACGAATGGTACTAAAATGTTTATAGAGTGACTGTAAATACATTAAGATATGATAGCCTTCCCGCACTGGTAGCTTAGTCTGATTTTTTGATGCAATGGGGGTGCTACCCATAAAAAAAGATTTTCAGCGTGACGCTCGGGGTTTTCCTCATTTTCTTTAAAATCAATCACACGATCGTTGCGAAACTTTGGACACCTATGTAGAATTTGATTCTCTACCAGAGTTGTTCCTAGGTATTTTTCAAATTTCCTCATATTTTGGGATTTACCCTAAAAAAAATTAATTTTGGGTATTTTCCCATAAATCTGGAATAAATCCCTAAATATGGGAGAAATTGAAAAATATATTCTAACAGCTCTTGTAGCTAATTTGATTCTCTACAAGAGTTATTCCGATGTATATTTCAAGTTTCCCCATATTTAGGGGTTTATTTCATATTTGGTGATTTTTTGTGATATTTTGGGGATAATTTATTATTGGAAGGAGCAAACATATGTAGAATGGTTTCCATGTAAATGTGTTTGTTTGTTTGTTCATGTAATGTTTAATGGTGATATTTTTTTTGCAGGTGTGTGCTGACTGTCTGACGGCATGATGCAACCATCAGCGAGGAAGAGAGCACGGATCGACTGCATCATCCACTGCTCTGATGATGACAGCGATGCTCTGGTGTCACCACAGGATTTGGACTCCTGGAACACATTGCTCAGGGCTGCAGAGATCAGGCAGCATGATCCAGTCCTGGAAGCACCCAAAGGGGCCTTGAAGAAGGAGGAATACCACACATACATTATCACCGTAAATGTCGTAGTCTCTTTACAATGAAGAAGTCACTGGATTCTATCCTTGCCAAGGGTGTCAAGATATAATCAGCAAGCGTCGACCCCAGGAGGAGGGCATCAAGGGATGCCCCTAGTACTAGCAGGGTGTATGCCAAAGTATGTCTCTTCTGCGAGAAGTCAAGCAAGTACATGAAAGCAGCAAAGACAAGGGAGCCACTCATCCAGTGTGTTGAGCTACGAGCAGATGAGAAGATCCGCAGAGCAGCAACAAGGAAACTCAACCAGAGAATCCTTGGTTTACTTAGCAGAGACCTTGTTGCTGCAGAGGGTCACTACCACAAGTCGTGCTACAAACTCTTCACAAAAGATGATCCCCAGCGGCCGCCAGGTCTGGTGCAGGTGAAAATCAGGAAGAAAGCGAGGGAGCACGCTACGAAGAGGCTGAGATAGAAGCCCTCGAGGAACTCTTCTTGTATATAAGGACTGAATTATTCCCCAACCCAGAGGTACTGCCTATGATAAACCTCACATCTAGGCTTGAGAGATCCATGATGTCCCGTGGTATTATCCAACTGAAACCAGCGACAAAGAAACATGTTCGCCGAAAGATTGAAACCGAGTTTGGGGAATCACTACGCTTTGTCCCAGATGAGAAAGGAAAGCTTCTAATCTATCCACGCAGCCTCTCAATGGACGACCTTGCCCGACAAGCACACAAAATGACAAAAGATCTGCAAGAAGCAAGAGCAGCTAACTCTGAAGATATCTTAACCAAAGCAGGAATGCAGCTGAGGAATGAGATCAATAAGCAAGATGTGAGTCAGCCATGGCCTCCCGATACAGATCAGAATGTTATTCCTGCAGCAGTCACTAAATTCCTGCACACCCTGCTGACAGGAGAGTGTGAGTGTCAAACTCCCTCTGAAAGAGCTCAACGTCTTGCCACATCCTTCGGCAGTGACTTGGTCTTTGCTGTTACCAGTGGCAAGACAAAGCCACCCAAGCACGTACTGCTGTCCAATGCTGTAAAGTGTTTGACAGGAAACACAGAACTGATCCGAACTCTGAATCGTCTTGGCCACTGTGTGTCCTACTCAATGTTTGAGGAGATCGATACAGCCCTTTGTATCCAGAAGCTGGAATGTTCAAAGGATGACATTCCACTGCCAGCAAACATCTACCCTGGTGTGTTCACAACCCTGGCCTGGGATAACATCGACCGACTTGAAGAGACACTAAGTGGAGCAGGTACTTCTCACAGAGTCAATGGCATTGCTGTCCAGAGATTACCAAGTCCAAGATAAGAAGCATCACTCTGACCGCATCAATTCTGCCAATATACAATGTTGGGCGGCGGGCAGGGCCACCCAGGATTGAGACTGCGTATGTCGACACTACCAAAGAGGTCCAGGATTCAAAGACCAAGAACCATATCTGGCTTCTTACTCGAATGTCAGACCATGAGAACCAGTCCATCAGCAGTTGGACTGGGTTCAACATCAAAATCCGCAGAGACATTGCAGTGGTCCAGGACACTGTAAGCTACCTGCCCACTATCAATGCTCCCGCAACAGAAATGTCCACCGTTAATGAAGTCTTGGAGCAAACGCATGCCATCATGCAGTCCTTACAGCTTAACAAGATTGTGTGCGTGTTTGATCAAGCACTCTATGCCAAAGCTGCCGAGGTTCTCTGGAAACAAGAGAAGTTCAAGAACATTATCATCAGGATGGGCGTCTTCCACACAATCTGCAATCTCCTCTCCACCATAGGGAAAGGTTTCAGAATGCAGGTCTTAGAGATCTGTGTGTGGAATCAGGTGTCATCGCAGAAGGATCAGTGTCAGGGGTGATGGACGGCCGGAGGTACAACAGAGCAGTGAGACTGCACAAGCTCGTGTATGAAGCACTGATGAGGCTTGCATGGAAAGGCTTCCTTCCATGGCTAGAAGAAAACCATTCAAGGGACATACACCATCTGGATGGAACACTGAAGAACATCAACAGCTTCCACAGCAATGTGTCTCAGGGAACCTTTCAAGAGCTGATGGAGAGTGAATCATGCACACATATCCTGAAGCTCTTCCAAGTTTATCTTGAGACCCTAAGAGATGAACACAACCTCTAGCATTCTGGATGTCATACCTGGACATGGTTGAGATCATGCTGGACCTGGTTCGAGCCTCCAGAGAAGGCAACTGGATGCTTCACCTAGGAGCAATCCGACAGATGATACCGTGGTGTTTTGCCTATGACAAGGTGAACTATGCCCGATTCCTGACCTACTACTATGCCATGATGTCTCGACTGCCCATTGAACACCCAGAGGTCCAGAACACTTCATGCAAGGTGGCTTTTCGGTCCAGATCGGTAGCAAGAATCCCTTTGGACGGATTCCTGTGGACCAGACCATCGAAGAGACGATCAACAAAGACACCCAGACACCAGGGGGCACAAAAGGCTTCAGCCTGAAGGTGGAGCTGTCGCCAGGTACTACCTGACATCGGAGTATCGCAGCAGATACTTGAGGCAGCTCAGGGCCATGGTAGTAGGCCAAAAGTATACTGACTTCAGCCACCCAGACCTACAGATGCCCAGGATTAGAAGAGATGAGGCCGATGTCCAATCTTTAGTTCAACTGATGGAGACCAGCTGGTTGAACCCCTTCAACGCAGAGCAAGGAGATCTTGTCAGTTTGTCAACTGCGACTACAGCACCACCAGAAGTTGCCAAAGACCTTCTAGGGGCCTACAGAATAGGAGAGGATGCATATCAAGCCTTCAAGGAAGAGCGCCTGGAGACCGATACGCCAACTATACAGTTTCATGACACGATGACGAAGACGAAACTGAGAACGTTCACTAACATCAGAATGAAGCCACGCTCACAAGGCCATGCCAAGGAGGCTATCTTGAAGGCTGACAGGAACCTATTTGGCCAGATGATCCTTGTTGCTGAGAACAGAAAGCTCAAAATGAGTGATGTCTTGGCTCATCCCCTGGGGCCTTTGCCATGGGCACTTGCCAGCGGTGATGGGTCTCTCCGCAAGACCAACAAGGCTGCCCTAGCAAGGGAGTTGGAGAGGAATGTTTCTCCTGCAGAGGTGATCCCCGAGCCCTCTGCTACCATAATTGATGGGATGAGCCTGGTCCAGAAACTGAAGGGAAACGACAACACTCACAGCTTGCAGGCACAGCACTGAGTCACGTTGTCCATGAGGGTGCTAAGAGCAGGCGCATTGATGTTGTGTTTGACGTCTACAAGGGGACATCCATCAAAGATGCAGAACGAGCCAACAGAAGTGCAGGCACAGGGATCCATTTCAAGAACATTCAACCTGGGCACAACATCCAGCAGTGGAGAAAGTTACTCGGTAGTTCCTCCAAAAAGGCAAGTCTCATCAAGTTCCTGGTAGAAGAATGGAAAAAACCACAGCACAGGGAGAAGCTCGAGGGCAAGGAGCTGTATGTCACATGTGAGCAGCTCTGCTTCAAGATCACCAAAGAGCAGTGGGAAGAGGCTCCTGAGCTTAAGTCAAGTCAAGAAGAAGCAGACACACGCCTCCTTCTCCATGCACTTCATGCAGCAGAATCTGGGTACAAGTCTGTCATCATCACTGCAGAGGATACAGACGTCATGGTCCTGTGTCTGGGCATGTGCCCCAAGATCCCATCCCACCTGTTCCAGAAGTGCGGGACGAAGAACCGGACAAGATTCCTGGATATCACCACACTGAGCCGTACACTGGGAGGCAGCGTGTGTGATTCATTGATTGGTATGCATGCCTTTACAGGCTGTGATACCGTCAGTGCATTCGCTGGCCGGGGAAGATGACGACACTCAAGCAGGTGAAGATGGACAAGACATACCAGGATGCTTTCCACGAACTTGGGCGCTCATGGGAAGTGTCTCCTGAACTCTTTGAGAAGCTACAGGAAATCACCTGCCACATGTACCTGCCATCTACCCACACAACTGAGGTGAACAAGCTTCGGTATGAGCTGTTCTGTGCGAGACGTGGAGAGGTGGAGTCAAGTCAACTCCCTCCTTGTGAGGACTGCCTCTTCATGCATGCACTACGTGCAAACTACCAGGCTGCGATCTGGAGGAGAAGTCTGCAGAGCCAGCCATTTGTTGCGAACCCAACAGACTGCGGCTGGATGACAGATGAGGACGGCAAGCTTGCTGTCAACTGGATGCGAGGCTCACCAGCACCAGATGCTGTTATGCAGCTACTGTCCTGCAAGTGTGTGCGGTCATGCGAACTCCCTAAGTGCACTTGCCTCAGCAATGGCCTGAAGTGTACGGACATGTGCAGGTTACAGACATGCCAGAACAAGGCTATTGAAGAAGAGCCGGTAGCACAACAGTCAGATTCCGAGTCTGACGTAGATGATATTGAGGAGGATTAATTGGCCATAATAGTAAGTACAAGCCCATGGCATGCTTAGTGTGTATTTACAGGACTTGTATTAAATGTGACAATTACTATATTCATTTTAGTGACATTTAGGCATTCCTGTCCCCAAATTTGACATTTTAAAAATTTTCTGAATTTTCGGTAGGGTGTGTCTATTCAAGAAGTGATAACGACCATTAAGCTACCAGTGTGCAAGGGCTATCATATCAAAACATAAACTAGAGACATGTAGCAAGCTAAAAACACCTAAGAGAATTAGTCACCCCGGGTGGTACCGATATCCCAAAATTCGGGTCTTGGCTCATGGACTAATTCACCTTTTCTTATTTTCTAGATATTCAAATTAACTGGAACACTCATTCTATCATATTTACCAAGTATATACAAGAATTCTGACACCCAATTTTGATGGAGTTTAGAAGGAAGATTGAATATGCATGCATGCAAGGTGTGTGCTAGCATGGATGGATGCATGTGGTGCATGGATGGATGCATGTGGTGCATGGATGGATGCATGTGGTGCATGGATGGATGCATGTGGTGCATGGATGGATGTATGTGGTGCATGGATTGCTGGATGTGGTGCATGGATGGATGCATGTGGTGCATGGATGGATGCATGTGGTGCAGGGATGGATGCATGTGGTGCATGGATGGATGTATGTGGTGCATGGATTGCTGGATGTGGTGCATGCATGCAAGTGTAATTTACCTCTAGCGTGATCACGAACTGTACACATGACTGCCAGCTGTTACCGTCTTGGAGAGAGCTTAAAGCTCATAAAGATGATCTTTGGGTAAAGCTGGGGCCTCACATACCACACACCCCATCCTATTCATCAAAGGGGACATTAACTGCTTTCGTTCCAGGGAAAGTTTGAGCCATAACCTGTGCACCTGTGCGTGTCAAGCAACACAGAGACCTTACCTGTGCATCATGCGTGCAGTTGTATTAATCAATAATTATATATCTGTATCGGATATTCGGATCCACATACGCGGAACATCTACATCTACATACATCTATAATAGATCTGTATCGGATATTCGCATCTACATACGCATGCGCGTTTGTGATAAATCAAACTTGCGCATTTGTGATTAAATAAATATCTTTCTGCATCTTGATCCGCATCTGCACCACACAGAGAGGATGTGGTGGATATACAATACATAGCAAGAGCTTGGGTACTCTAAGAAAATGGATGCATCTTTACTTAATCAGCTGCAAAAATATTCTACCTTGAATTAATTTCATTCAAATTTACAAAACAATGTCAAGAATTATACAGAAAGGCAGGAGGAGGGACATCATTTTTTATTTTTGCTTAGGTCAATATTTACTGTTTATAATATAATTCTTAAAAAAAAAATGCATGCATTTTTATGCAGCTCTCATTATTACAAAAAAGTGTTTGAACCCAGTAAGTGAATGTGGGGTCTCATAGACTCAGAATTCCTGATCAAAAATAATTTGCATCCGCATCAGCGATTTTAGTCATTACACATCTGCATTCGCCAAAAAAAATTGAATACATGCATCACCATCGCAATTTAAAAAAGTTTATATCTACATCCTCATTTTTTAACATCCGATACATCTCTAATATATAATGACTAGGTCAATGCAGCTGCCTGTGTGGTACAGTCATAAAGTCTGTTACTCTTGCTTCATGCCCGCAGGTTTAAATCACGTTTACAGCTCGGAATATTTCCTTGGTAACGTGACCAGTTACTGTCAAGTGAACATTCACTCCATTCTTCACTGTAGTCCAGCACTACTGAATCTTCACTTCAGCTTGCACTAATACATCTCATTGCATCTTCACGTAGTCCTAGTCCTGTTGCTCAGGCCACCGCCACAACAGAACAGGTTCTTCAGTCCTGCCCACCGTCAGCCGAGGCCACACAGCTCCTTGATGCCACAGTGAACACTCCTGTGGAAGATATAATAATAATTGATGAAGAGGAGGAAAAGCACCGTAAGACGAAAGAGCGAGAGATGGAGCTTCAAGTATTAGGGCTACAAGTTCGTGTTGAAGCAGCCCGAGAAAGAGCGGAGCTGACCTGTGGCCTCTCTTCAGGGCCCTTGGGGAGCCACTGGGCGCTGGGGCCGGACACTAGCGGCGGGCCTGGGGCGGAGGTGAAACTCTACGCTGCTACAACGCCCTACTAGATACCTCCTTCAGGAGGCTTCCCCTGGGTTCCCCCCCCCCAGGACCCCGGGGCATTACGAGACACCTGCAGCAGGATCTTAGGACCTCTTGAGTACCACTTACAGGTCTTCCTGAAGGCGACACAGCAGATGGTAATGTATCTATATGATGACAGTGCATGACAGGGGGGGCGATTAATGGATGTCCCGGGGCAACTATGCAAGCTAGGGCCTCGGGGGGGACAGGGAGGGTCGCCCCCGGCAAATGCCGGGGCGTTACTAGCCTGGGGAGGTAAGCTCCCCGTATCTCCGAAGCTACGGGCACTGTCCCGTGTACCTTCCGGTACAAGGAGATGAGCCCAACCCGGCACCTTCAGGTAGGGGTGCCGGGGTTAATTGTCATGCCACGACCAGCGACCGATTGGATAGAACCATAGCGGGTTGGGGGGCCGCTGAAAACAGGAGCTACGTATATCAACACTCCCCGTGAGCCCGCGCACGCAATTTCCACCCCCCTCGGGAGTAGGGCAGCGTGGAGCTTAACAAACAGTTTAGGAAAAAATGTGTAAGACAACTTGTTCATTATTGCACATGAAAAAAAAAAAAAAATACAATCGGCGCCATCTCGACGTGATCGTGGTGGGTCGCGTGTGGCCAACTTGGGTGACCTAATTTTTGTCACTGTCCGCCACATATAAGCCGCCCGTGAAATAATGACTCATTTTTCTCAAGTTCTTGGCCGTTGCTTTGATTGACAATAATGGTCAGTTTTAATTACGCTTGACTGAGGGGGACTTGTGCTTTTCATCAAGTACCACCACCCTTACCCCCTCTGCGGCTGTGTGCAACACTTACAAATCTGCACTTGCAAATCTTCCGCCATGTCAAAGGCTTACACAAGTGAGGATATATAGTGAGTGATGAGTTTTATAAGTACTATGGAAATAAGGCACCAGTTGGAACTTCCAACTGGTGTCTTATGTGAGGCAAAATCCTATCACTATCTTGGGATGCCATCCCCCCCGTGTTGTGGGCGCGGTATCTCGCGCTCCACATATGCCTCAACCCGTAAAGCGCAGCTATGCCCATTTGGTCACTCACTAAGAAAGCGCGAGTATGACCAATTAGAGAGAACTGAAACTCGAGAAATGCCAGTGGTCGCTGGCAGTTTTAACTGAAGGTTGGTCTACTGTGTTTTGGCTCCGCGACTAATATTTTTCATAAATTAATTTCGCGATAAACATTGATGCACCGCATCTGAATACCAAAAAATATAGTTCTTCTGTTGTTCTAACTAATTATATGGATGACATTCATTACGATGGAACGTTCTATAATAGCATTTAATGCAAATTACTCGCCTCGAGTAGCAAAGCTTAATAGATTTTTTACATGTATATTGTGGCATGTAAAATTTGGGTGATGTTCACACTGTTTTCTAAGACGGTACTGCTGCGTCTGGCAAACGCTTGTCAAAATACAATAAGCATGCCTTGGAAAAACGAAGAATAAAGAATGCCGAAATCGGCTTGTTGCTGCGACAATGTAGGTTATAATTGTGGAAGCGACACGCCGCGGCGGGGAGTGGTGGGCGGGGAGATTGTGGCGGGGCGATTGAATCAAAAAACATTGCTACTTTCACGCGTCGACTCATTGCACTTCCAGGCTTTCTATCTGATTGATACACAATAATAACAGGAAAATATGACTGCCTAGGTATAGATAACTTCTAAACATACGTTATTGACTATATATTATATAGAGTAACATTTACCTCCGCCTCCTCAACTATAACCTACTTGGTTATTTGGTTAAATGCATGTTTTACAGACTCAGGCTTCTATGCAATATACATATAGAAGAAAATCGTTCTTAAAATTATACTTTTGTGTTTTAAGTGCAGTGGAATAAGCCCATATTTTTCTTTCAAGTTGACCAACTTTTCACCAAATTGTGAGTTAAAACTGCCAGCGACCACTGGCATTTCGGAGTTGCAGTTCTCTCTAATTGGGCGGCCGCCAAATTAAAATACGTGGGCTGATTTTTCGGCAGGTGAAATCTGGCAACTCTACTTTACCTGAGAATGACCCAGGGGTCACACATAGGCTCAGTGACCCAGTGACCAGCATGGAAGGTGAAGGTGCTGACAGGTCTCTCCCTATCGCGGGCAGAGAGATTAGAGAGGAAGACCCTTGCGGCCTGTTTTCTGTGAACGAGCTGTACCATGGATTCCATAAACCTCAACGCTCTTCATCTTGCAAGTACAATCATACAGTAACCACAAGACTTTAGCAAAAAAAAAATTTTTTAGCGGTTGCACAAATATATAGTGCATCCATTGATACACATTCAAGTTTGTTTAGCGACTATAAGAATTCTAGCAAAAGTCCCGCGTACACAGAGATAGTGTCACACAGGTATCCGCAGCTTACGGGTTAAGCATAGACACAAGGCGGCGAACTGTAACTAGGTATACGTCAGTTTGCTCACTTATTTCCATAGTACTTATAAAACTCAATCACTCTCACTATATTATCCTCACTTGTGTAAGCCTTTGACATGGCGGAAGATTTGCAAGTGCAGATTTGTAAGTGTTGCACACAGCCGCAGAGGGGGTAAGGGTGGTGGTACTTGATGAGAAGGCACACGTCCCCCTCAGTCAAGCGTAATTAAAACTGACCATTATTGTCAATCAAAGCAACGGCCAAGAACTTGAGAAAAATGACATATAGTCATTATTTCACGCGCGGCTTATATGTGGCGGACAGTGACAAAAAATTTGTCACCCAAGTTGGCCACACGCGACCCACCACGATCACGTCGAGATGCGCCGAACTGTATTCAAATTTTTTGAGCTACTAAAACTAAACTACTCTTTTAAAAACTAAAATGCTTATTCTGTAGCTTAAAGTTTGCTATCTTAAGTTTGTAATATTCTGCCCTAAACCTTTTCTGTTTAGATTTTTTGTTCATATGCCTTTTTTTGCATAATGGCAGCATTTATCTCCTCCATCACTAGCTGTTTTCTGTCAGCTTCAATGGAGGCGCGTGCTGGAGCAGAAATGGTGGGCGTTGCCATGGATGCCGCATCTATGGATGCCTCGCAGACGTACAACACTTCCGTGCCTTCTTCTAAATTGCTGTCTGCTGGTGTGGACGGCTCGGTGCTGTGGCCTGCTGGTGACGACGGCAGCTCTAACGGGTCCTGGCTGTCCTCCGAGATCATTGACTGATCACTGCAAGAGATAAATACTGTCATAATCTGAATGCATAAGTATAAGGATATTAAACATATGGGAGCTAACAAACGTCATTTTCATCTTCCATTGACTTGATGTAGAATTACCTGCTGAAAGTTATCAACTCTTTTGATACATTGTTTTGTAAGGATGTCTTAATAGCATGTTAAGACATGGCAGGCACTTGGTTTTGAAACATCATGCATAAGAGCAGTATATACATAAAAATAATTAATGGCAAACATACCAAACATGAGTCATGTGATAAAACAAGATCTTGAGAGTTTAAGAGTTTACCAGTGAATGCTTAGAATTTCTAATCATGATGTTTGTCTGCTTATTACTTATGGCTGGGCAGCCACATAACCCTTTTCAAATTTTACAGGCCATGTTGCAAGTGTTGTAGCTTTGGTTAGATTAGACTGATGTAAGGATAAGGTTATGTTCAGATTAAATAGGTTTACATCAAGGTACCTTTTGGTTGAACTGAGAACAAGGATTCTTTAGCGTGGTTAGGATAACCACGGTGGATGTCGATCCTCCCATTGACGAAACCGCACCCTCTCTTGATGAAGTCAGAGAGGCTGTAGCAAAGTTGAAGGGTGGCAAGGCAGCTGGTGTCTGTAATATCAGTGCGGAGCTCCTCAAAGCTGGGGGTGAGGCCATGAATCGCGGTTTGCATGCTGTCCTGACTGCAGGGCATGTGGCGCGCTACCCTGAAACCGATCCTTCCCATCGGGTTGTGTCTGTAGGAGATAATTCGGCGTGGAGGAGGCCAAGGGGGCGCCCACAAGGCTCGTGGCTGGGGCAAGTTGATGCTTCCTGTCGAGAGCTGCTTGGTATGGGAAGGGAGCCTGCATGGGGACTTGCGCGTGGTGACCCCCGGGAGTGGCGTCGTTGGATGGGCGAAGCGACGCGCCCCCCGGCGTGTGCCCCCAATGATTGATGATTGATTGTTAGGATAACATTATGATAAGGTGATATTGGTATACATTACGCAATCTCAGTTAAATTAAGAGCAACTATTATTTTTTCATGACATTAAACAAGCATAAGCTTGCCATATAATCACTACCTACTTAAATGCTACAAAAGGGCCCATGTTTATGAAGGAAACATTCTATTCCTTCCTCTATAATCAATGGGCGAACAGTAGATCTGGTCCAATTAGAGAGAACTGGAACTCGAGAAATGCCAGTGGTCGCTGGCAGTTTTAACTCAAAGGTTGGTCTACTGTGTTTTCCCTCCGCGACTAATATTTTTCATAAATCTATTTCGCAATGAATATTGATGCACCGCATCTGAATACTAAAAAAGAACGTTCTTCTGTTGTTCTAGTAAGTGTATGCATGACATGCATTACGATTGAACGTTCTAAGATAGCAATTTAATGCAAATTACTCGCCTCGAGTAACAGAGCTTAATATATTTTTTACATGTATATTGTGGCATGTAAAATTTGGGCGATGTTCACACTGTTTTTAAGACAGTACTGCTGCGTCTGGCAAACGCTTGTCAAAATACAATAAGCAATGCCTTGGAAAAACGAAGAATAAAGAATGCCGAAATCGGCTTGTTGCGGCGACAATGTAGGTTATAATTGTGGAGGCGACACGCCGCGGCGGGGAGTGGTGGGCGGGGAGATTGTGGCGGGGAGATTGAATCAAAACATTGCCATTTCACGCGTCGACTCATTGCACTTCCAGGCTTTCTATCTGATTGATACACAATAATAACAGAACACTATGACTGCCTAGGTATAGATAACTTCTAAACATACGTTATTGACTATATAATATCATAGAGTAGCATTTACCTCGCCTCCTCAACTATAACCTACTTGGTTATTTGGTTATATACAATGTTTTACAGAATCAGGCTTCTATACAATATACATATAGAAGAAAATCGTTCTTAATATATAACTTTTTGTGTTTTAAGTGCAGTGGAATAAGCCCATATTTTTCTTTCAGGTTGACCAACTTTTCACCAAATTGTGAGTTAAAACTGCCAGCGACCCCTGGCATTTCGGAGTTGCAGTTCTCTCTAATTAGAGAGAACTGGAACTCGAAATGCCAGTGGTCGCTGGCAGTTTTAACTCACTTTTTTGATAATAAGTTGGTCTACTGGAAAACAAAATATTGGCTTATTCCACTGCACTTAAAACACAAAAGTATAATATTAAGAACGATTTTCTATATATGTATATTGTATAGAAGCCTGATTCTGTAAAACATTGTATATAACCAAATAACCAAGCAGGTTACAGTTGAGGAGGCGATGGAAATGTTACTCTATGATATTATATAGTCAATAGCGAATGTTTAAAAGTTAACTATACCGAGGCAGTCATATTTTCCTGTTATATTGTGTATCAATTAGATAGAAAGCCTGGAAGTGCAATGAGTCGATGCGTGAAGTCGCAATGTTTGATTCAATCTTCCCGCCACAATGCGCGGCATGCCGCCTCCACAATTATAACCTACATTGTCGCAGCAACAGAAAGATTTCGCCATTGTATATTCTTCGTTTTCCAAAGCATTGCTTATTGTATTTTGACAAGCGTTTGCCAGACGCAGCAGTACTGTCTTAGAAAAACCTGTGAACATCGCCCCAATAAAACATGCTACACTATACATGTAAAAAATTTATTAAGCTTTGATACTCGAGGCGAGTAATTTGCATTAAATTGCTATTATAGAACGTTCCATCGTAATGCATGTCATCCATACAATTCGCAGAACAACAGAAGAACCATATTTTTGGTATTCAGATGCGGTGCATCAATGTTTATCGCGAAATGATTATGAAAATATTAGTCGCGGAGCCAAAACACAAGTAGACCAACCTTTGAGTTAAAAACTGCCAGCGACCACTGGCATTCTCCAGTTTCAGTTCATTGGAATTGGTTAGCTTAGACCAAGTTAACAAAGGTAGGAGTTAGGTTCTATTAAGTTAACTCTTATACTGTTTGATGTGTAAAAGTATAAGCTAAGTAGAGTTTGATTTCACTTCCATCCTGTTTCCCCACCGATGCACTACAAGTAAGAAATGGGAGCCACTGTTTAGGTAGACAGAACTCGCTACTTACATAAATGAAGCAGTGCCTTTAGACAAGTCAATCCCCATTGCCATCAATGCCTGCGACAGACTCATTCTCCTCCCCCAGTATGTCTGCCACAAGCTCATCTAGTTTGTCGAGTGGAGGAGGACAAGGACCACCACCTAAAAAAATAATCAAAAATGAATTCTACAATAAAAAAAGGCAGAAGAAAAACAATTATAAATTATAATGTCATGTTAGAGGGTATGATGCTCAATCTAACATCACATACTCTTTGCTAGTGTTGTACAGTGTATCAATAATAATCAATAAATCACCAGCTGCATCTGAAATGTGCAGTTAATCACTATAGATTTCCTTAAATGAATGATTTTTATGCTCATCATTTTGTGTCCTAACTTCTCCATGCAAGACAATCAATGGGGTTGAAGAAAGTCTTGTCACTATTGCTGTCATTTCAATAGATCAGAGAAGCTAATCCTTGCATAGTGACTATAGTGGGGCAGCTTAGGTAGTGGATGGGGACATGCCGGATAAAAGCACCAAAATTTTATCACGCAATCTTCAGGGTCCCAGCTATGATTCTATAAACCGGCGCAAGCGGTAGGACCACTCTTATTTGAAATTTTTAATTATATGTGAAGTTTTTTTTTGAAAATTTTTGGGAATTTTTATTTTTTTTTTTTTTTGGGGGAAAAAAAGTTTTTTATTTCCCCGAAATGAAAAATATACCCTTTGGGATCTTTTTGGTTTTAATTTTTTTAAAACGAAAACATCTAAAAAGGTATTTTTAAAACAATTTTTAAAAATTTAGGTGTCTGGGGGTTGTTTTTCCTAAGAAATCTAAGCTTAAATTTCTAAAACCCGGCGCCCAAACGTTTCCGAACAGAAGAAAAAAGGCACAAGGGGGACATTTTTATTTTTTTTTTTAAATTAGATGAAATTATTATATTAAATCTGTAAGTTGAAAATCATATCTGAAAATGTTGAAATTTTCCCTATTTTTTTTTTCCCTTGTGTTGAAAGGTTTGAAGAGCAAGACCCATGAAGATGGAAGGGACACAGTGCATAATTTTTGCCAAAAAAACTACACCTGAATCCCCCCTTTCCCCTTAATGCACGGGGAAAGCAGAAAAATCACCCCGGCGGCCTATGCACACCCTAAAAAATGGGGCCACTTCAGAAAAACTGAACTCTTTGGGCCGGACCCGCTGAAATTTGGGGCCAGGATATCACTGGGGATGACCTCACAGGAATCGTGCACAGTGGCACAAATCCTGTCATTCACAGTTAAATTTCAAACAGAGGGGGAAAAAGAGAAAGGGAAAGGGGGAAGGGGATGTTCCCCCTTTGAAAGTGGAAAACTATAAAGGGCAGGCGTAAAGGGACTACGCTAATGAGGTTTCACCCCCCCACACCTGAAGCTTTTTAAACCTGAAAGAAGGGGGCCCCCCGATGGGGTTTGGGGACAGTTTAAAATTCCCCGAAAGTACCCCGGGGAAGCAACAGAGAAAAAAAGGGGGGAAAAGGTGACGAAGAAAGGTCGGTGGCCCAACGAAGGTTCCCCAGAAAACTGGCCCGACTTCCCCCGGGACCCCAAAAACAAGGAGGAGTTTTTCCAGCCTTTCGGGACAAAGTCGGCTCCAGTTACTGGCCAGAAAAAAGGGGGGTCTTCAAAACCATCGGGCCCAAAAATGTAATCACAGAGGTTCAGCCCACTCCATGCCACGTTTGGGGACCACGAAGGGGCCCGAACAAGGATTGTGTTCAATGAAAGATGCCGCGGGACAAGGGAGCACCAACTGTTTGGTCCCCCCAACTTTTTCGACACAGACGTCGTTGCCATACTGATGGGAAAATTTAATTTTTCCCGCCCAAAGCCAGCACAGAGGGGCAGCCATCGGGGTTAAGGCATTGGAACTGGAAAGAACCATTCCCGGGGTATAAATGCCAACCCAGTTGGGAAAAGATAGGAAACGGCTTTGGCCTTTTTTCCAACTTTTCCCGGGCCCGCGACAAAATTTCCCGCTTTTTGGGAAAAAGGGGAAAAAAACCCAGAAAGGGGGGTTGGAATCCCTACGTGGAGGGACGGGGGCCCTTTCAAAAAAATTCGGGAATCACCCTTAAGGGACTGGGGAAGTGACACTGAAAGAAATTTCCCAGTTGCTCGAGCGCTTCACCTTTGATCATCTAAAATAAGACGAGCAATTTGGGAAACCTGGAACGAGGCACGAAAGGGAACTCTTCCACAGAAGAACAGGCCAAGGGAAAAAAGTTTCCCCCCAACGAAAAGGAACCCCTTCTGCAGAACACACTGGCGCGGGTTCTCCCAAGCGGGAAATCTGGGCAACCAGTGATCAATGTGAGCAAAAGGCCCCCAACCCCAGAGGGCTTTGGGAGGACTCTAGAGAGTGCAACAAAGCCCGGGGGCGTCCTGTGGTGGTCCAACCTCCCGTAGATCTCGGGCCCTGCAGGAACTGGTCAAGCGGGGCTGCAAAAGCGCCCAAGTGCGGAGGACGAGGGTTCAGCAAAAAGGGCGCAGTGGAAAAGTCCCACCGAACTAGCAGTGCCAAATTGGAATACCCCACCCGAGAAGAAATTTTTGGGCACCATGTGGGTGAATATCGAACGGTCTAAAAAGGAGATCCATTTTTTCTTGTTTTTCGTTTTGTGTTAAGGGGCAGGCCCCGGGGAAAAAGATTTACGCGATTCCCCATTTTAAACCGCACCGCCCCACCGATTAAAAAATAAAATGATAACAAAAAATTGTTTTTTTTGAATCCCCCGGGTGACCAAATTTTAATTAGAACTTTTAAAAAAAAAATTGGGGGGAAAAGCACCCGAGACCCCCTAATTTTCAAAATTGTTTTTAAAAATCCCTTCTAGATTTTTGGGTTTTTAAAAAAAATTTACCCCAAAATTTGATGGGAAAAAAGACTATTTTTTTCTTTTCTGCAAAAAAAAAAAACTTTTTTTCCCCAAAAACAAAAAAAAAAAAAAAAAAAAGGAAAAGAATAACGGTTTTTTCCAGATCCAGGAGTTTCCTGGTCAAGCCTTTAACGGGGTTTCCCGGGATTTCCCTTCTATCCACACTCAGAAAAACCGGGAAGAGTCGTGAAGCAGGTGACAGGGGCTCCGGCAGAAAGGGGTTTGGGGGCAGCAGGCCAGAGACGGGTTCATCCGGGTTTGGGGGCCCACCACCGGGAGAATGCCCGCTTCGGGGTTTTAAAAAGGGGAAATGATGGACCCGTTTTGGGCCCAAAGTAGAGGGCTTGACACTGTGATGTAGTGCCTATTTAAACCCAAAACTGATCAGAAAGAGTTCCCGCTAGTCATTTGGGAAACTCATTTGGGCATGAGGGAAATACACAGGACCCCCCGGAACGGGCGTACTCTTTTAAAGTATTTTTTCGAAAAAGGGTGAAATAAAAAAGGCGATTTCCCATAGTAAGAATTGCCAAATGCAAAAAGGTTTTTAGTTTAAAATGTCTTGGGATTTTCCTTTTTACATGGGAAAAGGGGAATCCCAAAGTTGAAAAAAAGATTTTGTTATCCCGGCGTACCCTAAAAATATATATATATATATATATATATATATATTATATATAAAAAATTATATATATATAATAATATAAAATTATATATAATATTTTAGTAAAAAATAACTACATTAGGGAAAACCCATCACCCCCCCCCCATTCACCACCCATTACCCATCCCCCTTACATAAAGGGTTTCCTAAATTCTCGCAACCCACTTTTTTTTCCCAATTCCCCGCTAATAGGCGCTAAAAAAAAAAAAAAGGGATCGATCATCTCAAGTGGGCAAAACCCTTTCCCCTGGTCTCCCCCCGGGCCCCAAAAATGGCCACAGGGGGGGATTCCGCCACAGGGGGCCGGCCCCCAGGGACGACAGCCCAGAAGACAGACACACATTTTCGCTTATATTATTAATATAATTAATTATAATATATATATTTTAAAAATTTTATATTTTATAATATATAATATATATTTTATATAAAATAATTTTATATACTTTTACTATAATATAATATTATATATTTTATATATATATATTATTATATATATATATATAAAACCATTATATATATATATATATATTATATATATATAAAATATATATATTATATATAATATATATTAAAAATATATATTATATATAAAATTATATAAAAAATTTTATATAATAATATAAAATATAAATAATATACAGCGAAAATAACTACCATTAGGGGAATTTTGATACAATTTTCCGTGAAGTCACAAAAAGGGTCGACCCCAAACCCGCTCCGTTCCGTACAATTTTACCTACCAATAAAAAGTTTATCAGTAAAAAAGGGAAATAATGTTATCTTCAAAAGGGTTTGGGTTCTTTTAAAAATTTTCATAAAAAAAAAAATGTAAAAACAAAAAAAAAGAAATGCCATATGGGACTTTAAAGGGAAAAAAAAATTAAAACTTAAACTTTTCGCCTTTTAATTTTTTGCAAAAAAAATTTTTTACATGGAGGAATACCCCAATAGATGGGGAAAATTTAATTAGCTTTCTTTGATAAAACCCTTTTTCTAAAAAAATTTTTAAATTTGGGCGGGCATGAAATAAATTAGCGGAAAATTTTAAAAAAAATAACATCATAAAATCGGGTATTTTTTCCCGATGATGGGGTTTATTTTTTTAGTTAACGCTAATTTATGTATTAAAAACTTTTATGTAATAAATAAAAGGGCCAAACCCAAACCTGGGGCCCCAAAGGAAGATAAAAAGCCTAAAGGCGAAAACAGGTGTGATATTTTAAATATAAAAAATACTAATAAAAAAAATTTAAGGTGAAAAAAAAAGGTTTTTGTTTTCATCAAGCCCCCTTTAAACCGAATTTCAAAAAGAGCTCGCACGGAAACGCCCTAATCCCCGGGGCCCGAAAAATGAGAGACTGAACCCGGGAAGCCCCCCAATTTTTAGGAAAAAAAAAAGTTAGCCGTGGAAGTGTCCCGAGGCCCCCCGGAAAAAAAGGGGGGGAACCCAATTTTCCAAATATCTTAGAAAAAAAAATTAGCTCCCGGGGAAAACGTTATGGAGTGCAAAAAAAAATAGATTTCAACGGGACCCCCCGTGGTATAAGTAAATTTTAAATTTCCATTGATAAAGGGCCCCAAAATTTAAAGGGTTTTTGTTTGGGGTCATTTTACCCAAAAAAAGAAATATTCCAGAAAAAAGGGGGAAAATGCATACATGCTTTTAAAAATTTCCTGCGAATAAGAAATTTCCCTTTTTTTCAAAAGTGGAATACAAATTCCTGCAAAAAAACTTCCATCAAGAAAAAAACCAAAGTTAGACGGATAAAAGATAGATGTATGGGGGCATCAAAAAAGGCTGTGGTCATTAAACGAAACAAGGGGCGCAAAATAAAAAAAACGGTTAATCTAAAAATCGCATTAGCAAAAAAGAAAGGATAAGGTTGGGGTTGATCCTTTGAGCTTAAAAAAAAAATTTTTATGTTTTTTGGGTTTCCAAAGGGTTTAAATATTTTCATATTTAAAAAATTGGGAAACCCCAATAAAGTAGTTTTTGACAATTTTTAAGTTTCCCAAAAAATTTTGGTCGAGTTATTTTTGTCCTACAGACGAAAAAATTGTTTCCCCAATCCCAAATTTGACTTTCTTGCGAAAAACAATAATAATTGTTCTATATAATTTTTTTCCCAAAAACCCCGCCAGTTCCCCAAAAAACAGTTTTTAAGTTTTTTTTATAAAAAAAATTCCCTTTTGATACGGGAAAAAAATAAAAGCAGCAAAGTTGTAGGTTTTTTACAAAAATGCCAAAAAAAAAGTTTTGGAAAGGCAACTGTTTTGCAACTGCACAACCCTAACCCACATTTTACACACCCTTTTTAAAAGTAAAAGTATTACATACACAAAAAGGGGGGGTTTTGTAAATTGCAGTACCCGATGGATGGAAATTTGGGTTTTAGGTCAGGGTTTTGCCGTGGACCGAAATGTGATCCCGGGGGAATTTGGGGCCAAAAGCGGTTTATGTTTAAAAAGGCATCTATAGGGTTTTGTAGACAGAAAAAATTGGGGGGCAATTTAACTTTTGGGGAATTTTTTTTTTGAGGGGGGGTTAAAGGGGGGTACCGTCATTTTGCAGTTTTTCGCCGGAAAGAAAGCGCTAATATTGAATTTAAATATTTTATTCCCTTTAAAAAATTAATAGGAAAAATTATGAAAAAAAAAAAAGGGGTCTTCTCAATCATTCATTTTTTGTTTCCAAAAAATTTTGTTTATATCCGGGGAAAAATTATTTTGGGTTAAAAAAATTTTTTTGGGTTTTTTTTTTAAAATGCCCGGGGTCGGGAAACCAAGATACCGCCGTCTCGAACTAAACTAAGAATTTGTCAGCACCCGTAATAAAATATTCTAATTAAAGGGAGGGGGAAAAAAAATAAAATCACCCAAAAAAATGCATTACCGTAAATTTAAAAATATTCAGCAGTCATTTTTTCGTTGAGAAAAAAATTCCAAAAAAATCGAAATCGTTTTGAATCCCAGTCCAATTTCTTTCCCTTTAAACAATTGTGGGCTAGGCTAAAATATTAAACCGTTTTTTTCTTTTTTTTCCGTGATGATTTCCAAAAAAACTATATGTGCCCACACCATATTTATCTTTAATGCTCGAAAGGGTGCTGGTATAATTTTAAAATAGATAAATTTTTATGTTTTCCAGATATGCCCCTTATGAAAAAGGTTTTACCCTTTTGAAGCGGGTGTTGAGATTAAAAATTTAAAGGACGTGAAATGGGAAATCACCTCCCCCTGCATTTATTTCGATAAAGGCAAGCGGAAGGGTACAAACCCTTTTTACAGAATGTTACATTTAGATTCTAAATTGGGAAAATTTAAAAAACTTTTGCCGAAAAAGCGAGCACCGTAGGAGAAACGCAGTATGCAACCCCTGGCGAAAATCTGTCAAAGTTGTTGAATTTATACGGGGAAAAAATCCCCTTACCACAAAGACTGTTTCAAAATTGTAAATGCACAAAGGGATGCGGAGAGCCCAAAAAGAGATTTTTTTTGAAAAAAAATATCTATTTAATCACAAATGCGGGGCCCGCTAAACTCGGGCCCTCCAAACCTTGGCCCCATGATGGGGGATTTTGTCAGACGGTTCCCCAGGTGTTTGGGCCCCCAAAGGAGGCCCAAAGACCAAAATCCTGTGCGTTTCTCGTGATAATCCGGGCCCGATGGGGGAGTTTCATCTTGTCCTGACAGTTTCGATGGGGGTTTTTGCAAAAAAGGAAAAACCCCCCGTGACGAAAAAGCCCAGAAAAAACCCGTCACTGTTGCATGAAGTTTGGTGATGCCCCCTGCCCTATGAAATGGGGATCACAAAAGAATTTTACGAAAAGGTTGAACGCCAATGCTATTCCTTCAGAATTTTTATTGTAATGGGGTGATGATAATATCCCCCAAAACATATGTGGGACATTGAAAATTTTAAAAGGGAGTCAAATGTTCGCTCTGCTGGGCTTTCCCAAGTAGAATGATGTTAATGATGAGTTTCCCGTCCCAAATTTGACTGAAAAATTTGTTAGTTGGATAGCCCCCGAATTCAGACGGAAACCCCCCGGGGCGAAATTTAAATTTAAACCCCTAATAACGGGGCTATGAAAGAAAAAAACCCCGTTTCCCCAGCGGGGGGCCCGCAAAAAACCAGTGAAAACCCTAAACAGGGCGCGATGAAAAATTTCGCAATTTTTCCCAGGGAAACTTCTGCCCATCTCATGTAGACACCAAGTCCAGCCCCACAGAATTTCTTTGGGGGAAAAAGATTGCGAAGGATTTCTCTGGGAAATAACAAAGGGGGTTTTTTGTGTTCCCCCGATACAGCAAATGCAAAACATCATCATCAGTCAGAATATGTCCAATCACAATCACGAGGAAGCTGAAAAAGATTTCCCCCTTCATGCCCTCGAAAGCCCGCAAAACAAGGAAAGTCAACGCGAGACATTTATGGTGGTCCCCAGACACCCGGTGTTTTTTGTTGTTGATTTGATCTTGTTGGGCCCAAACCCCACCCTCCCAGGGGCAATTTAAAAAATTTAATGGGAGAGCCCCAAGTTCTTTCCGGGGCAATTGACATCAAAGAGAGGTGCACTGCGATTGGAACGGAGGAGGTTTAGAGGCTTTTAAGGACTGCACAACTTCAAAGGCGCGGATTGGGGGGGAAAGTTTTCAGTCTATCGAAAAAAGCGTGGGGGAAAACCCAAATTCCGCAAATACCCGAGTAGCAAAAATTAGCAAGGCCCTTTCCAGATCCCTTTTGGAAGGTTTAGACAGTGTTCCTGAAGCTGATGTTTTCAATGTCGAGACGTTTTGTCCGCCCGTGTATACTCCAGCCCAAAAAATTTGTGGGCAAAAATTGCCCGATCTTCGAGGAAACCGTCAAGGTCAAGGGGAAAATGGAGGGTGAAAAAAGCTTCCCCCGACGCGAAGCACTCTGAAAAAACCCCACATACAACGTTTCCCAACCCTAAAAGCCCCAAAAAAGACAAAACCTTTCCAAAAAACCAAGGGCCCCAAAAAACCTGCTCCCCGAGGCCCCAAAGGATGGAAAACTAAAAGAAACAAAAACTTTTAACCAGTTTCAATGGTCTCGAAAAGCCAGACACGTGCAGTAAATTGAAAATTTTTTAGGTTTTGGACAAAAGGGAGTGCAAAGAGAAAGTGAAAATGTTTATGCCCTAAAAAACGCCCCCCGCCCCAGCCCCCAGCATTAGCAAATGCAACGACGGGAAAAAGGGGAAAGGAAATACAGTATTTTTGACGAAGATGACATGTAGCCAAACCGTAGCCAAATTTTAAAAAAGATTAGCAAAAGACCCCATAAGATTTATTTAAAATTTTACATTCATTTTTTCTATTTTTAGTATTTAATTTGATGTTTAGGGAGTAATTACGGGGGGTTTAAAAAGGGGGTAGAATGTGTTTATGAAATTTCAGAAAAGTATATTTTTTTTTTCTTTTATTGTTTTCAGTGTTTTGAAGTCAAAGTTTAATTTAATATTTTATGTTTTACATACAATTTGTCGTTTTTTTTTTTTCTATTAAAAATAAAATTATAAATATTAAAAATATATTAATATATATATATTATATAAATTTTATATAAATATAAAAATATAATATAGACATACACAATCAATCTTTTAAATATCATAGGCCCATATGCCAAATAATGTGCAAAAGAAAAAAAAAATTCCGACACCCAACTGGTGCTGAGGTTCGTTAAAATCTTCCCAGTCACGGAAGACTTATTTCTGATTGGATTTCTTTTCTGGGAAGAACAACTTCATAAAAAGTGGTTTCGTTACTATCATCCCATTAGGCCAAACATTTATTTTTGTTAAAATATATTTAGTTAGAATTTTTTTTATAGTAGGAAAACAATCAAAGGTGCTGAAATGGAAAAAAATTTAACCCAGTTTAGAAAACGGCGGATATCGTGGTTCACCCAATTCCGGAAATTTTCAAAAAAACATATTTGTTAATCCAAAAAATAACTATTTCCCGTATCAACAAATATTTGGGGACATAAATGAAAAAAGGGAAAGAGGAAAAAACCAGAAATTTTTTTTATAATTTTCCCTTTTAATTTTAAGAAATAAAAAAAAGTTATAACAAAAATTAAAACGCTTTCATTTCGGGCGATAAACTGCGAAAGACAGTACCCCCCCTTTAAACCCCCCACAAAAACCCCAAAAACCCAAAAGTAAAAATTGCCACCCAAGTTTTTTTTAGTTTTTAAACACCTAAGATGGGGATTTAAAAAAATAAAATGCATTTGGCACGGGAATTCCCACGGGAGGGCACGGGTGAAGCTAAATACAAGCCCGTATTTCAGAAAACCCAAGGTAGGGGTGGTTTATTTTTTTTTTAAAGGCCCAATAAAAATCATATAATCATAAATATCCCCTAAAAAATATACATGGGGGGGTTTCCAAAAGCCCCAATTTTTTTGGGAAAAACATCCCAATGACCCCACTGGCCAACAAAACTTTTCACCAGGGCGGCCCCAGACAAAACCCCCCTGGTTTTGGGCCCGGGGGATTTTAAGAGGTTTTAATTTTAAAAAAAAATTGAAACCTTGGAAGCAGGGGTTTTTTGGAATATGGCACGAATTTTTGGCACAGAGAAGAAAACATGTGGGAGAATATTTTAAAAATTGACTTAGGCAAAAAATTCTTTAATAATGTAGTACTTTAATGGTTAAACTCCCAGCCCAAAATTGTTTGGTCAGAAAAAACCCCAAAAAATATTTTTAATAGGGAAGGGGGCCTTTTTTTTGAAAAAATTTTTTCATAGCAATTTTAACAGTCCTACAGTGAAAAATATCTTAAACCCCACAAAATTAACGAAAGATTTTTCCCAAACTTCCCTTTTTTCAAAATATTGTACTGATTTGGCCAAAAATTATTTTTGGGGAAAGACCTGGTTTTGTGCGACCTGTCGTCGTCTCATTACATTGGGCAGAAAAAAGCCTTTTTCGTAAAATTTCCCAAACAGTTCCCGTACCCAAAAAGCTTTCCAAACAAATTTTTTACATGTTTTAAAGGGTCTTTTGGTTCCCTACTTCATTCTTAAGACGTCACATCAAAGGGAAAATTGCTTTTAAAAAGGGCTAGTAAGGGTCCACATAAGGGCCCGGCAAGTGGGTATTTGATAGAAAAGAAAACCCCAAGTTTAATTTTTCGTGCCCACTTTTCGATTTGGGGGGATTTGCAAAAAACCAAAAGGCAATGACTTTTTCCTTTGGGAAATTTTTCAGACTAAGGTTTAGTGTCTTTTTCGATTGTGAATGTCTTTGAATTTTAGATTAATTCCCGAAATAAAGAGAAAAAGACCCAATCTTGGGTGGTTTAAGAGATGTTTTAGCATTCTTTTGTATTTTGGTTTTGGGAAAAAAAAGTGCTGTAAAAGGGAAAATAAGTGTTGTATTAGGGAAAAAGCTATATAATTTTTTATAGTAATGTAAATAGTGTAAAATTATAGGAAAAAAAAAAAAAGATGAGAGGAGGAAAAAATAAAATTTGGGAAAAGTAGGGTTTGGAAAAAATAAAAGGTTTTTCTCTCTTATTTCAAGACACGGTTTTGAAGGGAAAATGCGTGTTTATTTTTTTTGATTTTAGGTACATTTTTTTGTCTGTTTAGATATTTTTTTTACGTTTGGTTGGGTTTATGAGAATTTTTGACGGAAAAATGGGGTAAAAAAATTTTTTAAAGGGTGCGTGTGTTTTTAGAAAAAAAGGGAAAAAAAAAAGGGGTTTTTTTTTTTACTTTATTTTCAAGTAAGGTTTTAGAAATTTTTTGAGGTTTTTCAATGGAAATGTGGGAAAAGGGGAAAAGGGCATTTTTTCGAGGGCAGTAGAAAACAGAAAGGGTAAGATTAAGAATAAGATTCGAACCTGGTAGGAAGAGCCCCGTAGCCCCAAAAAGCCGGTTTTGGGGCAAACACGCGCACTTTTTTCCCCCTGGTATAACGAGGGCCCCCCAGTAGGAAATTTCGCTAACCTTCCCAAACTCGCATGCGCCAGAGGGGCGTGCTCCCTTGTGGAGGAAAGGGGCCATAGCAGCGCCCCTAGAGGGCCCATGTATTTCCTTTTTATTTTATCCCTCCAGCCCCCGGGGAGAGGGGAAGAGTTTTCCCCGGTCGTGCCCCACCCCCTGGCCGGAGGGATATTCTTTTCCCGGTCTCTCCCCTTTTCCGGCAGACCCCCTAGGGTTGGTAAGGTTTGAAAAAAAATTTTAAAAGGGGTTTTGGTTAGGGTTTTGGTTTGGCGCGTGCTATGGCATCGGTCGACCGAGAGCAGCCCTGGCCCCAAAGCGCCCGATTGGAAGGGTAGACGCATTATCCTACTGGACGCCCCCATTATTACCACACCCGGGATCAGGCGTCAAAATGATGCCCAAAACGCCCTTTTTCTACCAAAAAAATGGGGAAAAAGTTTTTCGTGTGACATGGCCCCCAAAGGGAAAAAAGGAAAATGTGTTATTTAAACCCCCCAGATGATTAGATAAATCAAGACAACTGAAACACTAAACATTATAAGCGCCAGTGACACAGGGGATGAAAAAATAGGGAGGGAAAAGGAATTCCCTTTTTTCCCTTTAGGATGTTTGCTATGTAGAGTTTCGAGTTCAGCTTCATTTTGGTTTATTATATTTGTACTAAAAATATTTTTTGTTTTTTTAAATTTTTTTTTTTTTAAAAAAATAAATTAACATGGAAATTTGGGGTCAAAATATTTTATATAATTATATTATATTTTTAAAATTTTATTTTGAGGGGATGTGATGGGTTACAGAAAAGTTAATTGTTTTTTGTTTTTATCAGTGTTATGAATTTTGTCTGAAATTCATGTTTTTTAAAAATTGGGTTTTTTTATTATATAAACATACACAATCATTTTCGTCTAAAATCAACATAGTAAGGGCCCAAATAATGAGCAAAAGAAAAAAAAAATTCGGGCCATAAAATGGTGCGGGGGGTTGTTAAAATTTCTAGGGCGGAAAGAATTATTTCTGCATTGGTACATCGGGGAAAAAACATAAATTCATAAAATAGGGCCGTTACTATCATCGATTAGGCCTTTGCATTTATTTATTGTACAAAATTTTAGTTAGAATTTTTTTATTATAGGGGACAATCAAAAGGGGCTGAAATGGACAAAAACTTAAACCCAGTTCCCGAGACCCGGCAATATCGTGGTTCCCGATTTTGCATGTAAAAAATAAATTTGTTAATCCATCAATAATTATTCCAGATATCAACTAAATATTTGGTACATAAATGAATGATGATATGAGGAAAACACCAGATTTTTTTCATAATTTTCCGATTAATATTTTAAGAAATAAAAATAGTTATAACAATATTAGCGCTTTCATTTCGGGCGATAAACTGCGAAATGACAGTACCCCCGTTTAAGCCCCCCACAAAAACCCAAATTCCCAAAAGTAAAGTTGCCACCCAAGTTTTTCAGTTTATTAACACCCTATAGATGGCATTTAAACAATAAAATCGCATTTGGCACGCAATTCCCACGGCATGACACGGTGAAGCTGACTACAAGCTGTATTGCAGAAATTCAAGGTAGGCTCGGGTAATTTTTTTTTTTAAGGCAAGTAACAATCATATAATCATACATATCATATAATCATATACATGGGTTGGGTTACTAAATGCCAATTTTGTGAAATACATCTCCAATGCACCCCACTGGTCTAACAATCTTTTCACACATGTCTGCACAGACAACCACCTGGTTTGGCCTGGAGGATTTTATGAGGTTCAATATAAAAAAAAATTGAAACTCTTGGAATGCATGTTGATATGGCACGCATTTGATGCACAGAGATGAATCATGTGGCATGAATATTTGACAATTGACTTAGGCAAATATTCTTTAATAATGTAGCTACTGAATGGTTAGCTCCCAGCATCACATTGTTAGTGTCAGAACAAAACCCAACAATATTATTAATATGAATGGGTTTTTTTTTTTTATATGAAACATTCTTTCATAGCATTGAACAGTCTTACAGCTGAACTATCATTAACCTCTATCAAATATACGAAAGAGTTTTCAATCTTCCCTTTCTCAAAATATTCCCCGCTGTGGGGAGTCACCTTGTCGTGGTGGCGGGGCTTGAAGCGTGGTCGACGGCGCCACCTACTCTGGCGGCCTGCCTGCCATTGTTGGGTTCGGTGGCCGTCGGCCTCGTGGACCAAGCGCTCCCCCTTCGTCACTGGGAGGTGGAGCCTTCCGGTGATGTCGTCTTTATGCTTCCTCCCCCTTTCTCTCCTTTCTTAGGGCGATTCTAGGCCCGGTGGGGACCCTTCTCTCCGTCTCACGCTTCTTCTTCCTTTTATACTTCACGCTCCGCTCCCCACGTGTTTTGCCGTGCGTGGCATCCTGTAAAATTCCCCGCGCGCCCCTCTATCTGGAAGTTGAGTCCACCGCGGGGCGGGTTGTAGTTCCCTTTCGGTGGGCAACCACGCTTCTTGGTAGGGGGTTGGGGTAAGACGGGAGGTCCAGTGTGGCCCCGCTGGATCAATCGGCTGGTCATGCTTTGGGGCTGGGGCCCAAAGCGGAGGCTGCCTGGTGGGCACCGCATCGGTCCCGCGGCTGCCACCACACACTGGGCAACCGAAGCGTTACTTCCCCGCTACCCCTGGAGCTGTTGGGTGAGGCCCTTCCCCAACAGACAGCTTCCCCTCGTTGGCTCCGTGGTGGGTGGGGGGCGTGGGGGAGTGAAGTAATTTTTGTTTATGTATAAAACAAAAAAATTTACCCCGGCCTGCCTCTCTCCCTGACGTCCGTTGTCCTCGACTTCTCCCATTGAATCCTCTCACATTGCCATTTCTGGCCCCTTTTCCAGGCCCGACGTGGCACGAAGCGGAGGGCCCCGGGCCCCTTCCTCCTCCTCAGTTCCCCGGTCTGGCGGTCCCCGCATCAAGGGACGCAGACAGGGATTGAGAGACGAGCCTGGCCCTCGGGGCACTTCTACGTTGGACACCTTGCTTCTGTCCAACGTGTCCCAGGCCCTTTTGTCATACAGAGCATTACATGATATTTTAAAGGCTTATGGTGTGGTTCGCCGCACCCGCTTATTTATGATGACAATGGAAAAATCAAATAGGTGCTACATAAATTTTGCTGCGGCAGATGATGTTCCCTCTGCTTATGAGGAAGCCACAAAGATGGAAATTGGAGCGAGACATTACAGAGCCGAACTCATTCGCTCCGTAAATGTTGGAGACGGCCCTGATGACTACATCCCCAACACTTTTGAGAAAACTACAACATCTATCCCCCTGTCCGCCACAGCCCTACCCTTCTTGGTACGTGGCTTATTATAAGGGAAAGTGGGGGCAACTTTTTCCTTGCCGCGCGGTACTTAGAGAAAAAAATTTGGGAATGATCCCGGAAGGCAACCTGAAAAAGTATGGCAGGGGGGTTCTAATCCGAGCCAAAGCCCTTTACTCAGGCTCGGATGCTCTTCCACATGCCTATCACCGAAGAACACTTTTTCGATACCATCAAACCTCATCCAAAGTTCAATACCAGAAAAGGGCGTAGTCTACAACTACGACCTCTTTGAGTTTTCGGAGGCAGAAATACTAAACATGTGCCCGGAAAAAGTTCAACAGGTCTATTAAGGGTCAGAGGAAGAAAAAACATGATCATTATAACTTTCAAAGGATCAAGTCTCCCCGATTCCATCAGGATCGGTCCCCAGTCTCTCAGGAAAAAAAGCCTTATCGACCGCCCTAGGGAGTGCTATGAGTGCTACAGCTTTGGGCACGGCAAAAAATTTTGTAAATCCCCTCCTCGCTGTGGTCGATGCTCGGCGTTGGGTTCCCATGCCACAGCTGACTGTACGCCCAACTCCCTACTGCTTCCACTGCCGTGCTGATCCCCACCGAGTTCCCCGACAATGTGGGACTTATAATTAGAAGAAGACATCCTTTATTTGGCCAACTCCCAATTTATCAGTTTTGGGGAGCGCCAGAAGAGAACTTTCCCATAGACAAGCAGGCGGGGGGGGAAAGGGCGGGAACCTACGCATCCGCGATGGCTGCTGCTTCTTCTAAGACGCCTAATCAGCCTCCGCAGTTCCACCACCACATTCTCTTAAACCTAACCCATCCATCCCAATGAAGAATAAGTTCTCGCTACTGCCGTGTGATTCTGTGGAGTCTGCTGACTCCTCTCATAATGAGCCCCCAACCACCTCTCGTGTAGTGCATGCCGCCACAGGGGAAAAATGACAACAGTGACTCCTCCTCTAAGAGGCTCCCAAAACCCACCCTAATAAAGAGTCTCAGAAGCGAACTCGCAGTTCCAATTGAGTCCTTAGACTCAGTGGGGGTTCCTCCGGCTAAAATATAAATTTGCTGAGCGGGAGAGGATGGACTTGCGTAAAGATACACCTCTGATGGGTGTGGGAGTACTGACGTGACTCTAAAAATCACTGCCCCTGTTACCACCCCTGAAGCGGCTAGCGCACTCAGTCAACAGCACGCTGATGGCGAAGGGGGTCTCAAAAACATATGGACACCCCAAGTAGTTGATAGCCATGCTGAAAACGCAATCTTCAAGACCCTCGTCGGGAGCTATCAGTAAACCTAGAAGTGGTAAATCTTCGTTAGTAAATCTGCATTTTTGGGGGGACATACGGTCTCTACTACTGCCGTGGGTCCTCGTATGAGAACCCCGATTTCACCGCCGGATGTACGCAAGCGCCAACCGACATCTGGGAATGTACAGAAAAGTAGTTTACCAATCTTCTACAACACAGAAAAAAATGCTGGGCTTTCAAATGGCGCAGCGTCTACAAGCCGTAAGGCTTCGCATAAAACTTCACGCACGAAATAACATCTTCAATCCTCCAATGGAATATTCGTGGATTACGTGCAAATTGGGGGGAAAACTAGTCCTTCTCATCAACGAGTTGGACCAGAAATTATCTTTTTACAAGAAAAATGATAGGGCAGGGAAGGTGTCTTGCCCGACAGGTTTTATACCTGTCCACACACCACCTCCAGCAGGTGGTGGCTTTAGTGGTGGTTGTGGCCTTTACCATCGTCGGGATTTTCCCCCCTTAACTGTCATCCCGCTGCAATCACCCTTGCAGGCTGTAGCGGTCGTATCCATCTGCACAAGACCTACACTGTCTGCTCAATATATCTACCTCCAAATGACGACATCCTCTCCAAGATCTTGAGGATCTTATCCGCCAGCCTTCCCCGTCCATTTTTTCTCCTTGGAGACATGAATGGGCGGCATTTTCTGTGGGGGGATTCCACCAGAAATCGTCGCGGTGATTCTCTCGTAACTCTTAGATGGCAACAATTTAAAAATATATTAAACACGGGAGAACCAACACATTTCCATTCGCAGACGGGAACATTGACTGCTATTGACCTATCACTCTGCAGTCCAAGGTCGCCCTCGACTTCTCATGGGGGGTGGCCGATTCTCTTCGGGGAAGTGACCATTATCCCATACTACTTAAAACAGTGTCCTCGCCCCCTTCCCCATGTCTCCCAAATGGTGCCTCCTCGTGCAGACTGGGAGGGCTTTCAAAAGGCTTGTGTTTTTGAACACATATAGATGACTTTCCAACAATAGATGAGGCCGTAGATTACTTGTGTCTCGAATCCATTTTGCAGCCTCGCTGAGCATCCCCCGCACATCTGGATCTTTCTCTCGCCGACCTGTTCCGTGGTGGACTCAGGACTGTACGGCAGCGAGGAGTCACTCCCGCCGTGCTGAGACGCAATACATTTCGCGGCCAACTTCAGTAGACCTAAAATATCTTTTTCACAGGTTAAGAGCTAGATACCGACGGGTTATGAAAGAGTCTCGTCACTCCTCTTGGAGGGCTTATATAAGTACGATCTGTGCATCTACCCCCGGTGTCCAAGGTTTGGCAAAGAGTGAGGAAAATGAAGGGGAAGTTTTTTCCCCTCCTCCCCCCCAGTTCTATCGATTAATGGAGACCCTGTGGCAGATCCCTTGACTGTAGCAGAGAATTTTTTTCCCATTTTTTGTCAGTGGCGCAGACGGGCCTTGCGTCTCCAAGTGCTAGGGACAGACTGCGACAAGAACAGAGAGGCATAGATTTTTCATCCCGAGGCGGGGAATCTTACAATGTTCTTTTTTCACCTCGTGAGCTATGTCAAGCCATGAAAATTTGCGCTGACACTTCCCCAGGCCAAGATGATGTACCATATGCGATGCTCTGTCATCTAAGAGATGAGGCTCTAGATTTCTTGTTGATATCTATAATAGGATCTGGATTGGAGGGAAACCCTTCCCCAAATAAACTGGGGTGTGGCGGTTTTGGGAAACCCGATCCCTAAGCCTGGGAAGGACCACTCACTACCGACGAATTTCCGGGCCCATATCCCTAACTTCATGTGTGTGGGAAGTTATTCGAAAAAATGGTAAATAGTCGACTGGTATGGTTTTTTTGGGAAAGGGAAAACTTTTTTCTCCCTTTTTCAGTGTGGATTTCCCTAAGCATCACTCTACTACGGAAGCGCTTATTTCCTTAGAGTCATCCATATGCGGGGCATTCGCCGTCGACAACACCATGTGACCATCTTTTTCGACCTTGAAAAGGCTTACGACACGGCTTGGAGACACGGTATATTTCAATCTCTGTATGAGTTCGGGCTAAGAGGTCGTTTGCCTGTGTTCCCCAGAGTTTCCTAGCCAACCGGGTTCTTAGAGTTCGAGTTGGCAACATACTGTCTTCTGAACACCCGCTTCCAGGTGGCATCCCCAAGGTAGCGTCTTGAGTGTAGCTCTGTTCGCTGTGGCCTCAATGGTATTGTTGATGTACTGCCAGAGGGGATTGTTAGTACATTATACGTGGATGATTTATCAATCTCTTTGCTGCTTCCAGGATGTCGTTGCAGAGAGAAGACTTCAACTGCTATTGATAAAGTTGTGAATGGACGACGAATCGTGGCTTCCGGTTTTCCTCCAACGAAGACTGTAGGGTCATTTTTGCAGAACCCGTGGGATTCATCCGACCCAGACTACATCTTTACGGGAAGAGAATACCATGTAGGGAAGAGACCCGGTTTTTAAAGGGCTCATTTTTGACAATAGACTGACTTGGGTGCCTCACCTGCGTGCTCTCAAACTGACTGTCTCGGGGCCATGGATCTACTGAAAGTTCCTCTCGCACACCAGCTGGGGGGCTGATCGCGCTACACTCCTCTATCTTCACCGCTCACTTATCCTTTCGAAGCTTGAAATGGATGTGAATGTACTCCTCTGCCACACCCACTCGACTGCGGATGCTGGATTCGGTACATCATGCTGGTGTCCGTCTGGCAACCGGGGGTTCAGGTCATCTCCCATCCCAAGTCTATTGGTGGATGCTGGTGTCCTCCCATTAGATCTTCAACGCCAGTCCCTCCTGTTAAGATGTTGGTATCGCTCCAACGCCTCCCTGACTTTAATGCTTGCCGTGCTGTGTCTTGGATTTAGGATCGCAACTTTACCATGGGGGAAGAAGCTTTCCAAGCCCCCTTTGGTTTCCGATTGACAGCTTTATGGAGACGCTTTTCCTTCCCCGCTTTACGGATCTGCCCGCATAGGCCTACGACAGTCGGTCCATGGCTTTCTCCCAGAGTGTGCTTTTGCAAAAGCCTTCCGCTCTCAAAAGGGTCTTTACCTCCTCAGGCTGAGCGTGCCCAGTTTTTAGACCCCTTTTGCACACATCAGAGTTCGGTCCCTGTCTTTACTGATGGTTCCAAATCAGACGAAGGAGTTTGGGTACGGTGTCGTATTCCCATCGTTTAACAAAGGCGTCAGCCTTCCAAGTGTTCATCTGTTTTTACGGCTGAAATAAGTGCTATTTTTTATGCTCTCATGATTATTTTTACCCTTCCGGATGTTTCTTTTACAATTTTTAGGTGATTCTTGTAGTGCTCTTCAATCACTATGTAATTTTTTAAATCTCCCCATCCGCTGGTCAATGCCATCCTGAATGGCTTTATCTGCTCAAGAGGCGAGGCCGGGCGGTCAGGCCCTTTTTTTGGGTACCGGCACATGTAGGGGTTGCCGGTAATGAGGAAGCTGATGCCTTGGCAAAAGCTGGGAGCTAAAGACCAGCTCTATCACATTTTGCAGTGCCGGCTACGGACCTACGCTCGGCAATCCATAGATCAGTTCACAACAGTTGGCAGAACGTTGGATTACTATAGGGCAAAAAAAAACTGCGCACCATCCGCCAAAGTATGAGGACTGGAGCTACTGCGGTCTCTCCCGGGGATGGGAGACTGCCTTGGCACGATTGCGTATTGGTCACATCTATATACTCAGGGTTCCTCATGGAGGGGGGGCCAACCCTCCTTACTGTGATGATTGTTTGGTCCCCTTAACTGTGCGGCATTGCTGGTCGAGTGTCCAGTCTTGGGGACCTACGTGTGCAATTTTTGTCCCGGTGTCGAGGGTCGGACGGTGCTTACCGTCTCTCCCTGGCATGGGAAAGAGGTGTTTCTCTCCGGGACATGAAGTCCATACATTATTGAGAAAGGGTGGCCTTCTCAACAAGTTATGATGTTTTTAATATTAACTTATATTTTTTTAAAGGGACTTTGTTCTTTTATGTATTTCGTAATTTTCAATATTTTTATTTTATCTTAATTTTTTTTTTATTGTTTTACTTTACATGCATCTTTTGAAGCAGGCGCAAAAACCCGCATTTTTGCGGCGCCTTAAAATTTAAAATCAACAATCAATTTCCAAAATATTGTATGATCCAAAATTGTTTTGTGGAACGACCTTGTGGTTGGGACCGTCTGTGGCTCATTACATTGACAAAAAAAAGCCTTTACGTAAAATTCCAAAACATTTCAGTCCAAAAATGTTTTCCAAAAACCTTTTCTTATGTTTGAGGCTCTTTGCTTCCCAGCTTTACATTTTTTAGACGCACATCAGGAAACATTTTTAAAACAGGTCTAGTGGGGGCCCCACAAAAGGCATTGGAAAGGGATTTTCTGATAGAAAAAAACCCAAAGTTCAATTTGCGTGCAGACTTTCGTTTGGGTCATTGCAAAAACCAAAACGGGCAACTGATTTTGTTTTTAAAATTTTGCGACAAGCTGTTAGGTCTTTGCGATTGTGAATTTCTCTTTATTTCAGATTAATCTCAAAAAAAAAAGGAAAAAGACCAATTTTGGGTTTTCGAGAGCTGTAGCTTTTCTAGTGATATTTTGGGAAAAAATAAGTGCTGTAATAGGGAAAATAAGTGTGTTATAGGAAATATAGTTTAATTTTGTATAGTATTAGAAATATGTAGAATATGGGAAAAAAAAAGAGAGGAGGAAAAAAAAATTTTGGATGGGTGGGGTGGGGAAAATAAATAGGTTTTTACTTCTAAAAAAAAAAACCCGTGTATGATATGGTCATCGTGTTATTTTTTTGATTTTAGAGTCTTTTTTTTAGTATGATTTAGATATTTAGTTTTTTGGTTTTTTGAGAGAATTTAGACGGAAAATGGTGATAAAAAAAAATTTTTAAAATAGGCTGCGGTGTTTTAGAAACTGGATAATAATGCGTGTTTTTTTTTTGATTTACAAGAAAAAGGGTTTTTTGAGAGTTTTTTTAGGGTTTAAAGGGGAAATGGAAGAGGAAGGGACATTTATCGATGCCAGTAGAAGCAGAAAAAGGGTAAGTATAAGAAAAGATCTTCGTACTCTGGTAGGAAGAGCTCGTACCAAAACGCCTTGTACAACACGCGCACTTTTTGCCAGTGGTATAACAGGCGTCCAGTGGTTGCGTTCCTTCCAATCTGCGCATGGCCAGAGGACTGTGCTCTCGTTCGAGCGATGCCATGCCGCGCTAGATGTAAAATTTTCCTTTTTCTTTCATTATCCACCCGGTGGGGAGGTAAGAGCTCCCAGGTCGTGCTCCCCCCAGGGCCCGGAGGATATCCCCAGGCCTTCCCCCTTTTCGGAGACCCTATTTTGGGAAAGGGGTTTAGAAAAACTTTAATTTAGGTTAGGTTAGGTAGGCGCGGGATGGCACGGTCGACAGAGAGCAGTCCGGCGCTGCCAGTTGGAAGGTAGACGCTTTACCCTATGGACCCTCTTTATACCACCCCGGGTTTCGGGTCAAATGACCCTGAAACGCTTTTGCTCCCAAAAGATGGCGGAAAAGTGTCGTGTGAATGGCCCTTAAGGAAAAGGAGATGTGTTACTTTCTCCCTAAGATGATTATGATAAGCAATGAAACCTGACACACTATCATTATAAGCGCAGCTGACACGGGGGATAAATAATAGAGGAGGAACGGAATTTCCTTTTTTTCTTTTGAGGATGATAGTTGTGAGTTTCGAGTTCAGCTTCATTTGAGTCATTAATGTGTTCTAAATATTTTTTTGTTTATTTAATTTCATTTTTTTGTAAAAAATAAATTAGCAGGAAATTTGTGTCATATATATTATATTTTTAAATTTATTTTTTGGTAAAAAAAAGAAAATTTTTTTTTATATGTGGAATGCTGATTCAAGATTAAAAGTTATCTAGACTATATTATTTTAGCAAAGGGTTTGTACGATAATCTATCTGAAAAACGAAAATTTTGGGGGCTCGTACGATAAGGGGGGGTAAAAAAGTTCACAACCCTGTAAAAAACCCTTAGTTTTCCCCGAGCCGTCGGTGGGAGAGCACGCTCGCTCGTTGTTCCCCCTCGCTACCAGAAAACATTCCCCCCCGGGGAAAAGTTTTGCGGGTGGTGTTTCACGGTTTTGCAGCACCTCTGCCTTGTTAGAGTAGCTAACAGACCCCAGGCCCAACCCCTGAAGGGTTGGGGCGCGTGGGCCCTTTTCTTACATGGGGGGGCCCCTTAGGGGGGTACGGGGAAAGGTCTGTGGAGAGGGGCCGCAGGACTTTAATGGGTCTGGGTTAGTCCGAGAGGGGCAGCGTCAGGGGGGTTTAAGTTTTTAGACGGCGGATTTTTAGCCCTCTGAGGGGTTTAGGATATTTGCGGAAATTTTACCACCCCGTCGGCGCTGTTTTTTCTCCCTTTGTGGAGTCTGTTTTGTTTGGTTTTTATTAAAACTTTATTTGTTGCCCCCTTTTTGCGTTATTTCTGAGTATGCCCCACTCTAACGGAGGGCCCCAAATTCCACTCTCCCCGCCCCCGTCAGGAGGGGAAAAAATCGCCAGTATAGACAGTGAAGCTGATCGAACATCCCCGCAAGACAAGACAATCTGTTGCTTACACCACTCTTCCTGACGTCACCGTTGCCCTATCCCCCCCTCACCCTGGGAAGACCCCGCTCGCCCTGCTCCCCAAAGAAAAACTGTGTCCCGGCTCCCCTTCTGCTGTTTGACAAATGTTTATTGCCCCGAACCTTTTAAGGATGATACACTGCCCCTTTCTTTTAAACCCCCCCGCAGACGAAACACCTCCACCCAAAATGTCGCTCCCCGTCGGGCCCCATTTCAACCCCCGTACCGTTCCCGCACTCCAGCACCCCGACCCCGCAAGAAGCTCCCACTCTCCTTTCCCCGGACCAAAATCCGGAGTTCGGAAAGGAGCGGGAATTGGCACTGCCCCGTCAACGTTTTTAATATAGCCCGTTTAATGCTAAAATACATTCCCGATCATATTAATCTGGTCCCTTTAAAATTGATTTAAAAAAAAAACGGGTAAAACTTTGGGGAAAAAGTCCTTACCCCTATCTTTTTGTTCTTTCCCCCCAGCCAAAAAGCCCGGGGAACGGGGGGAATACGGGGTTTTTTGGGGGGGGGGGAAGCAAATATAAGTGATTATGGCTCCCCAAAAAAACACAAAGTCACTATATGTAAAAAACAACAACCCAAACCTTTAAAACAAAAAATACAACCTAACCACAAAGTATACCTTACCTAACCTAACCTAACCTTAACCACAAAATATACCAACCCAACCCCCCTTAAAAAACAAGTATACCTAACCCAAACCCAACCCAACCACAAAATATCCTAACCTAACTAACCACAAAGTATATCTAACCTAACCAACCCTTTAAACCCCAAAATAACCCAACTAACCAACCTTAACACAAAAATATACCAACTAACCAAAATTACCACAAAGTAACCTAACCTAACCTAACCACAAAGTATACCCAACCTTAACCACAAAGATACCAACCTTAACCAAAAGTTTCCTAACCTAATCTAACCTAAATGGACTTTGAAATTTTTTTAGGCCCCAATTTCTAGCGGCCCTTGGGTAACCAAGGTGAGCGCACGTGGAAACCCTTTTTAGATGTTAAATCAAAACATACAATACAGTGCGGTAGTTATTTCAGCAAAACCGGAAGGATGAGTCCAAAATATTTCCAAAAACGTTATGTGCCTTTTTTGTTTTTAAAAATTTTGTTTTTTTCATGTAGGGGGCACAGGTTGGAATATTGGCATTGTACAGGGGCACGTAGGTTTGAGGGGTATTATGACCAAAAAAGGTGTTTTTAGTTGGGAACACTTGAAGGGGGGTTAAATTTCTCGTATTTAGTAGAGATGGAAAACTATTTTTTTGGATTGAGTTTTTGAGTGACTCAAAAAGAATGGGTATTTTGGGCACTCGATTCACCGGCAGTAGGTGCGTGGCGGTGCTGCCTGGATACTTTTGCCAGCGAGCCAGCTGTACTGAATTTGGTAATAAAAATTCACTACTCGTTCAACTGTCTTTTTTTTGAAACCGTAATTTGAACAATTCAAGCTTTAAAACCGAGAATGTACCTGTCTGCGCGATTTGCACAAAAAACAGTAGTCGACGTGACTCGGCTGCATCGAGTAGCCAGCGAGTATGGAGTTTTACCCAGACCACCCAGAGACAAAGGGCCGGGAATCGCCTGGACGTCACCCCAAGGATCCCACCCCCCTCCGCTCCCCCTAAAGGTTCCTACCAAAATAAAGTTTATCAGTAAAAATATATACGTTTTCTTTGGAAAAGTTTTTTTACAAATTTTCAAATAAAAACCGTAAAACACAAAGAAAAGCCATTTTGAGACTTTCAAGAAATATGCATAACTTAAAAATCTTCGCTAAAAGTTTTTAATTAAAGCTATTTTGAAAGTCTCATAATGGCATTTCTTTATGTTTTTACGGTTTTTTTTTTGATTATATTATAGACAACTTTAAAAAAAAAGTATAATTTTTTTATGATAAAAAATATATTGGTAGGAAAATACCCGATTTCATGATTTTTTTTTTTTTTAGTTAAGCAAATTATGCAGCCCCTAATTCATTTATCATAAAAGAAATATATCAAAGGAAAGCCAAAATTAAAATCCCCCCCTTTTATTGATATTTCCATGTAAAAATTTTTTTTCGAGCAAAAAATTAAAGGCGAAAGTTTTAATTCAGCAATTTTTTGAAATTCTCATAATTGGGATTTTTTTTTGGGTTTTTTCGGTTTTTTATTTGATAAAATTTTAGAAAAACATTTCCGAAAATAACTGTATATCTTTTATACTGATAAACATTATATTAGGTAGGTAAACTTGTACGGGGAGCGGAGCGGGTGGTATCGAGACCACCGAGAGACAAGGCCTGTTACATCGCCTGGTGAAAGGCTGTGACGTCACAGCATGAGGATCCCGCGCGCGCCACCGATGGCCATGGCTCAGTCTATTGTGTCTACATACGAAGGCGGTCAGGGCGTGTGTATGTGGCGTACTTGTATCATTTTTGCTTTTGTTACGGCAGGAGCTATTTTTCAAAGTTACCAGCAAGATGCCGTCCTTGTGCTGTGTGCCCAATTGCAATGGAAACTACAGAAAAGGCCCCAGAGTGAGTATACTCTCTTTCCCAAGAGACAAGGTGCTTGCCAGCCAGTGGCTCAGATCAAACGGGACAATTTTTCACCGACGGCCAGTAGCAGGGTGAGTCTATGATTTTGTAGTATTTGTAGTAGCTTTATTAGCTAATAATAATGAAAGAAGTGAGACGGTAAGTCTAGCATATCTAGCATACTTATAAGGCATACCAAACGAAATATTTGTAGCATTACAAATGGCGGATGCTATGTCACAACAAATATTACTAATATTTTGAGAATTATCATTTGTGTTGTGTTACGTTCATAATTCACCTCCGTCACAGCTAGTGGGATCATGCTGCTTTGGCTGACAATGTTTTTGAACTAATGAAGGATTAGCAGCTGGCACTCGTGGAGAATGTGGTTCACGAATGTGGGTGTTTCGTGAAATATTGTCAGCGCGAAATCCTGTAGACCCCTCCATTCACCTCTCTTATTTCACTGGTTTTACGACTTAACTGCTGCCCTGATACATGTTACAAGCCACATAGAGGCACTAGCTTTCCATGAGAACACTTACAAGTAATAATAGTTACTCATAAGACTAAAATATTCACGTCAAAAGTAAAGCCTTTTCAGGTGTAGGTTTCAGGTTCAAATATCTTTTGTCTGAATACCAGTGCATCTAACTACTCTCATAAAATAATATGTATCTCAGAGTACTCTGTAACATTAGACCTGTTCAGAAAACAATTTTTTCCTATTTTTATACCCTCCTGCACGGTTTCCAATGCTTTTTGACCTGGAAAAGTCGAAAATTACAACCATTATAAGCAAAAATGTCAGGAACTTTTGCCTCATGAAGCATGAAGTTCTATTCTATACACGTTTTCTGAAACGCCAGTTTCGGAGCATTTTGATGTTTGTTTTCGCCTATTTTTTCACCAATAAATGGGCATAAGCAGGTTAAAGCAAGTAATTAGATGCTGACTGAAACATCAAAATGCATAGAAACATTTATGGAAATATTACATGTGATATTTACAGACAAATTTTCAAAAAAATTAAACTAAATATAATTTATTTCACTCTAGTCACAAATTCACAATGGTTTTAGCATGACATCTAATGGTCTGTTATGTTTGTTGCAGATCTGTTGAAACCTGCTAACAAATCCAGAGATACTTCACAAGATAACTTCACTACGGCAGTAAGCAAGGAGCTCCGAGGACGCAAAGTTGACATCTCAGAACCTCCACCTGCAGTCCAGAGACAAGCGTCACGCCGACCTGCTACTAGATCTGCTACAGAAACCTTCCTGATCGGCTACCCATCATCCAGCATCAGTGGCTCCCAGTTACCCACCAACAGACAGGCCTTCCAGTACTTCCTCCATCTCCAGAGTTTGCCAGAAAATACAGGGAATCCTAAGCATCAAGACCTCGCCAATGAAACAGTGGAGGCTATCATCCCATTCTGGCAGATGGCTAGGATCAAGACCATGACCAAATACAATGCAGCGCAGCATTTCATGACACTTCACAAAAAGCACAGAGATCTAGCAAGGAATAAAGGTAGAACAGGTGACCCTGGAGGGAAAAGGAGTGCCTTTGTCCTGGAATTAGATAGCCTGTTCGACATAGGAGCTTCAGCTGCCATCCAGGAAATAGAGAGAAACCGACTGCTATCAAGGGAGAAGAAGGACAAGGACATCAGGTTCTACCAGGATCAGAAGACACAGAGAAAGGCCCACATGTCTGGTCATGACAAGATATTTGAGTCACGGTCCCAGCAGCAAGCAGAGAGGGCTGCAAGACTGCAGCAGAGAGAGGAACAAGATATGAATTTGTCACAAAATTTCTACAATTTTTCAGCTGCCACACAGCGAAGGACTGCTGCTGATGTGTCTACCTGGGCTGACCCAACCGACAGTGAAGGGAATGCAGAGGACATGGATTACCAACAACCTCGTCCTGGATGTTCACATCACCAAGACACTGTGACTCTCACATTTCCCAGGAGGGTCATGGAGTGTGTTGACATCTGCAGTACCGCTGATCGTCTGGGATTGTCTGGCAATCAAGTGACAGCCTTAGTCTCTGCTACATTGAAGGCTGGTGGAGCTGACCTGGACAAGTTTGTCATCTCAACCTCAACAACGAGACGGAACAGGATGCTGACAAGGTACCACATCAGCCAGGAGTACATGGCAGCATTTAGCGAGGACCCTCCCAAGTATGCTGCTCTCCACTGGGATGGCAAGATGCTGAGAGATGTCCTGGGAAGTGATCCTGGGACCACGTCAGAGACTCTGGCTGTGCTTGTCTCAGGACCACCTGCATATCCTGAAGGCAAGCTACTGGGAGTACCAGTGATAGACAGCTCAACAGGAACGGCTCAGGCAGAGGCATCCATGGATTTGCTGGAGACATGGGGGCTTACTGGAGTGATCACTGCCCTTGTGTTTGACACAACGGCCAGCAACAGTGGAGTACATCGGGGAGCTGCCAAGCTTCTGGAGCAACAGCTTGACAGGAAGGTGTTCTACCTGGCCTGCAGACACCACATTCTAGAAGTGCTGGTTGGTGCTGTATGGGAGAATCTGTTTGGCAAGGTCAAGAGCCCAGAGAATCCTTGGTTCAAGCACTTCAAGGACGTTTGGACAGATCTTACCACAGACAACCCTACAACCCTATCCATCAGACAAAAATGGTTGAATAAAAAGAAGAAAGAGTGCAAGGAAATACTACAGGAAATCCTGAGGTCGGAGAAGCCTCCTAGACCTGACTACCGTGAGATGGCTGAGCTTACACTGATCGTCCTTGGAGACACGCCTCCCCGCGGAATCCACTGGAGTCGTCCTGGAGCCATTCATCAGGCCAGGTGGATGGCCAGAAACCTGTATTCTATGAAGATGTTCATGTTTGCTGAGCAGCTGGAGTACGATGAAGAAACTGTTGTGAAGCTGGAACGCCTCAACCTCTTCCTAGGACTGTTCTATACACCCATGTGGATGTCATCTACACTTGCTGCAGATGCTCCTGCAAATGATATGCAGTTCATGAAGGACATGATGAAGTTCAAGAGAACAGATCCAGAGATTGCTCAGGCAGTGCTACAAAAACTTGAAAACCACAAGTGGTACCTGACACAGGAGGTTGTGCCGTTCGCTCTCTTCGGTAGCAGACTCAGTGACAAAGAGAAGCAGGACATTGCTGCCAAGCTGCACGCCACTGAGAAGCCAGATAGCTTCAGACGAGGGAAACCTATGTTCCCTCAGGTTACAGCCAAGACGACTCTGGCTGATCTAGTTGGTCCAGAGAGTCATCTTCTGCTTGACACCCTTGGCATTGAGTATGACTGGCTTCTGCAACCTGTGGCGACATGGCCAAGGAGTGATGACTACAGCAAGGCCCTGGAATATGTCAGCAATGTAAAAGTAGTGAATGACATTGCTGAGCGGGGAGTCAAGATGATGACTGATTTCGCAAACATCATTACCACAGATTCTCAGCAAAAACAGTACCTTCTTCAAACTGTGGAATACAACCGTGAGCGATTTGATAGCTTCAAGAAGCAAACTCTGAAAAAATGACTGGAAGTGTCCTTCTGACATAGACAATAGAGTTTTCTGCCACTTGAAAATAGTTTTTAGAGTCTTTGTCACACATTTTTTGATGTCAAGATTGTAATATTTATGAAATTGATATGAAATTTTCAGAAAATTTTGCTTTTTTTCTGGATATGATGTGTCTTTTTTTCTTGAATGTTTACTTGGATTGTTTTTTCAGAAATAATATTAAAAATGCTTCAATTTGATACACAATTTGTTGTTCTATCCCAATTGTAACAAAAGTCTCAGGTGAAAAAAAGTCTGGCGGAAGGCAAAATTAGGCGCTTTTCTACTGTCGCGGGCTTAATATCTTGAGGTCCAATGAGGCAAAAGTTCCTGACATTTTAGCTCAAAATGGTTGTGATTTTCGGCTTTTCCAGGTCAAAAAGCATGGGAAACCTTGCAGGGGGGTATAAAAATAGGAAAAAAATGTTTTCTGAACAGGTCTACTGTAACATGCTTTAGGGCAGCAGTTATGCTGTAAAACCAGTGAAATATGGAGGGGTCTACAGGATTTCGCGCATTGACAACATTCCGCACAAAATCAGGACCCACATTCTCCACGAGTGCCCAGCAGCCTCTGAAAGAATGGTGATATAAAAGTAATTACACTTTACATAATTATCCATTGGTATCCATACTAGAGATGTCGATGAAGTGTGGGGGTAACACCTTAGTATCGGTGATTTTTTTCTGATTCTTGAAGTGTTGTGGTGTTTGTTGCTTGATCACCCCGTTTTGCGCTTATACTTGTGAATGCTCTTGTGAAATGTCTTGGCTTTCTTGCTTGCTAATCAATGTTCTTGCTGTTTCCTTATTTTCCACATCAGTAACAAAGTTTGTTTCTTCACATCTGCATCCTGTTCATCTGCTAGGAGTAAAAATGTTGCAAGTTTTTAAGCATTTGTCAGTGTGTTGTCTTGTAGAAAGTTTAAGTGTTTCCTTATGTCTTTATATTCCTCGCACTGTAATAGGAAGTGTTCTAAAGTTTCCTGCAGTCCAGTGTTACATGTCGTGCATGCTGTGTTCCCGGGGGTGTGTCTGTTCCTGTAGTTTAGTTTAGTTTCAGTGTATTGCTTCTGCATCTTATCAAAGTTGTAGTGGATTCATCATTTATCATAAAAGTCTTTCTTTTATGTGTGTTTTGTATGTTCTGTAAAGTCTAAGTGTCTCTTTTTCAAGTAGTTCTGCTTTCCATTTCTTGGTATCATGCTCTTTTGATTTTTAATTTGTCAGTTATTTCGTGTTGTGTACTATACCAAGTTGGTATATGTTGGTATTATGCTCTTTTAAATAACTGTTGACTGTTTCACTTGCTCTTGCTGCTAAGATGAGTGTCAATGTCATGTTTAGGGCACCTGATTCACTTTGTGCTAAAATAAGGCCATCATCTGCATAAAACAAGGCAAGGATAAAGCAGTTCTCATCTTTAAATCCAATATTTGTTTGGTTCAGTTTGGTTGGTTTGGTTGGTTTTGTTTGATTCAATTGTAGGATGATGATATATGTTATCATTAAGAACAGTGATGTTGAACCATTGCAACCTTGCCTTATTCCGCTGGTGACATCCATGTTTGTTATGATCTCATTGTTTAGATACAGGATGGTCTTGTCATTTAGGTATATGTCACTTATGACGTCAATTATGTGTGGATGTATCCTGAACTTTTATAGGCATTCAATTAGGGGCTTTCTTTTCACACTGTCGAAGACTTTCTTGAAATCTATAGCGATGGTTATTAATGGTCTCTTCATCTTGAAAGACCACCACCACCACACCACCACCTCTACCACAACCACCACCACCACCACCACCACCCTCTACCACAACCAACCACCACCACCACCACCTCTACCACCACCACCACACACAACAATACACACCACCACCACCACACACACCCACCACCACCACAACCCCACCACAACACCCACCACCACCACCACCAACAACAATACCACCACCACCACAACACACACAGCACCAACCATCTACCACCAACCAGCACCAACCTCTACCAACCACCACCACCACCCCCACCACTACCACTACCACAACACACAACACATAACCACCACCACCATTGATGATAATGACAGGGATTCAGATTAACGACATAAATAATAGCGTGGAACTGAGAAAAGTAAACCTGTAAGGGGAGCGGAGCGGTCCGAGCGCGCGAGATCCTCATGGTGTGACGTCACGGGCGATCTATCAGGCCTTGTCATCTCGGTGGCCACGGTGGTATCCTTATGGTGTGACGTCACGGGCGATGTACCAGGCCTTATCATCTCGGTGGCCACGTTTGCGCTCGCTCGCTTATCACCTGGTGAATCATTCATTGAATGTCGCCGACTCCCTCCCACTCACTATTGATTCGCATCGCATTAGACTATGGACCTGTTACAAGAACATTTTAAATATCGTGGCAAAGAATGAAACGCATACATTTAAAAAAAATTATGTTATTTTTCCTTTTAAACAAATAAATGTTTTACATATTTACTTCAAAAATAAACCATATCCATTTCATATTATCCATTTTCAACTGCTAAATTCTTGTTCTTCATAATATATTCTCCTTACAAAATAGCATTTAGGAAAACAAGTTCACGGACCTTTCCAGGGCTAAGTCTGTTTCTCCTATCCTTATGATTTGCCTTGTCTTGGAAAAGATGCGCTCTGATGGCACTGAAATAGCCACAACGCAGAGCCTAGTCTTCAGGACTGCACAAGTGTTCTAGAAAACTAGGGCGCGAGATATCCACCATTCCAAGGGGTCGGCTGTTCGGGGTAGGAGCTGCTCAGACAGGAACCCTTTAACCTCCAACGTTGCCTCTGTCACGGGATTTTAGATCCGTGGCCTCATGCTGGTGACTCGCTCCTAATATCTGCCCAGACCAGAGGAACTGTATCCGTGGAAGGATTGGAGGGTGGGTCATCTCCCCCTCCTCTGTGCTGGGTGTTGCTAGTGGCGGTGGTCTTGCTACCCTTGATGCAACTGCCACTAGGCCCACTACCCTCGTCACGGCATCCTGTTCGTGTTTCTCATGAATGATTGCATGTTTCTTGAACCTGAGGTCTAAGGATGCAGCCTTCTGCTAGGACGTTACGACCTGCTCAATCCCCCCAAATGGTTTGGTCAATTCCCCCATAAGGATGTTAATTATCTCACGGACTGGTTTGTGGATGGACGACCTTCTCTGCCGGTGTGCAGTAGCCCTCTGGAGCCCTCTTGCCATCAGAATGGCTTTAGAGCCTGTCACAAACCTGAAAACAAAAACAAGTAGGCTACTATAATGATGTAACATGTTTTTGTTTACTATGCACTGGCAGTTATATTCTCTAATTACAAATTGCATATGCATCCATCAGTTATTACTGCGTGTCTAATAATATGAACATGAATCACATAACTCGTATATTAATTGCATATCGCAATGTTTAAATAACTTTCTGAGCTCAGTTCCACAGTCACTTCCTCAAAGGGCTGCAGGACCTCACAGACTTCATTAATGATTCTCCATTCTTCCAGAGATAGTGCCGGGAGCTGGGGATTCACTAAGGCCAGTGTGGAGATGAGAGGTTCCTTGACTTCAGTGAAGCGCCTCATCATGTAATAAGTGAAATGCCAACGTGTAGCTATGTCTTGTTTCAGTCGCAGTTGAGGCTGTAGCCCCATTTGCAGCTGTATCTCTCGAAGCTTTTCAGAGGCTACATTACTTCTGCGCGTGTATTCTGTGATGCTCTTGACCTTCTGGATAATCTCCTGAATCTGAGGCTGCTGGATTTCATATCTTACAATCATAATTAAGATATGAGCAAAATACCTCACGTGATTCCAGTGTAGAACATCCCTAATCGCTTTCCTTATGTTAGCTGCACTGTCAGTGACACAGGCCACAATTATGTCACTGATACCCCATTCAGTGGCTATTGAGCTCAATTCTTTAGCCAGATTATCAGCTGTGTGGTGTTCATTGACTTCGAAGCAGTCCAGCAAATTTGATTCCAGCTTTAAGTCATTTATATAATGGCAAGTTACAGACATGTAGCCAGTTGTTGTGTTGGACGTCCAGCAGTCAGTTGTTAAGCACACAGCTGGAGCAGCCTTTATTTTTTTCGAGGTCAGTTTTCACTTTATTGAATAAGTGAGGTATCATCTACTGGGATATTGTGGGTCTGCTAGGAAGAACATAGGAGGGATTAAGGCCTTTTTTGTACTCCCTAAAACCTGTCATTCACAACCGAAAATGGCTGACCACTTATTACTCCCACACACCAATACCTCACTACTCATTACTCCCACACCCATACTAATGTGTCCTTTACATTAGTGGATTGATATATAGAGAGACAGTCAATCATCTCCTGTGGCCTGTGTTGTCCCCTTCTGTAGTGAGTCAAAGGTAGTGTTTAGAGACTTCTTGATCTTCTTGGCAATCTTCTACACAATCATATCGTGTAAATATCATAGTATATGCCTAAATAATGTAGCAAAAGAAAAACAATTCCACTAACTGGTGCTGAGGTTGTTAAAATCTTCTAGTCACGGATGACTTATTTCTGCATTGGGTACTTATCTGGGAAGAACATACTTTATAAAATAGTGTTACGTTACTATCATCGATTAGGCCTAGCATGCATTTATTGTACATATATTTAGTTAGAATTGTTTTATAGTAGGAGACAATCAAAGGTGCTGAAATGGACAAAATCTTAACCTAGTTCAGAGACGGCGGATATCGTGGTTCACCGATTCTGCATGTACAAATAACATATTTGTTAATCCATCAATAATTATTCCAGATATCAACTAAATATTTGGTACATAAATGAATAATGATATGAGGAAAATACCTGATTTTTTTCATAATTTTCCGATTAATATTTTTAGAGATAAAAATTGTTATAACAATATTAGCGCTTTCATTTCGGGCGATAAACTGCGAAATGACAGTACCCCCGTTTAAGCCCCCCACAAAAACCCAAATTCCAAAAAGTAAAATTGCCACCAAAGTTTTTCTGTTTATTAACACCCTATAGATGGCATTTAAACAATAAAATCGCATTTGGCACGCAATTCCCACGGCATGACACGGTGAAGCTGACTACAAGCTGTATTGCAGAAAGTCAAGGTAGGCTCGGGTAATTTTTTTTTTTTAAGGCAAGTAACAATCATATTTACATGGGTAATTTGTAAAGGCTAAATGCCAATTTTGTGAAATACATCTCCAATGCACCCCACTGGTCTAACAATATTTTCACACATGTCTGCACAGACAACCACCTGGTTTGGCCTGGAGGATTTTAAGAGGTTCAATATAAAAAAAAAAATGAAACTCTTGGAATGCATGTTGATATGGCACGCATTTGATGCACAGAGATGAATCATGTGGCATGAATATTTGACAATTGACTTAGGCAAATATTCTTTAATAATATAGCTACTGAATGGTTAGCTCCCAGCATCACATTGTTAGTGTCAGAACAAAACCCAACAATATTATTAATATGAATGTTTTTTTTTATATGAAACATTCTTTCATAGCATTGAACAGTCTTACAGCTGAACTATCATTAACCTCTATCAAATATACGAAAGAGTTTTCAATCTTCCCTTTCTCAAAATATTGTACTGATACGCACAATTGTTTTGTGGTAACGACCTGTGTGTGTTGTGCGACCTGTCTGTCGTCTCATCTACATTGACAGAAAAAAGCCTTTCACGTAAAATTCCGAACAGTTCAGTACCAAAATGCTTTCCAAACACTTTTCTTATCATGTTTGAGGCTCTTTGCTTCCCTAGCTTTACATTCTTTATAGACGTCACATCAGGAAACATTGCTTTAAAGAGGTCTAGTAAGGGTCCACATAAGGACATTGGCAAGTGATGTTCTGATAGAAAAGAACCCGAAGTTCAATTTTGCGTGCAGACTTTTCGATTGGGTCATTTGCAATAACCAAACTGGCAACTGACTTTGTCTTTGAAATTTGCAGACTAAGCTGTTTGTGTCTTTGCGATTGTGAATGTCTCGTAATTTCAGATTAATCTCAGAAATAAAGAGAAATGACCAATCTTGGGTGGTCAAGAGATGCTGTAGCATTTCTATGTGATATGTTTAGGGAAAATAAGTGCTGTATATAGGGAAAATAAGTGTTGTATATAGGGAATATAGCTATATAATTTTGTATAGTAATAGTAATATAGTGTAGATATATAGGAGAAAAATAAAGATGAGAGGAGGAAAATAAAGTGTTTGATAGAGTAGGGTAGGAGAAATAAATAGGTTTTTACTCTCTATATACAAGACACGTGCATGATATGGTACATGCGTGTTATTTTTTTAGATTTTAGAGTTTACATTTTTTAGTATGATTTAGATATTTAGTTACGTTTTGAGTTGTTGATGATAATTTATGACGGCACTGCGACCACCACCTCACAAGGTGACGCTGACGCAGCCAGCGCCGCCAGGGCGCGTACTGGTACCAGGCAGGACCGAGGTACTAGCCCCGCGCGAACACCACCCTCCGCCGCCACGGGCACCATCGCCTCCGGTGGTAATAAAAGAAAATAGGGAAAAAATAAGAGAAGTGTGAGGTCGCGAGAAGTGAGCGAGGACAGGCAACCCAGGAGCCACCAAGGCGCCAACCAGCCACGGAGACAAGCCCCAGAAAAAGTGTGCAATTACTGCGAACGTAAAGGGCACACAGCTGGGACCTGCTACGCCCGAAACGCCGACCAGCGCCAGGAGCTGCTCTTCAGGCAAATTCTTGCGGAGGGAAGGTATTCGGCAGCCCCTCTCCCCGCACTACCACCTCAGCAAAGCCCGGCCCAGCACCCACCACAGCCCAGCCCACTCTTGTCGCAGCTTGGTGCCTGGGGTCATAGCCAGGGCCGGCAGTGGAGCCCTCCCCCCCAACGATATCCTCAGCCGGGCCCTTTAAACTTCTATCACCCCGGACACCAGGCCCATGACGCTCTCCCCCATCCATCATGGTACGGCCAGAACGTCCAAGCCATACATTAAAGATTATCTCCGCAAATGTCCGTGGTCTCCGAACGAACATCGGAGACCTGACCCACAACTGTGTACTACGACATAGTGCTGACGTAGTTGTGGCGACGGAGACCTGGCTCAACAACGAGGTTGAGCCCACGTTCGGCAAGATACGTGGCTACACCCAATGGAACAGGAGGGACCGCCCTGAGCGAGCAGGTGGCGGTGTGGCTGTCTGCTTCAAGGAAGGAGTGCAAGCCCAGCACCTCGATGTGGTCCCGCCTCCCCATATGGAGGTGATGTTCTTCCGGGTAGTGCTGGCTGATCGATCAGCCATTCTGCTGTGCGCCATGTATCGCCCACCACGTCAGGGACCCGCCTCGCTCCAGTACCTCACTGGGGCCCTGGACGACCTGATGTTGAAGCACCGCTGCAGGCACGTCTTGGTGGTAGGCGACCTTAACCACCACCTGGAACAGCATGCCTATGAGAGCCTCCTCACTGTGCAGGGCTTGACGGACCACGTGACCTTCCCTACACACGAGCGGGGGGGGGGACACTGGACCCTGTCATCTCTGACCTCCAGGGTGACACTCTCTGCTGTCACCAGCTAGGATTAGTGGGCAGCTCTGACCACCACGCTGTCTTAACACAGATAGATATAGGCGTGGCTCGGGACGAGGCCACCTCCCGTACTGTCTGGTTGTGGGATAAGGTGGACTGGGCCTCCTTGCGCCGTGACCTGAGTCACACGGCGTGGGGTACTTTGCTGCGGGATGGGGTGGATAATATGTCGCGAGCCCTTACTTCCCGCCTCCTGGCCCTTCAGAGACGCCATGTGCCACACCGCGACTACACCACCAAGCCGACGGATCAGCCATGGTTTGGCTACCGTTGCCATGTTGCTGCCGAGGCCAAGTACTCAGCGTGGCTCCGCTTCAAGCGGAACCCGACTCGGCGCAACAAGGACCTGCACCGGGCTCCCGGCAGGAGGATGGTGGTGTCCAGCAAATGGGCCATAAAAAAGTGGGAGGAGGACTTGCGCCGCAAACTACGAGGCCCAGGCGTGGGAAACAAGACTTGGTGGTCCCTGGTTAAGGAAAAACAGGGAATCAGCCGCCAAGATTCAATTCCTCCCCTCACCAAGCAGGACGGAACAGCAGCTGTCAGCAGCAAGGAGAAGGCTCAGCTGCTGGCTAATCTCTTCTCTGCAAAGATGAAGGTGGTGGCCCCCCAGCAGCCCCCGCCTCGTCTGGAGCAGCAGTGTGAAGAGACAGTCCACAAGGTGGAGGTGACGCAGGCGCAGGTCGAGCACATCCTGCGAGGGCTCGACACCAAAAAAAGCCACTGGCCCTGATGACGTCAGCCCGCACTTGTTAAAACAGTGCGCCCGGGAGCTGTCTGTCCCTCTCACCACAGTCTTCACTGCCTGCCTGCAGGAAAACATCTGACCTTCAGCGTGGAAGGAGGTTCGAGTGGTTCCTGTTCACAAGAGGAGTTCCAGATCTGACCCCAAAAACTACAGGCCATCCTTGCTGTCTGTGGTGGGGAAAGTGTTCGAGAGGATCGTGGCAGAGGTAATCTGTCGTCACCTCAGCGACAACTACCTCCTCTCGGACCAACAGTTTGGGTTCAGACCTGGACGGTCCACCTCTGACCTGCTGTTGCTTCTAACCCGAAATTGGCAGGACGCCCTGGATGACGGCCAGGACACTGTCGTGGTGGCCCGTGACATAGCGGGTGCCTTTGACAGGGTGTGACACGGAGGCCTTCTCGAAAAACTCCGAGCAAAAGACATCCAGGGTGACCTCCTGCTGCTCCTGGGGGACTACCTGCAGGGAAGAACCCTCCAGGTCGTCGTTAACGGGCAGGCCTCTGAGTCCCTGCCAGTGGAAGCATCAGTCTCACAGGGCTCTGTGCTGGGGCCAGTCCTGTGGAACATCTACGTGGACGATCTTCTCCAGCATCTGCCAGCAGTCTCGGCTTACGCTGATGACTGTACTCTCTCCTGCTCCTACCCGCGACATGACAGTGGGCGTGCTGCTGATGAGGTCAATCAGCAGCTGAATGTTATACAGGAGTGGGGTACACGTTGGCAGGTGAACTTTGCTCCGGAGAAGACACAGGCAATGGTGGTTTCTCGGTCCCCCGCTGCCGGGCCAGCAGTGGAAGGGAGGCTGCGGTTTGGTGGCGTTCCTCTCCCACTCCAGGAAGCCGTCATGGTTCTGCGAGTAGAGGTGGACCGGGAGCTAAGGTTTGACGGCCACATCAAACGCATTGCAAAAAAGGCCGCTCACAGGGTCTCTGCCCTGCGAAGGGTAGCCAGATTCCTCGACAGGGGAGGGAAGCTCTTGCTCTATAAGGCCCAGATACGGCCTTACTTAGAGTACGCCGCCCTCTCCTGGATGTCGTGTGCAGCCTCGCACACTCGGAGGCTGGACAGCATCCAGCGTCGAGCCCTGCGACTGGTGGATGCTGCAGACCCCCCAGACCCCCCAAAACCACCAGCTCTGTTCGAGCCGGTGAGTCCTCTCGACTCACTGGAACACCGCAGGGATGTCGCGGCGCTTGTGGTATTCCACAAGGCACAGGTGCAGGGAGTGCCACACCTGGCTGGGTTACGACAGCCTCCGAGAGTCGCCACACGGAGCACGAGAACGGTGCTTACCAGTGGAGATGCAGTGGAGGTGCCGCGTTCCCGTGCCAGCCAGCACCAACGCACCTTTGTGGGCCGCGTCTCCAGGATGTGGAACATTTTCACGGCCGCTGTCCCTCACATCCAGGAGATGAACACACAAAGTGTAAAGTTGGCGGCCAATCGGTGGAGACTGTTGAAGCCCACCCCACTGAGGCTAGTGATACTGTGACACTAGTGACAGCAACAGTGCCTCAACAAACACTTTCGTGATGCATAAATGTATATAATGTTAGTTTTTAGGTCTTTATATTTATGTGTAAATTGCCCTTAAGATAGGTAGCACAAGACAGTGCACCTCTGGGCTTTAGTTACATGTATGTTTAAAAAATTAAAAATAAATAAAAAAAAGAGAGAGAGAGAGAGAGAGAGAGATCAAAACACTCACCCCGGCAAACTACAATGACAAATTCAGGTTCCTCAGAGATTTCTGAAAGAAAAAAATTGAAATTAGCTTACGTGTTCACTGCGTATTTTTGAAAAACAATAATAGTGCCAGGGCAACACACACACATACACACACACACACACACACACACACACACACACACACACACACACACACACACACACACACACACACACATACACATACACACACACACACACACACACACACACACACACACACACACACACACACACACACACACACACACACACACACACACACACACACACACACACACACACACACACACACACACACACACACACACACACACACACACACACACACACACACACTTGATGCTTGGTGATGGCTTCGGCCAACATTTAGGATGAATGATAAGAATGTTGATATATGGAGACGGGGCCATACGAGTGTAGCTCAGGCCCTGTAAAATACCTAGATGAATACAACTAGATGAACACACACATACACACACATACACACACACACACACACACTTACACACGCATTACACACACACACTGACCATGTTGCAGTTAGTAAAGTGTGTGTGTGTGTGTGTGTGTGTGTGTGTCGTGTGTGTGTGTGTGTGTGTGTGTGTGTGTGTGTGTGTGTGTGTGTGTGTGTGTGTGTGTGTGTGTGAATCCCTCAACGCGCAGGTTTGTGTAATGCTAAAGCTCCGCCATTACTATACCTGCGGCCGGCATGGTGTTCCTGAGTAGCATCATCAGCATCAGCAGGGTCAGCAGCAGCACCCAGGTGGAGACGCAAACCACCTTCCGAAGTCTGATCATCTGAGAGAACAGAAAATGTGTATGTATTTTCTTTTACGTAGCAGCAGGAAAACCACACCACTCGAGCTACTGCTCCTATGCGAAGTCAGGTGTTGTGCGATGAGGCTTGATATATATAAAGAAATATAAGGTTAATGGTAAATAATCAAATGGCAAATGGTCAAATGGCTAATAGCAAATGGTCAGTCAAGGCAAAACAAACGTGTATATAATTATGTAGGTACGCACTGACAGCAAGCAATAGGGCCTGCTGCTTTAAGTCTAAAACACTAAATATATAGAGCATCGCACACTACAAGACCTGCTTATTAATTATCACTACATTACAGGGGCGGATTGGGACTTAATTTCGGCCCAGGACTTTTGGTGTTGACCAGCCCACTTGGAGGAAAGGCGGGGGGGGGGGGGGGGACTCGGCAATGAGAGCCAACGCAGTTAGGGTTTTTTTTTTAAATAAAAGTTTCCCTTCAAATTTTCCACAAATCATGAATGTAGAAATGTAAGTATTAACGCAACCAGACGTCTGTAAATCGAAAAGAAACGTTGTGCTGGCGATTTATGTGTTATCTACGGTAGACAAGTCAAAAGGTAAGTAAGTTATAATAAATAAGAGCCTTAAAGTAGATAATTATTTTACACCTTCATATCTATATCCTTCAACTTTTGCTAAAGTACTGTCAGGCTCAGCATAACACAAATTAAATTGTTGAAATACGGCTTTGATCATCAATTTGTTGACAATTCCTCATCATCTTAGGGAGATCTATCAGATATTGATAGATGAAAATAATAATAAATACGAAAATCAATGCAACACAGTACACACCTCCCACGCCACGGGCACTACAAAGCAATAGATAAATGACTGTTTGACAACAGCGGCAGACGGCAGTCCTACCACTGTTGCCGCAATGAATTGTCATTTGTTGAAATGCGCAGCATATAAAGCCCTGTTCACATCTCCATGACTCGCGTCGGCGACCGGTCACGACTTGCTGAGTCATCCATTCGTGGCCGACTGCAGCCGATTTTGGGAGTGGCTGAAGCTCCAAAATTGGCGTGATTGGCTCGGGTTGCCGTAGATAGGCGACTAGTTGGCGACTAGTCCGCGCTTGTCGGCGATAGTCGCGGACAGTCGCAAACTAAAACTAAATTAACCGCTAATACCGAGTTGCCGTCATGCGAAGACAGTCGCCGACAGTCGCAGCACGACGTTAATCACGGTTGCCGTCATGCGGAGACTGTTCCCAGCCGTGCTGTGACTGACGCCGCGTGATTGTATATGTGGGCTGTGTGGGCAGCGCAGCTGGCCCATCCCCCACACCACTTTTCAACCTTCGCTTGTGTAGTGAAGTTCCACGCCACCGATGTCGGTCACACTGTTGTCCACACACTTGCCCACCTTGACTAGGCCACAAATACTTATGTGCCTCCTAATGTTATTAATTGAACACAATAACTACGACATGGTGATAACAATCACCAAGGCACTAAAAATACTGCGGAAGTAGTATAACGCTAATTATACTGCACTAAAGATACTGCTCTATTTGTAGTGCATACTGACGACGATAATAATAATAATAATATCAATACATATCTAAAAAAAATCCACTTTTCCTCTCTCTCTTCTCTCTCTCTCTCTCTCTCTCTCTCTCTCTCTCTCTCTCTCTCTCTCTCTCTCTCTCTCTCTCTCTTTCTCTCTCTCTCCGTCGATAGGGAGAAAGCGTGGGAAAGATCGAAAATTCCCACTCTAAAATAACACGTGCTCCAGTCGCAGCACGGCCCCGACTGGTCGGCGCCAGGCTTGGACCCTTCGGTGACGAGTCCCAGCACGGAGCCGACTTTTTCCGTTAAATCTTTGAGGCGCAGACCCGCCCCAAGTATATAGAGCATGCAGTGCACCGCACAGTCGGGACCCCCCGCGCGCCGCTTCACGACTCCCACGACCCGACGGCGACGGTCTGGGCCTGACGCCAACCCACATGACGACCGGCGCCAACACAGCATGACTCAGCAAGTCGTGACTGGTCGCCGTCGAGAGTCGTGAAGATGTGAAAGGGGCTTTAGTCCTTATTAATGACAATAATGCATATTAAATAAGGTATCGTCCCAGTGTGTGCAATGACATGCATAGCATATACTCAGTTAACGTATATGAAATACAAAAAGCCTGAAAACAAACACTTAGACGACTCTATTGAGAATCTTGAAAGTTGACTCGTGTAGACTGTACGAGTGTACGCGTACGATACTCGTGAGTTGTTGATCTCTCCGATCTCTGGTCAGTCGTCACCTCTTTCTCTCTCAACTGAGTGACTCTCTCTCTCTCTTATTTATTTTGAGTTTTACCTTATTCTTCAGATATTTCATTTGCACTCCTTAATTTTTTTATTCATTTTCCTTTCTAATATTTTTTTGTATTACCTTTTTTTCCCCTCAGACCCACGGCCCACATGACCCAGCGGCCCAATGGCAAATGTTCCGTTTGTCCCTATGGCCAGTCCGCCTCTGCTACAGTATATTTATAGTTATTTATCTTTAGTCGTGTTTTCGTGGTCCAAGCACCGTCTTCGACACAAAGACTGTTTTTTTGTCGAAAAAGGATTGGTTTCTGCGACAAAAACATAACAAGCTTGGTAGGAGCCGAAATAATACTCAATGCAAAACATTGCAAACAATATCACAAAGTAGTATAACAAACATTTCAGCAAGTGTTATTGGATTGGGATTCGTAATCCAATTGACGGTGCTTGGACAGCAAAAACACGGCTTTATGTATTCATCCTTAGTAACTGGGTGGACGCAAAGCAGTGACTCTTCCTCCATGGCCAGGCAGCTGTGCGTGTCATCACTGTCAGTCTGTCACCACAAGTGTTTGCGTTACGAGACAATGGGATGAGAGAGTGTGTGTGTGTGTGTGTGTGGTGTGTGTGTGTGTGTGGAGAGAGAGAGAGAGAGAGAGAGAGAGAGAGAGAGAGAGAGAGAGAGAGAGAGAGAGAGAGAGAGAGAGAGAGAGAGAGAGAGAGAGAGAGAGAGAGAGAGAGAGAGAGAGAGAGAGAGAGAGAGTGGAGGAAAGGATGATGGAAAGGGAGAATAGGGAAAGGATAGATAATGATAATGACATAGAGGGTAGTAATATATATAATAGGTAGATTATAATTATAGGTCTAGAGTAGATTACAAATCTATCAATAGTTAGGCGATCAGCCTGGGGGGTTGGTCGGTATCAAATTAGGGCGAGAATGCTAATAGTGTTTTTTGGGAAGGTATAAATGCCTAGAGTTAGAAAACATGTGATAGCATTGTGGCAGTGGCAGCTTTATGGGAGTTATCCCCCTTTTCCAAACTGTATATTATATAATTATATAAATATACATACATATAATTAAAAAAAAAAATCTTTTTCAGGTGTCGTATTTCATCGGCGAGAGACGGACCGGACGATCGACTGGCGACGTTGGAGACCCTCGAGGAGACCACCACGGAAGACCAGCCGGCCCGCAGGTCGTGCGTTCAGAGAAAGTCGGGTTTTTGGAGTGGAGAGGTAGAGTAGCAGCCGACTACCTCTCGAAGCTATTGTTGAAGGCTGGTGATGTAGAGAAGAATCCGGGACCAGAATCCGGTGTCGTGGTAGCTGTGGAACTTCAACGTAGGAGGCCTGGAATGTCCGTTAACATGGAAACGCCACAGGCACCCGCCAAGAAACTGTGCATCATACACCAGGCAGTATCCGACGGAGATGAACATTTTGTCAGTCCTCAAAGCCATGCCTCCTGGTTAACCTTACTTGAAGCCGCCAAAGTCAGGAACCATGTCCCCATTCTAGACGTTTCAAAAACGCTTCAGGACAAAGAAGTTCCAATTATATTCTATCATCGAAAATGTAGAAGCATGTTCACCATGAAAAGAGACTTGGAAACTCTGAAAAGTAAAGCAGGTGAATGTAGTAGTGATCTATCTGGTAGTAGTGACTGTCCTCCAAAAAAGTCTTCCAGAACATCAACACATGAATCAAGAGTTTATGCTCCGATCTGCGTATTCTGTAGCAAGGTCAAGTTCAAAAAGCACTCCAATACACGTGAAACACTTACGCTAGCTTCACAACTGAGAGTAGATCAAACACTAAGAGAGAGTGCCGTCAGAAATGCAGACGGCAGGATGATAGCACTAACCAGTAGAGACATTGTTGCCGCAGAGGCACACTACCACGCTTCATGCTATAGGAATTACACTAGGAACAAAGAGGACAGCAATGAGAATGAAGAAGAGAAAGTAACAGATGAATTTATACTGTATCACAAGGTTGAAGGAGAAGCTTACCAAGAACTTTTCGAATACATCAGAGAAGATATTATCCCCAACAAGAGGATTATACCAGTCACCTCCTTGACCACAAAATTGGAATCATTAATGTTGTCTGGTGGAGTTAATCTTCTGAAGGATTCAACAAAGAAGAATATGCACAGAAGACTGAAATCCGAGCTTGGAGGTGCAGTAGAAATATTTTCCGACGACAAGGGAAAGTTGTTGATGGTTCCATGCTGTGTCTCATTAAAGGATGTTGTCTTGGAAAATCAAAATCTACATAGGGAGCTCAAGCTTTGGAAGGCAAAGTCTACAGATATCAACAAGATCATAGATCAGACTTCGTCACATATCCGAACGGCCATCAAGAAGGACATGATTTTCACCCCGTGGCCATATCATCCGTCTGATGTAGCTACTCATATCGCCATACCAAATGAGTTACAGCGATTTCTGGTCGGGCTCCTCACTGGAGATACAACTAGTACTACGAATAAATCCCAAAGGACTGCTATTCTTGTCGAGTCATTTAGCCAGGACATGATATACGCTGTTACACGTGGGCAGTATAAACCATAAAACGAAATTTAAAAATTTCATAATTATTGGGTGTATTTTGGCGGCCATTTTGGAAAAAGGGAGATAACTCATATAAAGCTGCCACCCCCACAATGCTATCACATGTTTTCTAACTCTAGGCATTTATACCTTCTCAAAAAACACTCTTAGCATTCTCGCCCTAATTTGATACCGGTGAGCAAAATTTCGGACCGGGGCTGACCGACTAAGTGGTGTTCCCCAGGGTTCTGTCCTATCACCCACTCTCTTTCTATTATTCATTAATGATTTTCTCAGTCTAACTCAAAGCCCTATCCACTCCTACGCTGATGATTCTACCCTGCATTTTTCAACGTCGTTTATTAGACGTCCAACTCAACAGGAACTAAGTGATTCACGGAGAGATGCCACCGAGCGCCTAACTTCTGATCTATCTATAATTTATGATTAAGGTAAAGCAAACCTTGTTTTGTTCAATGCCTCAAAAACTCAATTTCTTCACATATCTACTCGACAAAAACCTACCAGATAACTATCCCCTCTTCTTCAATGACACTCAACTATCTCCTTCTTCTACAATGAACATTCTAGGACTATCCTTTACTAAAAATCTGAACTGGAAATCTCACATCTCATCTCTTGCTAAAACAGCTTCTAAGAATTTAGGTGTCCTGTGGCGTCTCCGTCCATTTTTTCTCCCTCCCAATTGCTTGCTCTCTACAGGGGCCTTATCCCCCCATGTATGGAGTCTGTCTCACATGTTTGGGGAGGATCCACTCATACAGCTCTCCTAAACAAGGTTGAGTCAAAAGTTTTTCGTCTCATCAACTCCCCTCCTCTGACTGACTGTCTTCAATCTTTAAATCACTGCCACAATGTTGCTTCTCCTGCTCTCTTCTACCGTTATTTTCATGCTCATTGCTCTTCTGAACTTGCTAACTGCATGTTCCCCTCCTGCGGCCTCGCTGCACAAGACTTTCTACTCATTCTCATCCCTATTCTGTCCATCTTCCTAATGCAAGAGTTAATCAGTATCTTTACTCTTTCATCCCTTTCACTGGTAAACTCTGGGACTCTCTTCCTGTTTCTATTTTTCCACCTTCCTACGACTTAAATCTTTTCAAGAGAAGAGTAACAAGACACCTACCGAACTAAATTGGCTCACCTCTCTTTTTTATTTTATTTTTATACTGTCTTCTTTATTGGGACTGGCAACTAAGCGGGCTTTGTGTTACCCATTTTTGTTGTGCCCTTGGCCAGTCCTATGGGATGTAAAAAAATTAAAATAAAGTATAGATAAATAGATAATTATGTAAGGGGTGCGAATGGGAGGGGAAAGGGGAGGGAGGAGAAGGGGGTTGGAGGGGAAAGATGAGATAGATGTCAGATTTGGAGTAAGGTGACCAGTAAATATATAGTCACACTCATAAGTAAGTGACCTAAATAATGTATTCTACTTTTCGTAAAATTGAAAAAAACCTCATGCTCTTAATTTTGAAATCAATGTATTGTTTATCCTTTTATATCTTAGACCACTCACACCCTACAAATGCCATTGGCGACTATACCAATAGATGCGCCACAGGATGAAGAATTTATCTAGGCAAAAATCCAGAAATTGACAGAAAATGACTTAGGCAGTTTCTTTATGCGTGTGACGATAAAAAAGACTGGAAAACTGACTGGAAAAGGGGACCTGACTGGAAAAGGGGGCTGGTCGTCCCTATCTGGAAAGGGAAAGGGGACCGTCAGGACTGCAACAATTGCCGCGGTATTACACTGCTCAGCGTACCAGGCAAGGTGCTTGCCCATCTATTGCTGACACGAATTCGCAGTCATCTGCTGAAGCATCAGAGACCTCAGCAGTCTGGGTTCACGCCTGGTAAGTCAACAACGGACCGTATCCTAGCGCTTCGTGTCCTGGTGGAACGCCGCCGTGAGTTTCGACAGGGGATGCTTGCAGCCTATGTTGATCTCAAGAAGGCGTTTGACTCAGTGCATCGTGAGTCACTCTGGGATCTTCTGCGGCTTCGAGGGATTCCTGCAAGGACTATTGGTTTGATAACTGGTCTGTATTCTGGGACTGAGAGTGCTGTGAAGTGTGGGGCAGGTGTATCCAGCTTCTTTCCTGTGAATACAGGAGTGAGGCAGGGGTGCGTCCTTGCCCCATCACTTTTCAACGCTTGTATGGACTGGGTATTGGACAAGGTTGTAGATCAAAGTGATTGTGGAGCATCTGTCGGCAACACCAAGATCACTGATCTTGTTTTTGCCGATGATGCAGTAATCTTTGCTGAGTCGCTGGAGGTCCTGGTGATGGCTCTCGAGGCGCTGCACGAGGAGGCAAAGCCTTTGGGACTTGAGGTCTCCTGGCTCAAGACCAAGGTCCAGGTATTTGGAGACTTACTAGATGAAGCAGTACAGTTTGTTCATGCGTGTGGCGAGGACATTGAGATCTTGGAAAGTTTTACATACCTTGGTAGCGCAGTCCATAATGACGGCGGGTCACGTCAAGAAGTCTTACGACGGATTGGCATAGCCCACGGTGTTATGGACTCGCTCAGCGGGAGTATTTGGCGTTGTCGGTACCTGTGCAGGAGGACAAAGATCCGGATCTTCAAGTCGCTTGTGATCCCTGTCTTACTCTATGGTTGTGAGATATGGACACTAAATAGTGACTTGAAGAGACGAATCAATGCCTTTGGTAATAAGTGTCTTCGCAGAATCATGGGGTATCGCTGGGATGATTACGTGTCAAATCAGCGATTGCACCATGAGACTGAATCGAGGCCTATTACCTGCATAGTCCGTCAGCGTCAACTTCGGCTATATGGGCATGTGGCACGCTACCCTGAAACCGATCCTTCCCATCGGGTTGTATCTGTAAGAGACAATCCGGCGTGGAGGAGGCCAAGGGGGCGCCCACAAGGCTCGTTACTGGGGCAAGTTGATGGTTATTGTCGAGAGCTGCTTGGTATGGGAAAGGGGCCTGCATGGGAACTCGCGCGTGGTGACCCCCGGGAGTGGCGTCGTAGGGTGGGCGAGGCGACGCGCCCCCCGGCGTATGCCCCCAATGATTGATTGATTGTGACGATATAAGGATTCCACCTGCCTGCCTCACACACACATAGGCTCGTTATGACAACTGTGATGGTATGCAAAGGTTATATATTAAACTATGACAGATGAATTATCCTAACACACGCACACACACACACGCACACACTTGTCAGGTAGTACAACAGTTATATCTTGACGTGGCACTTGATTCGCTCAGATTCGAGCCCCGCTAATGGCTGGAAGGTTTTCGCTAGTCAATGGGTACTTATTTTTTATCTTAAGAAGGTTTTATCTTAAGAGCAGCGTCGTTTGCTGGGTTCAAAACTGTACAAGTCAAGTCACATATATAGAGATTCTCTCTGTGTGTGTGCGTGTGTGTGTGTGTGTGCGGTGTGTGTGTGTGTGTGTGTGTGTGTGTGTGTGTGTGTGTGTGTGTGTGTGTGTGTGTGTGTGTGTGTGTAATCAATGTTAGCACAAGTGCTTAGACGCAAAACAATGGGAATAAAATAGAGAAAGAGGAAATACAACGCGCATCTAATCGTATCAATCAATCATTGGGGGCATACGCCGGGGGGCGCGTTGCCTCGCCCACCCTACGACGCCACTCCCGGGGGTCACCCCGTGCGAGTCCCCATGCAGGCTCCTTCCCCATACCAAGCATCTCTCGACAAGAAACATCAACTTGCCCCAGCCACGAGCCTTGTGGGCGCCCCCTTGGCCTCCTCCACGCCGGATTGTCTCCTACAGATACAACCCGATGAGAAGGATCGGTTTTAGTGTAGCTTGCCACATGCCCATATAGCCGAAGTTGGCGCTGACGGACTATGCAGGTAATAGGCCTCGATTTAGTCCCACGGTGCAATCGCTGATTTGACACGTAATCATCCTAGTGATACCCCATGATTCTGCGAAGACATTATAAACAAAGGCATCGATTCGTGTCTTCAAGTCGCTATTTAGTGTCCATGTCTCACAACCATAGAGTAAGACAGGGATCACAAGCGACTTGAAGATCCGGATCTTTGTCTTCCTGCGCAGGTACCGACAACGCCAAATACTCCCGCTGAGCGAGTCCATAACACCGTGGGCTATGCCAATCCGCCGTAAGACTTATTGACGTGACCCGCCGTCATTATGGACTGTGCTACCAAGGTATGTAAAACTTTCCAAGATTTCAATGTCCTCGCCGCACGCATGAACAGACTGTACTGTTTCATCTAGTAAGCCTCTCCAAACACCTGGACCTTGATCTTAACCCAGAAGACCTTAAGTCCCAAAGGCTTCGCCTCCTCGTGCAGCGCCTCGAGAGCCATCACCAGGACATCCAACGACTCAGCAAAGATCGGCGACTCAGCAACCGGAACTTTTCCTACATCGCCTATATTGTATCCCTTTATCCACTTATAAACTTCTATCAGATCGCCCCTTACTCTACGCCTCTCGAGTGAGTGTAAATTTAATAGTTTCAATCTCCTCTCATAACTAAAGCTACGCATCCCATGAATCATTTTGGTCATCCTTCTCTGCACTGATTCTAATATGGCAATATCCATCCTGTAATACGGAGACCAAAACTGAACCGCATAGTCTAGTTGAGGTCTGACTAGAGCCAAATAAAGCTTTAGAATAACCTTAGCACTTCTACTTTTAACACTCCTGGTAATAAATCCTAACACCCTGTTGGCTCAATTTCTAGCCTCAGTACATTGATTCCTAGGACGGAGGTCTGAGCTTACCCTCACTCCCAGATCTTTCTCACCCTCTGATCTTTTCAGTGATACATTGCGTATGGTGTACCTATTACCAGGATTTTTCCTACCAACATTTATTACGCTACACATATCAATATTTAATTCCATCTGCCATCTATCTGCCCACTCATTTGATTGATCTAAGTCTCCTTGCAAAATAATTTCATCAGACTGTTATCTAATAATCCCACCTACCTGATCTAATAATCCTACCTACCTTATCTAATAATCCTACCTACCTGATCTAATAATCCTATCTACCTTATCTATTAATCCTACCTACCTTTATGTCGCCTCCGTGGTGCAGTGGCTAGCGTGCCTGGCTACGAATCTGCGGGCCCTGGTTCGATCCCGGGCCAGGACAAGTCGGTGACCAGCCTACCCAGCTGTTCTTACTTCCTTTCGGGGTTGATAAATGGGTACCTGGGGTAACCTGGGGAAGGTAACTGTGGTAACCCGGGAGTCACACTAGCCCTGTGTCCCGGGGTAACGGGTTCTCACCCACCACAAGCTCTAGGGGCTAATGCCACGGAGATGAGCACCGCATGCCACGTGCAGCTTAGCGTATGCTCCCATCTTTACCTTTACCTTACCTTTAGATATCTAATTTAGATAATATCTAATCTAGATATCTATCTAGATACCTAAGATAAAACCCCAAAGTATATATTATAGCGTTTGGTGAATATTTTAGGTACGATTCATATATATAAATAATTATTCATATTTTCACTAGTGACTTCCATCTATTAATTCTAGATTTAGATTTCGTGCGGGCATTCTTAACCCCTTTACACCCAGATATTACCTTTGCTATAAAAAAATTGTCTGTTGTTAACCATAAAATAACGAAAAGCTGAACTAAATATACATAAAAAGAAGAAGTATCATTGAGAATTATTATTAATCTATAATCAGGGTCAGATAGTATATATAAGTGTTAGATAAAGCATCAGCGTGGCTTTACAGGGCGGGGAGACTGTCAATCACTCCAAACAAGCAGAAACATGACATGAGTACCAGGGATTTTTTGTAGGTGTTACAATGGCTTGTTGGGTGACTTGTGTTGGGTAGGAGTAATTGTAATGGTATGCAAATTAGTGTATGTGTGTGTGTGTGTGTGTGTGTGTGTGTGTGTGTGTGTGTGTGTGTGTGTGTGTGTGTGTGTGTGTGTGTGTGCAAACTTATATAGTTACTTTTTCGCCTTAGCTCCTAAATTATTTCTCACACAGCAACAGTTACCCATCAAAAATTTTTGTAAATGGCTGGATCTATAATTTTATTCCTGGTATTTCCACTTATCTAGCGAAAAAAACTTTCTGATTTTTGGTTGCTGAAAATATTCTAAAATTGTCAACTATTAATGTTTTTGTTATCTTGCCGGAAAACTATGAGTCGTAGAAGAAAACTTTGAAGTAAAAATGGTTCATCTACAAGTGTTCTACATGATACAGTAATCGGTTGTCCAAACACCTCATGGTTATCGAGAAAAATATATTTTGTATAAATGTACGAATATGCTATTTTGTCGGTTATTTCCCGAACAATATGTTTTTGCTTTACGCCAAATGATAGCCATTGATCTGCTTCATATTTACTTCTCTATACGTCTTGCACCTATCTGCCATAGTTTTTTTATTTAATGATAAAAACGTGATTTTCTCAAAAAATCAAGGTATTTGAAAAAGGCCTTGAAAAATTTGCCAAAAATTTTGAAAATTAGATTTGCTTGAAAATTAGTTCCTAACAGTTATCGTGCATGCCGAACACGAATCTTGAGTCAGTTTTCAGTTACAATAATTAGAAGTCTCTATTTCATACCCCTTGCAAAATTTGCCTCATTTTTTGAAAAATAGATTTGATTGAAAATTTGTTCCAAGCAGTTATCGGGCATGCTGAACACGAATCTGGAGTCAGTTTTCAGTTACAATAAATAAAAGTTTCTATTTTAGCCAATTCACAATGACATTCACAATTCCAATGTGCTTATTTGTATATATACCGTCAACAGCACTGTAGTCGCCACTGCACTAATGTCGCCAGGCGCCATATATTGGGAATGTTGGCATCGCTGCGGACTTGTGTGTGCCACTGAAGAGGCATGCACAGTAGTTTATATTATGTACCTGTCTTCAGTGGCACATACAAGTCTGTGGTGATGCTAACATTCGTATAATATTCGCCTGTAAAATTTGCCCGGCGACATTAATGCAGTGGCGACTGTAGTGTTGTTGACGGTACAAAATTTGAGCCAAGCTTGTAAAATGTCCCGTCTTTAAACTATCATATTTTTGTTCATAAAATGTACGTATACTGTATAACTAAATATACTAAATTAGTTAGTTGACATGGATACTAAGTAGGTCATATCTATAAAATATTACTTATAGTCACAAAAATCGTCTAATGGTACCCAAATTACAATGGAAATTACGTTCTGAGCCTCAAGGGGTTAAAGGCATTGGTGGGTTCCCCTCCCCCTATAGTTACTCACCCTCTGGAAATCACGAGGGGCAAGCACCTCAATTAACCTCACCTTTTAACCCAATCAATATTATGAGTAGCGCGGTAGTGGTATGGAGCAGTCAGTGAGTGCGTGTTTTGTGTACACCCTTGCGCCCTTGTGTGTGTGTCTGACACTGCTGACACTCCACTGTAGTGACTTGTGGTATGAGTCACTCCACACCTGGCTAATCCTCCAGTAATCTTGACCTGAGCCTCCTCCAGTAATTAATCTCCAGACAAGTGATGACTTCTGGGATCGGCATTCCTTATAGGGAGCTTAAATGAACCTGCAATGACATGTACAGCTAGACAGATAGACGAACTCATAGAGGAACAGGTAGAAATGTATGGCTTTCTTTCCCCACATAAGCAAAACATACACCCTTCGTCACTCTACTCACCACTACAACCTTTACTAACCATACATTTCTACCTGTTCCTCTATGAGTTCGTCTATCTGTCTAGCTGTACATGTCATTGCAGGTTCATTTAAGTTCCCTATTAGGAATGCCGATCCCAGAAGTCATCACTTGCCTGGTGTCACGGGCCACTTATCTCTGTCTATCCACTTTTTCCTTATAAACTACAACTTACATATTCACAAACACAGTGAATACCTACTACATCACTTGGAGGAGGATTATTGGTCATCTTGCGGTAGTAGGGGTAATGCAAGTTAGTACGGTTAGTTAGGTTAGTAAAATAAAACTATAGTTTTACAAGGGTAGGTTAGGTTAGTAATTTTTTTTTTTGTATGGGGGTCTCGCTATGAGGTTATTAGTGAAATTAGGTTAGGTTAGGTTATAGTGAGGTTAGATTAGTAATATTAAACATATTATATTTTTGAGGGGTTCAGGGGGGTCGTTAAGGAGGGGAGGGGGGTGAAGGGGGCATCTCCCCCCCACTTTATAATTACAGTTTAGAGGTATCTGAAGGGATCTGTGAATGTCTGGAGGAAAAAACGCTCTAATAAGGGCGGGAAAGGACTCTAGAATTTTACCTAACTCACTGCGTGTTGTATACTTACATGAAAAACCCAGCCTGTCTCATCCCTACCTCAAAAGCCTTGCATACTGCATACTACTCCCGCAACTTATCACAGCTCAGCTAAAGCCCCACAGCTACATATCATTTGCAAGCTATTTATCCATGCACAAGTACATACATCAATAATACATCAAAATGGTTTTCACAGCAATAGTATGAATTTTCCTTCATCGAGAAATCACGCCTTGCAGACATCCACCACTGTTTCCTCTTTTTCTTGTCTTTAGGCATAGTTATGAACACATTCTCTGGAGTTTTAATTGTGGTGTTTTTGCACATTGGCGCAAAACAAGCATAATATGTTCTTTTTGTCTGGGACATGTTGAATGCATAGATACTGCGGTCTGCTGAGCCAAAACAAGCCGATCAGCTGATCAGGCGAGATCTGAGTCTGCGCTTACTACGTCACAACCAATCACAGCGCGTTCCGCCGTGTTGTGATATTTTGGCCCAAAAATACCATATATCTCATTTATGGTGCATTTCTCAGCAAAAAGAATATGAGTACAGTGATATGTAGCCTATATTGCATCCACAGCTTCATAATACTCCGTGGTTTAGGTGTGAGTAAACGGGTCCATTGTATCGTTATTATTGTTGACAACTGACTTTATCTCGTCATACAGGAGGCAATCTACTTCCACATTTGATTTAGGAGGACGTATATTGTCCCAATAGTTAGCAGTTTACCGTTAAGCTTAATATTTGGGTAGACTGAATCATAATGATCTTGATTTACTTTATCGATTTCGATTGCTTGCAAATTATCTTTAATGTAAAGAATGACACCTCCACCTGCTTTATGCGTACGACAATTTAGGAATGTTTTGTAGCCTGGAATGGTAATTTCAGATAATAAATGTTTATCTCTGGTGTTGAACTCTCAGTGATACTAACGATATCTGGCGTTTCGGAAACAACGTAAGCCATTATTCATTACCTCTTTGATTGATGATTCATTTTGATGATTGATTCATTACGCTTTAAAATAATACTTCTGGCATTTGTGTATAGTAATTTAAGTTCCTTAATAGTTTTGGTAATCTTGCGTGAGGGTTTACCGGGAGGGTGTCTAGGGTCCACTGTTACAGGGCGCTTGATTAAGTTACTTTGATTTGTATTTGTGGAAACAAAACGTGACCCAGCGTTGCTGTGGGGTAATAAAAGGATTAAGGTGATGCTGCTACTGCCGTCCGCTCGCCGATTTTTTATCTGTAAGAATAAACTTTATCATTTAGCAGACGTCCTAATCGTCCATGACCAACGGGGCTGAGGTGGAGTCCGTCATCCCCAAACAGGAGGAGGAGGAGGAGGAGGAGGAGGAGGAGGAGGGACCGAAAGGGCAACACACTTTACACATTTTTATCAAGTTAATGAACAAGAACCGAATATTACGATGTGTGACATGATGAGGAGGAAGGAAGAGGAGGAGGAAGAAGTGGAGGAAGAGGAGGAGGAGGAAGTGGAGGAAGAAGAGGAGGAGGAAGAGAAGGAGGAGGAAGAGGAGGAAGAGGTGAACGAGGAGGAGGAGAAAGGTGAGATAAACATAAAGAGAAAGTAGAGGACGATGAGGAAGATAAGGAGAAAGACGGAGAAGATAAAGGATGCGAATGGAACAGCTTCTCATACGTAAGAAGCAGCAGAGGGCGAGAGCAGAGCGCAGAGAGAGCCAGAGAGAGCAGAGAGAGCAGAGAGAGAGCGAGAGAGAGAGAGAGAGCGAGAGCGAGAGAGAGAGAGAGAGAGAGAGAGAGAGAGAGAGATTATTATTATTAGTTTATTGACAAAAGTTTCACAAACATTTTACCTTATTACATGTATAATTTCCTCATATTTGTCCAAATTTATACTCCTACATATTTCTTATTAACCTAAAACAAACAAACAAAACACATCTACTATGGTGACACATCCCTTACGTATATAATTTCAATACATCATATATATAACTGCACAGATAGCCTACTTTATCCCTTGTACCCATCAAATTATCCATACTGGAGAAGTCTAGCATGTCATAGTTGCTTCTACATTGGCTGGAGAGTGGACACTGCAACAACACATGGGACTCATCCTGCACTGCATTTTCTACACATGAACACAGTCGTAGCTCTTTCGGTATTCCATTTCTCCTGCCTGTTTCTATTCTAAGATTATGGGACATCGTACGTAGCCTCGTAAATGCTTGGCGTTTATAATCCGGGATAAAATCCCTATTTACATACACTGCATGTACAGAGAGTCCGGCGTTGATTTGTGTTCTGTATGTGACATATTTGGAGGCAGTCTGAGGTTTCTCCTGAATCCGTCTAGCCACTCTGTCAAGTGGGTTTACAATACTCTCATACCTTAGTGCCTGTGTCAGGAATTTGTACCCCGGAGTATTGGCCGCCTCACACAACCTGAACGCTAAATAATAGGGTTCTCCTTCATCTGGTGCCCTCAACCGTGACTCAAGAAAATTTCGCCTCCTCCTAGCAATTGCATCTTGTGCTGGTTGTATGCCTGATTCAATCATTCAGAGATCCGGACTGGTATATTTCCTGACTCCTAGCAAACACTTTACGGCTCTGTTGTATTGTGCAATGATCTTCTTCGGATACGTTACTAGCCAGGTTTCTGAACTGTACAAAAGAGATGATGTCATTGCAGCATCGAACACCTTGCGCTTATAAATGTATGGCATATTAGAATTCGCAGCACAAAATATAGCAAATTTATTGAGCTGTGCTTCTCCTGACGTTTCGTGAAGACCTAATGCCGAGTTTATTTTTGCATCATCGCTAAACCAAGCCCCTAAATACAGATATTTCGAAGCGTACTCAATCTTAATGTCATGCATTATCAACGGGATTCTGTCTTCAGCCGTGCCGCGGATAACCATAACCTTTGTTTTCTTTTCATTTAACACCATACTAACACTAACATTATTCACGACAATAATTCAGTACTACACTCAGTTTCTTCAAACACGAATCCCTTAACGTGGCCAGTATTACCATATCATCCATAAGTAATAGCATATGTAGGTCTACAAGAAACCCATCAGGCCCAACACTACGCCTCAGCATCCTAACAAGCTGGTCCATGTATATGGTGAACAGTAAACAGCTGGATGGGGCCCCTTGGCGCACCCTCGCCGTGGCGTCTATGGTCGCGGACCGCAGTACGCTCCGGGTGCACGCGTACATGGCCTGTATCGCTCGCAGCATTCCCCCGCCACACCCCAGCGACTGCAACACTTGAATTAATTTCCCCCGAGGCACTCTATCATATGCCTTACTAAAATCAATAAACAAAACATATGATATGCTTTTCTTAAAGTTAGCAAGGTCGCAAAGTAATTTCAAGGCCATTATTTGCTCAACACATCCTCGCCCTTGTTGAGCCCCTGCCTGGCATTTGTCTATGTTAGCCCACAACTTAAGCCTCTTCTACAGTAACATGTCATATAATTTTCCCAATGTATTCATAATTGTTATACCCCTATAATTTCCACAATCTAATTTATCCCTGCCACCTTTAAACAGAACAAAACGTTTGCTATGACATCATGAAACAGGATAACACAAATTCAAAAATATCACATTAATAACATGCAACAAAAATAGGAGCCACGTCACTGGCAGTGCCTTAATAAGACCTGGACATATGCCTACATAGCTTTTGTTAATATTTACATCATTCAATACAGTGTCCAGCTCTTGCACCGTAAACGGATCATCCAAGATTGGTATCGTGGGAGTAGGTTCAATAATGTCTGATTCACCTTCCTCTTGGTGCCCGAGATTCAGTAAACTTTCAAA
>JACEEZ010015203.1:97500-102500 GCA_016584305.1 Chionoecetes opilio
TTTGTCATGCACGTCTTCTACTAACCTTCAAATCTCTTGGCAAGCTGTCACTTCGGTCAAAATCATGGACAAATATAATCTAATAGGAATAAAAAGCTAAATGATTTTCTGGAATAATACCCAGCTATATCTCTCTGAAAAACACTTGTATCTGTAGGTGACGAGGAACAAATGTCATGACGTACCTGGAGGTATATACATCTTCGGTAAATATGCAGTTTCAACCAATACTCCCTATTGACCAATACTCTCCTGTCTGGGAGGCTGCGCCCCTCCCAGACCCCCTACTAGTTAACTAACCTAACCTAGGCATTAATTACGTAACCTAACCTCACTGGAGGGGATTTAACCCCCNTATATTATATATATTTAAAATTATTAATATATATTTTAAAATATATAAAATGACTTTTGGTATGTCACTTTTAGGGTGAGCAGGGAAAAAGATAACTTCCCTTTGTATGGGTTTTTTAACTTTGGGGAAAAAAAGGGAACACAGGGGAAGTTTGGTGTTTAAAGGTGACTCGCGACTGGTGGGTTTCCCCCCTTTTCCGTGGATTTTGGATGGCTTTTGACTTGAAGGCTTTTTTGAGGGGGGGTGGTTACGGAGGTCTGGTTCAAAAGTCGTCTCTACAAGAGACCTTTATAAAGAGCCAAGACTCAAGACCCGACACCTGAGATTTACACTGCCCATCAGACTAAATGACACCTGGTCTGAGACTGACACCTAAACCCTTAAGGGGCAGTCCGAATCATAGGTGAGTCGCCATGAAAAGTGGGGGGGCCCAGTACGAGGAAAAGGCATTAAGAGAGAGGGTGACCTGACGGGGAATAACCCGGTGTTCCAGGGCCAGAATCAAGATACAGAACACCGAAAAACAGAAAAACCGGTTTGAAAAAATAGTGAACACCAATAATCTAATACTAATACTTTAAAATGCCGGGCGCTACCCCCGATGTCCTATCTCGTCAAAAGGGGAAAAATCATAAAAAATGAACAAAGGAGATGCATGGTAGCTACCAGACATATGATACGAGAAAAGAAAAAATATTGAGAAATACAATCATTTTTGTACAAAATTACACATAAGGTAACATGGAAAAGAGAGGGGAACAGAAGGGGGGTTATTCTTGGAGTGGAGTGGGTTTTTAGGGGGGGCGTAGAAGGTTGTGGCACATACGCGAGAAGGGTCTTAGGGGGTTTTCGTTGAGCGGAAAGGCACAGCGGAACGACAACCATGGTTGGATGGGTGTTGGTTAGGCATTGCAAGGGAGGGAAACTTTGGAATGGAGAACATTGTATCCGAGATTTTGTCAGTAGGAGTGCATTGGAAAAATTGTTTGGGGCCTTGTTTTAACCCCCCCCCCGGAAAAACCCCCTTTTATCAGAGATTTTTCATAGGAGTGATGTGGGAAAATTTTTGCCCGGAACGAAAGTTTGGGGAGGGGGAACAGGTGGAAGCGGGAACGTCGCGTGGAGTGGGGTGGAGCGGCGGCGGTGGAGGTCACGTGGATGGGTGGGGGACGCGGGGGCGTGGAGCTCACTGGGTGGTGGGACGGATAGGCGGGGGAGGTACGTGGAGTGGGTGGAGCGGTAGGCGTGGAGCGTACGGGATGTGGTGGTGGACGCGGTAGGCGTGGAGCGTAAAGTGGAGTGGTGGTGGGGGGGGTAGGGTGGGCGTCACGTGGAGTGGTAGTGGCGCGGTAGGCGTGGAGGTTTCCGGGATGTGGTGGTGGACGCGGTAGGCGTGGACGTCCGTTTATGTGGTGGGGACGCGGTAGGCGTGGAGCGTCACGTGGATTTTGGTAGGGACGCGGTAGGGGGAGGCAGTGGATGTGGTAGGGACGCCCGGGAGGCGTGGGGTTAGTGGATGTGGAGGTGGGGCGGCAGGGTGGGGGTCACGGGATGGGATTGGAAAGGCCCGGTGGTGGATGTTACCCCGCGCTTGCCGTGTGGAGTTGGGACAATGTGGAGTAGATGGAAGCGATGTGGGGGCGTGGCGTGGAAGTCCGGGCATCGTGCGGTAGCGTGTTGCGTCGTTGGCCTTGTGGCTGCGAGGGCTGGTAGCTGCAGGGCTTGGGCCGTGTGAGGCGCGTGCTGGGTCCTGGTGATGCGGCCGCGGCCGAGGCGTGAGGCCAGTGCCTATGAATGCCGTGTGGAGATCTCGTAGAAACACGTGGAGGGTCTCGAAGGGTGTCCGGTGTTGAGATTGACTGGGGCTGCAGGCGTGTCGTGGATTTCAATAAGTGTTAACCTGTTACATATCCCACTTGCTGTCCCATGTGTAAAGTGGTGTTATTGGTTTTTGGTACCATATCCACTTGCTATCACATGTGTAATGTGACCTTTTGGTATGTCACTTTTAGGGTGAGCAGAACATATACTGCTTTGATAGTGGTTTTATTAACTTGGGTAAAAGTAAACACAGTAATTTTGGTGTTAAGGTGACTCGCTGACTGGTGGAGTTGCTCTGCCGGGATTTGGATGGCTTGTGACTTGAGGCTTGTGGGTTGCTGTACGGAGGTCTGTGTTCAAGTGTCTGTTCTCTTACAATATCTCCTTATACAGAGCCAAGACTCCAGACCTGACCCTGATGATCCTGACTACCTGACGATTCTGACTCCCTGACACCGGATGATCTGACGACCTGACAACCTATCCCTTATGGCATCGGCGAGATCATAGGTTATGTCGCCATGAAAGTGGAGAGAGTTACGAGGAAAGGCATTAAGAGATAGGCGTGACCATGACGGTCTTAACCAGGTGTTCCAGACCAGACTCAAGTATACAGAACACCGAACACAGAACCGGTTGAACCATGTTTTGACCCCAATAATAACTAATACTAATACACATATATATATATCTAATATATATATACTATATATTAGTATATATATATATATCTTATCTCTCTCTCTATATCTCTCTATATAATATATATATAATACTATATATTTACTATATAATATATATATATATATATATATATATATATATATCTATATATTATACTATATATATATCTCTATATAATCTATATACTCTATATCTATTATATAATCTATATATCTATAATATATATTATATATACTCTATATCTATAAGTATATCTATTATATATATAGATATATAGTATATATATATATATATATATATATCTATAGATTATATCATTATATACGGCTAGAGCGTTATCATAACGATAAAGCTCTCGGTCGCTTTCTCGCTCCCAGTGTGGCTGCACCCTAATTATTATTAATTTTAAAGGTAAAGATGGAACTTACGCAATGCTGCGCGTGACCTCGGTGCTGATCTCATTCGCATAGCATTTGAGCCTTGGATGGGTAATAACCCGCTACTCCGGGGCACAGGGCTACTGTGACATCCATGTTACCACAGTTAACTTCCCCAGGCTCCCTCAGCTACCCATTTATCGCCCAAGCCCGAAAGAAAGGATGAACAACTGGTTTGGGCTGCACGTCGACTGTCCCGGTCGGGATTCGTACCGGAGTCCACAAATTCGTATGCTAGGCGCGCTAGCCATTACTCCACGGAGGCAGATTACTATTAATGGTTGCCCTAATTATCATTATCCCTTCGTTTGAAACGAAGACCACTGCATATATCTTGGTTGAAGAAGTGAAAGGAGGGGGATGGGCATGGAGGCAAGGATCGAGTAATAAAGGGGGCGTGGTGCCAAAAAGGTAGATAAACTGTTTTTGAAAATTGATTATCATCTCTCTCTCTCTCTCTCATCCTTCTCCCTCTACGGTCTCTCTCCTCTCTCTCTCATCTTCTCTCCTCTCTCTCTCTTCTCTCTCTCTCTCTCTCTCTCCGTCTCTCTCTCTCTCTCTCTCTCTCTCTCTCTCTCTCTCGCCTCCGTCTCTCTCCTCTCTCTCTCTCTCTCCCTCTCCTCTCTCTCTCTCTCTCTCTCTCTCTCTCTCTCTCTCTCTCTCTCTCTCTCTCTGCTGGCGCAACGTTCCTCGTCGGCGCCTCCGTGACTCCTCACAAGCCGTGTTTACATTTGCATCACTATTTATTGCTCCTCTAAGATAAAAACTTGCTAGCTTATCTTTATGAATATACACACTTGCAGGACTCTCGTCTGTGTGGTGAAGTGTTCTTTCATTAAGTGTGTGTATCTGTTTATTCATTTAACACTATGTAATTGTGTAAATGTGTGTGTGTGTGTGACTGTTTTCGTAGTTTTGGGCCGTACATATATCTTGGTCATGTACATACATACACGCTTATCAGTGTGATTCCCTGGATTCTGTCTTCGTCCCTCTAAATGCATCACAAGACACATGTGACTGGCGGCGAAACGGGGACAAAAACAGACTCTTGGGAAGGAAAGTGAGAAATGAGAAGCAGTTTGTGGAAAGGTTTGTGGAAGGAGGAAAGGGAGTAAAGGAGAAAAAAGGGTAAAACAAGAGGAAAAAAAGAAGAGAAAGCAAAAAAAAAGTGAGAGGGAGAAGATAAAAATGTCAGAAAAGGGAGAGAAGGAAAAGAGGGAAGAAATAATCTGAAGGGAAAAAGTGAATGAGGTAACGAAAATAATAGGGAAACAGGAAGATACTTAGAGATGAGAAGGAGTTTAGAGAGAAGGTTTGACAGGAAGACAAGGGTTGGAGGCTGGCTAAGGAGGAAAGGGGAAGGCAAAATCCCTAAGGAAGGGAAGAAAGGATGAAGGCAGAGGACAAAGCAAGGAGGACCACACGCTGCTTTACTGATTCCCTCCACTAGCTACTCCTTGTGCCTCCACATTACCGAGCCTCGTAAAGTGAAATCATAGTTTTATCCACCCGAAATGAGGACTCCGGTGAGTATTCTGGACCCCCTTAATGTGCCGCCTTCTTTTTACGGCTGAAATTGCTGGGGTTTATTAATATTTTTTTTCTTCTGAAAGCTGTTTACTCCTAGATCAGTTTCATGCAGAGTTGGAAATAAGGCTACTACTACTATTTTTACTCCTGCTGCTACTACTACTGCTACT
>JACEEZ010015204.1:0-14106 GCA_016584305.1 Chionoecetes opilio
GGGGTTTGGGGCCATACAGCACCATGAAACTTTTTTTTTTGGTGCAAACCAAATATGGGGGGGGGGGGGCTGGCTCATGGGACTCGGCACAAAGTTTTCATGCTCGCCTCAGGGTTTGGGGGGCCCCCGGCCAGTGTGGGGTCTCCCAAGCGGGGGGACGTGCCCACTACTCCCCCTTAAACTTGTGCCCTCCCACCCCCCCAAAACCCCTTTATCACTATGCCTTCATGCCACCAGTGCCCCACTTTTACCACGGGGCAACTTAAATTCAGATTTGAACACATTTACTCTCAAAGATAACTTGGAGGTGTCTTCTTGCTCGCCATCCACACTTTGGTGGCTGTTGATTGTACATATATTTTGTCCCTTTTTGTGTGTGAGCGTGTTTGGTGCGTGTATGAGCGGTGTGGTTTTTTGTGTGTGTGTGTGTGTGTGTGTGGGGTGTGTGTGTGTGTGTGTGTGTAGTGTGTTCGCGTGCCCCTTAGACACGATCCTCTTAATATAAACCACGGGCCTGCCCGTCACTAGGTTTGTGGGGCCTTCGGGGGAATAAAATTTATTAAATAATAACGCCTACAGACCTACTAACCTCTTAAACCACATTTCCTTTTCTAAAAATATACTCTCTCTCTTTCCCCCTCTCTCGTCTCCCTTCCCCTTTTCTCCTCTCTCTCTCTCTCTCTCCTCCTTTTCTCCTCTCCTCTTCTCCTCCTCTCTCTCTCTCTCTCCCACTAAACCCAATTAAACCCATTTCCTCTCTTCCACCCTTACTTCTCTCCTTCTCTCTCCTCTCCCTCTCTCTCCTTTTTTTCTCTCTCTCTCTTTTTCTCTCTCTCTTCCTTCCCCCTCTCTCCGTCTCTCTCCCCCTCCCCATTTTCTCTCTCTCTCCTTCTCTCCTCTCTCTCTCCCCCTTTTTACCTTAAGGGTCCCTCAGCATGTAGGTTATTTCCCCCCGGTCGTATTTGGAAATCTTTCAGTCCATCCATGTCACCTGAAACACAAAAAACTACTACTACACTCTATAATATAAAAATAAAAAGTAAAATTGAATAATAATAAAAAATGAATGTTGTGTGTGTGTGTGTGTGGTGTTGAATACATGTGATAATAATTTTTTGTGATTATTTAAGAAGTCTACGTTTTTAAAAAATCCCGTTTCACTTTCTTTTTTTTCTCTCTCTTCCCCCTCTTCCTCTCCTTTTCCCCTTCCCCCTCTCTCTCTCTCTCCTCTCTTCCTCTTTTTTCTCTCTTTTCCCATCTCTCTCTCTCTTCTCCCTTTCCCTTTTCTCTTCTCTCTTCCCCTCTCGATTCCGGGGATGTATATTATGTAAATTATATCAATATTTACACACACACACAACACCCACACAACACAGTAATGTCCCCTTTAAAAAAATAATTAATCAAAAGGGTTTAAAAGTTATTTATTATTATCGTATATTAGTGCGGTCGGTCGGTCGGCGGGGCGGGCGGTCGGTCGGTCGGTCGGTCGGTCCTCCGTCCGTCCCCTCCGTCCGTCCCTCCGTCCGCCGTCCCTCCGTCCGTCCGTCCCTCCCTCCCCTCCGTCCCCGTCCGTCCGCCGTCCTCGTCCGAAAGGGTTTGGGTGTGACTACTACTTCTAATAATAAAATACTCTCTACTACTACTACAAAACCTCTAACTACTAATACTACTAACTCCCACTACTGTCGTCATAGCCCCAAAGGGAACAGCTTGAATTTTTTAATGCTTTAGAGACAATTTTTGATTATACAGCGAAAAAAAAAGTAAAACAAAATATTTTTTCTGGGGGATTGGACTTAGATTTATTTAAAAGCACTAATCGGATCTTTGATTTCATAAACTTATGATTCAATGGCTGTTTCCCCATTAACAAAAAAACCTCGAGAGTGACTAAAACTGGGGCCTCATTAATAGATCATATTGGACCTCACATCGGGAAAAATAATATAAAAAATTTACATAGTTTTAACTGATATAAAAAATCATTTTGCGATACTCTCTTTTTAGAAAAGTTGAAAATAGTGTGATGATATTAAAAAGAAGATTTTTTTCTGACATCGTATCAATTTTTTGCAGAAGAAAATCACATAAAAATTGGTTCAAATTATAAATTTTAAACGCCCAAAATGATGCATATATAAATTTACCAAATTATAAAGATAATTTTTTATCTTTTTTTCATTAAGAAAATTAAATTAACTTTAAAAAAAACGAAAGAACCCTTATATAAGCGGGATTAAAAACTAGTACCAGGAGAAACACAACTTGAAATTTTGGCATCAAAATGGCCATTGCATATGGCCCAAGATATAAAGCTTCAGGAACAACGGGAAAACACTACTTCGGCCAAAAAAACAAATATTTTAAAGAAAAATTTGGTGCAAGGTAAAAATAAACAATTTGGAATACAAAAAATATCTAAGGGGCAGAAAAAAGTAAATCATTGTTAAAATTAAACGAAAAAAAAATAAGGGCCTCACTGAAAATATTTTTAATGAACATTTTTTAAAAAAAACTGGTTCCCCACCGAAACAAAAAAGTGCACAGCAAAACTCTCCCTCTCATTTTTCAATAATCCATGGGAAAATTTCTTTTTACCTTTATCCTTTACTAGGGAAGAGGTTAATCATATTTAAATCTAAAAAAAGAAAACACAGCCAGGATGTGTAGATTCCACCAAACTCTCCAACTTTGCCATTACTTGTGTCCCTCTCACCCCATAATAAAATCTATGTTCCAGCAAGGATGTTTTCCCCGGCCAAACTTAAAATTGCAAAGGATAAAATTTTTTAAATCTGGTGATTGAGATGAAATAATTTAACCCTATCTTTTTAAAACCCTCATTAGTAAAGTTTTTGAAAAAGCTTTTTTTCATAGATTAAAAAGGGTTCTTGGAAAGATTTTAAATTATTATCTAAATTCAGTATGGTTTCGAAATAACAAGTCAACAAGAAACCATAATGAAATCAAAAGTGAAATTTAAAGAAAATTTGGAAAAAAAACACTATTTGCGTCATATTCATGGACTTATCTAAGGCATTTGATTCACTGGACCTAAAAATATTAAAAATAAGCAAATAAATAGGAAAAAGGAACACCATTAAAATTATTTTCAAATTATTTGACAATGGAAACAGCTGTATTTGTTAAGAAAACATCATGCTGAAAAATGTTGACAGGGAGTAACCTCAGGATCAAAACTGGCCCTTGCTGTTCTTGGGGTATTTTATAAAAGTATTTCCCTGCAGTAATAAATTTAAATTTTGTTCTTTATCAGATACACCCTTGCTCTTACGGATACAAATTAGTCCTTGAATGCGGTGTTAATACTGAACTAGAAAAAAAAGTAAATGGTTTCAGCTAAAATTAAAAGGGAAATATCAAAACTTTATATCTTTTTAAAATCGATCTTATTACAACAAAGGGTCCAGTATAATTTTGGGGGGTGTGAAAAAAAGAGGGGTTTATGTCATAATTTTTGGGGGGTTTTCATGATGAAAAATTGAATTGGAAAAAACTATTCATAGTCTGCTTAAAAATTGCAAAAAATTGTGGAATATTATACAAAATTCGTTACAATTTTTCAACTGATGTTTTAAAAAATATATATTTTCCCTTTTTTTCCTCTTTTAATATATTGTGTTCCTCTGGGGTTGTACGTGGCCTCAAATGTAAAAGGAAATTTTGCACTCAAAAAATTGATCAGAACCAAAACATTGAGGAAACAGACTCTACAAAACTTTTTATTTAAAGAGTTAAAATTTTCTAAAATTTTTTAAAAACTACTTAAATATTTTTTTTTCTTCCCCACTGTTTATAATATTTTAAAAGTAAAAGTAACAAAGAAAAATATTTTTAAAAAGATTTATCCCCTAGGTACCAGAGGGAACAAAGTTAACTTTTATGTCCACAACCAAGAACAAAACTGACAAATTTTTTTATATATTTTTTTTGGCCCGAGATGGGTTTGGAAACCCTTAAACCCGATACTCAAAAACAAAAAATCTCAAAATATTTAAATTTAAACTTAACAGTATTTATTAATTTACAAAGTAAATCTTATGATTTAAAAAGAAATAAAATAAATTTTTTCTCCTGATTTAGGTACTTTTTTTTTTTTAAAAAAACAGTTTTTACTGGTTTTTTTATTTTTGTAAATTTTAAACTTTTTTTGTAAATTATTGCCGTCACGTATTCGCATTGATTAGTTAACTGATTTTATGTCTGCTAAGGACTCATGCTCAGCGACAAAGCCTATAAAAAGTGTATATATTTTTTTTATGTGTTAAAATTGTTATTTGGCAAAAAACTCTAAAAACTATAAACTAAAAAAAAACTACTACTCTACCACTACTTCTACTACTACAAATTGTAGGGGTTGTTAACTTGTTTGTTTTTTAAATGAGAGTCAAACTCTCTTTAGCTTTTACCGCGTGGGGGAAAATGACACGTTCGCCCAAGTGGCAACAAACCCCCAGCAAAAAAGGACAGTTGTCAACTGGTCTCTCCCCGGGGCCCTTTTTTTCTGGTTGGGGAAAAAAACTACCACAGTTCGCTCTGCCTCTCTTCCACCTCTCGCTCCAAAATTGGCGCAGTTTCATACCGACTTCCCGGGGAGGTGTAGGAGGCATAAGGGAGGCCAACTCTGCAGCGGCGCCCCCTAGAAGAGGTATCATCGACCACCGGCACCACTGTCTGCGCTCACCTTACCCAAACCCACCACACTGACCAGGGGGCAGGCCCCTACCACCCAAAAAAGATTCCCCTTACGTAGCCGCATGCCCTGGCCTGCACACATTCCTGACCACCCCTCCGGACCATGGCCTGCAACATATCCCCCGCCCCCCCAGCACCTCCGTCGGGGCCGGGACAGCGACCGCAGGCATGTCACCGGGGGGCATTGGGGGGGGGGGCCGTAAGTGGGGAAGACTAGGCCTTATTTGCGGGGGGGTTTCCGCCCCTAGCCCCCCTCCTCGTGAGTTTATTTGTACAGCGACGTACAGCGCGCATCGACGCCCTCTCGAAAAGCAGATTTCCGCGCTCTCGATTTTCATCGGCAATCAACACGGTACGAATGTAGTGATGGGCCCTGGGTGCGGGGTGGGGCGGGGAGTTTTTTTTCACTATACCCCAAAACGTTGGGGACAGCGTCGGTGCTACGTTTCAAAGGGGCCGCGCCTAGCGGAGATGTAATTCCCGGTTCCGTTGCAAAAAAAACGCTAACTGAGTATATCCTGAGCAAAAAAGGGTCAGGGGGCAAAGTGTCGTAGTATAAAGGGTGGAAGTGTTTACGCTTTTTTCCCCCCTTCACTATAGTGACATAAAAAACAGTGTAAAACAATAGGCCGCAAAAAAGGCAGCGAGTTGTCAGGCGAGGGGGCACGGGGCAGCCGTGGTGGACGTCCCAAACAAGACCACGTCCCACCGAAACCCCCCCCGGGCCTTATCCCCACCGGGTAGCACGGCCACACCCCACCTAGCCCTGTGCAGAAAACAATTTTTTCCTATCTAAATCCCCCCCTGAAAGGTTTCCCTGCTTTTTTGACCTGGAAAACCCGAAATTACAACCTTTTTTGAGCTAAAATGTCAGGAACCTTTGCTCTTGGACCTCAAGATATTAAGCCGCGACAGTAAAAGCGCCTTTTTTTTCCCTTCCCCAGTTTTTTTTTCACCTAGACTTTTTTTACAATTGGGATGAACCAAAAAATTGGGTTAAAATTTGAGCATTTTTTAAATTATTTTTTAAAAAAACAACCCAAAGAAAAACTTCAAAAAAAAAAAGACCTCATATCCAAAAAAAAAACAAAATTTTCTAAAATTTTCTATAATTTTCATAAAATTCTCTTGCATCAAAAAATTGTAAAAAAAGACTCTAAAATTTTTTAAAGTGGCAGAAAATTCTTTGTCTTGTCAAAAGGGACACTTCACGTCTTTTTTAAGTTTGCTTCTTGAAGCTAAAAATCGCTCCGGGTTTATTCCCCCTTTAAAGAAGGTACTTTTTTTTTGCTGAAATCTGTGAAATGTGTTTGCGAAATCAGTCATCATTTGACTCCCCCTCGCATGTCATTCACTACTTTTACTTTGCTGACATATTCCGGGGCCTTGCTGTATCATCACTCCTTCCCATGTCGCCACGGTTCGAAGCCAGTCATACTAAATCCCAAGGGGTGTAAAGGAAATACTCTCGGGACCAACTAGATCACCGGGAGTCTCTTGGGCTGTAACCTGAGGGAACATAGGTTTCCCCCTCGCAAAGCTCGGGTTTCTCATGGCGTGCAGTTTGGGCGCAATTCCTGCTTCTCTTTGTCACTGATCGTCCCGAAGAGGCAAAACGCAAAAACCTCCTTGTCAGGTACCACTTGGGTTTTAAAGTTTTTTGTACACTCCCTAGAAATCTCTGGATCTGTTCCTTTTAAACTTCATCATTCCTTCATAAACTGCAAATCATTTGCGGGAGACTGCAGAAAGTGTAATACATCCACTGGGTGTATAGAACAGTCCTAGGAAAGGTTGAGGCGTTCCAGCTTCACAACAGTTTCTTCTCGTACTCCGCTGCTCAGAAAACATACTCTTCATAAATACGGGTTTTTCTGGCCATCCCCCCGGGCCTGATGAAGGGCTCCGGACACTCCAGGGGATTCCGCGGGAGGCGTGTCTCCAAGGCGTCATGTAAGCTCACCATCTCACGGTAGTCGCTCTAGGAGGCTTCTCCGACCTGGGGATTTCCTGTATATTTCCTTGCATCTTTTTCTTTCTTTTTATTCAACCTTTTTTTTCTGAGGGACGGGGTTTTTGTGGGGGTTGTCTGTGGTAGTCTGTCCAACCCCTTGAAGTGCTTAAACCCAAGGATTCTCGGGGGCTCTTACCTTCCAAACAGATTTCCCATACAGCCCCAACCGCACTTCTAGAATGTGGTGTCTGCGGGCCCCGGGGGGAGAACACCTTCCTGTAAAGCTGTTGCTCCAAAAGCTTGGCAGCTCCCGATTACTCCACTGTTGCGGGCCGTTGGTCAAACACAAGGGCATGATCACTCCAGTAAGCCCCATGCCTCCCAAATCCATGGATCCTCTCCCTGAGCCGTTCCTTTTTTAGCTGCTATCACTGGTACTCCCAGTAGCTTCCTTCAGGTATGCAGGTGGTCCTGAGACAGCACAGCCGAGTCTCTACGTGGTCCAGGATCATTTCCCCGGGACATCTCTCAGCTCTTGCCTCCCATGGGAGCAGCATACTTGGGGGTCCCGCTAAATGCTGCCATGTACTCCTGGCTGTGGGGGTCCTTGTCACATCCTGTTCCGTCTCGTTGTTGGGGTTAGATGAAAAAATTTTGTCCAAGTCGTCCACCGCCTTCAATGTAGCGAGACTGGGGCTGTCCCCTTATTGCAGAAAACCCCAACGATCCGGTATGCAAGTCAACACACTCCATGACCCTCCGGGGAAATGTGAGATCACGTGTCTTGGGTGTGTGAACATCCAGGACGAGGTTTTTGGGTTCCTGTCCTCTGCATTCCCTTCACTGTCGGTTGGGTCACCCGGGTAGCACCAGAAGCAGCCCTTCGCTGTGTGGCGCTAAAAAATTGTAAAAATTTTTTTGAAAAATTCATATTTTTTCCTCTCTCTGCTGCTCTTGCACCCCTCTCTGCTTGCTGCTGGGACCGTGACTAAAATATCTTGTCTGACCGACATTGGGCTTTTTCTCTCTGTCTTCTGATCCGGGTTAAAACCCTGATGTCCTTGTCCTTCTTCTCCCTTGTAGCAGTCGGTTTCTCTCTATTTCCGGGTGGCATCTGAAGCTCCTATGTCGAACAGCTTTTTTTCCGGACAAAGGCACTCCTTTTCCCTCAGGTCCCCTGTTCTACCTTTATTCCTTGCTAACTCGTGCTTTTTGTAAAGTTCTAAAGCTGCCTGCTTTACTTGGTCTGGTCTTGATCCTCCTCTGCCAGAAGGATGATAGCTCCATTTTTCTTGGCGAGGTTTGATGCTTAGGATTCCCTGTTTTTCTGGAAAACTCTGAGATGGGGAAGTCGGGAAGGGCCGTCTGTTGGTGGGAAACTGGGAGCCACTGTCGGGATGAGGGGTAGCCGATCGGGAAGGTTTTTCTTAGCAATCTATGCATCGGGGCGTGACCTTGTCTCGGGACTGCGGGGGAGGTTCTGAATGCAACTTTGCGTCCTCGGAGCCCTTGCTTACTGCCATAGTAAGTTATCTTGTAAAGTATCTCGGGGATTTGTTAGCAGGTTTAAACAATCTCAAAAAACATAACAGACCTTTTAATTCATGCTAAAACCTTGTGAATTTGTGACTGAGTGAAATAATTATATTTAGTTTAATTTTTTTTTAAAAATTTGTCTGTAAATATCACATGTAAATTTCCAAAAATGTTTTTATGCATTTTGTGTTTCTCACATCTAATTCTTTTTTTTAAAACCTGTTTATGCCCTTTTTGGGTGAAAAAAGGCAAAAAAAAACATCAAATGCTCCGAAACTGGCGTTTAAAAAAAAAAAAAAGAAACGTGTATAGAATAGAATTTCATGGTTCTGAGGCAAAGGTTCCTGACATTTTGGCTTTAATGGTTATCTTTTCGATTTTCCCCCGGGTCAAAAAGCTTTGGAAACCGTGCAGGGGGGTAAAAAAAATAAAAAAAAAAATTTGTTTTCTGAAACGGTCAAACCCCACGCGCAGCGGGCCCCGATAGCCCCAACCACACGGGCGGGGCGCGGCCGGGGGCCTGCCGGGTTTGCGGGGACAGCGCCTGTGGAGGCGGAAATCCTGCCTGCCCAAAAACGCCGCATGCCGCAGTTCTGGTCGGAAGGGGGTTTCTGGGGGCGTGCCCTCACTCACCCCAGGGGGCCCCCCCCCTTTCCAAAGCAGTGATCGAGGGGGCGTGGAAGTAAAGGCGGGCCCGTCTGTCCGGTCTTGGCTCCACCCCCAGGAAAAATGCCACACCCGGCCATAGTAGACCAGGACGCAGGTGTCACGCGGGCCCCCCTGCTCAGAATTAGGGATCCCGCTGCGCCAACTCCAGCCCTCGCCCGGACCATCACCATTCACCCGGGGGGTCGTAAATCTCTTGGGGGCTTAAGGTGAAGTGACAGCGGGGCAATCCCACCTCGGAGTGCGTGTACAAGCGGGGGGGGTAAGCGACTCACTTTTCACTTGGAACCTGCAAAGGGCCCCAAAATTTTTTTACAAAGCTTCCCCGGCTCCGCGACACGATCGGTGCGGTGATGAAAAACCCAAAAACCAAGAAGACAGCCACCCGCCCGCCACACCCCCATACGCGTTGGTGGGGAAAAAGCGAACGCTTGAGAGTGGGTTCCTCGAGCAGTTCGGGGGCACGGGGTTCGCGGTGGAGCGCACACCCTTGCCTGAAATACACGGCCCACCACACCCCTCCCCCCTGCCTACGACGCCCCCTGCAGTACACGTACCTGCTTCTGTTCCCCCCCACTTCTACGATGAGGTTGGGCGCCCCTCGACACGACATCATCAAGGGAACATCGAAAAGGTGCTGCCGGGGGAAACCCAACCCCAGTGGTGTGCACGCATGGTGGTGGGACCCAAAAGACCGGGAAAACCCCCGAAAAAGTGGATTTCCGGAGCTCAATCAAACGTGCCTGCGTGAGACCCCCACCGGCCCCCCTTCATCTCACACTGGCGTCCCGAAACACTTACGACGGTGGGGGACGCCTACTCCGGGTACCCCAAAAACCCCCGCGTGAGAGTTGTGGCTGACGAGCATCCCCCCTTTGGGGCGGTTTTCCGCTACCGAGGGCACCCTGGGGGACTTTTCATTACAGGACGCCTTTACAAAAACGGCGGACAAATCTCGCCGCTCCCCAGAAAAAAGAAGTGCTAGACACACACTCTTGTTGACAACAGAGTGGCGGAGGGCCCTTTGGGCACCTTCGACCGTTTCGAATCATGGACAAAGGAGTGACGCTGAGGCCCGACAAGTTCACTTTCTGCAGAAAAAGCTCACTTTCGCTGTTTTTCTCCGATTGGGAGGGGTACCAAACCGTCACGACCCCGCAAAGCATCACGAAATTCGCTTGCCCCCCCCCCCCATCCCCGACGGCATACGATCATGGTTTTGGGCCCAGTCAATCAGGGGGCACCCTTTTTCCGGCAGTAGCCCATCATGGAACCTTTTGGAGCTGCTAAAAAAACCCGCGGGGAAAAACCCGGGATTGGGGCGGCCCCCTCGACGCAATCTTCAGGCCGCGACGAAACCACGGCTGTCCCGGCAGCGGAAGGGCTCAGGGATACGACGTCTCCCCCCCACAGCCGCACTCACAGCTACAGCCGCCAGGGAATCAGGTTCCTCGTGATTTCAGCTACTGTCAGTGCGTATCTCGGGGGCCCCCATGTCTGCGCGGGTGGTTGAAGCTGGTGCTGTGCGGCGCCGGGACCTCACACAGCAGAAAAAACTACGCCACTGGGGGGGCTTCGCGATCGCCTGGTCCTCAAAAGGCCCGCCCCTTCCTCCTCGGGTGCAGGGGTTTACGTTCTCACTACCACAGGGCCCCCCACCAAATTTTTTGGCGACGAGGGGCTCAAAAATATTCAACCCTGTTCCTCTTGAAGAAAAACCTGATGTACAAATTCCGCATCAAAAATGTTTTAAAAAGGGAAGCCAACTTGCCGCAGACGCCTCTCCACTACCCGGCCCTAGCGAGTACACCAGAAGAGTCGACGAGGCCGAAAACGAGGTGGTATCCCCGCCCTGTCGCCGCGGGGCAGAACCACGGGGTAGTGGGGCCGTGGTAGACCTGCGACAGGTAAGAGGGAACCGTCAAAATGAAGACTACCTCTACTTCCCGAATGTTGGCCAAAAACCCCTGGGCCGAGGGAAGGACTTGGAACAAAACCCCTCGCCCCCATTCAGGGTGCGACGTCACCTGTCGTGCCAGGGGGACATAGTTTATAACCATGTAGAGTTCCCACCTTGTCATCCCGGCTACCCTCAGACGCACTGTACTCCCAACCTCCACCCGGTCATCAAAGGGAAAGGGGCTCCATGCTCCGCAGGGCCCCGGGATCCCTATCTGCCCCCGGGATAATGCAGAATGGAGCAGAAAAAGCCCCCAAGCCCGTAAACGAGACGCACGCACCCTCTCATCAGCCGAGAAGCTCCTATCCACCCCTCCACCTCAAAAACCCGTTCCCGTAAGGGGGGGGACCTGTTTAATCTCGACGGCAAAACCTACTTCACTTACGCGGGCAGATTGACAGGCTGGTAGAGTGGAGCAATACCGGGGGAGGCCATAGCGCTCGCCTCATGTCGCGTTCCGCGGGGGTTTAGAAGATTTGGTCCCCGAAGGGCTTCATGCGACGGGGGCACAAACCCCCCAGTAGGGAGCGAAGAATTCTTCAAAACCGGTCGTCAAATTGAGAGTCTCCTCCGCCCCCTCCCCAGTCCAACGGGCGCGCGGGGCGGCCGTCAAGTCCGCCAAGAGGCTGCTACGGGAACATCAACCGTGGAGGGTCCCCGGACACTGATCCGTCGCCAGAGCAAACCTGCAATACCTCAAAACCCCCTGCAAGACTCCAGCTCACCAGCCCCTATTGAAGGCAGGCAAATTCGAGACGCCCTACCCGTGGGGACCTCCCGCTACTTAGTCGCGATCAGTGGGGGAAAACTGCTACGCGAAACCGGGGAAAGTGCCATGAACCGCTCGCCGCAAAGCCTCACTCAGACCGACCAGTCAGCTCCGCCTCGCGCCCCTCGAAACCCGGCCAGCGAACCCGATTCAGAACCCAGCCTCCGGGGGGGTGGGATCGCTCGAGTACCGTAAAGGAGCTGACGGCGCCACGGCATACCCGGTGCGGCTGGACGGCAGCGGGGAAAACCACGATCAAAACGGCGTTACCTCGCCTCAGCGTATAACACGAGCCCCCAAGGGGCGGCGGGGGTCTCCGGGGCGCTGTGCCGGCCGGCCCCCCCCCACCCCAAGACCCACGCGCCGGAGGGCCCCCCCATTTGGATGATTTTCTATTTGAACTACCCTGCCTAAATTTAGTGTCATACATATACTTTTTGTCTTGGGCTGCTTTGTTGTTGACAACTGACGGGCTTTTCAGTTGACATTATTGTTTCCTTTCTCATGTTTCATTATACGCATCGGGGGCGACTTTAAATTGGGGGGGGGGGTGTAGGGGTTGTTAAAAGTTTGTTTTTTTAAAAGAGGTCAACCTCGTTTGTCTTCCGCGTGGCGGTAAAGACACTTCCCCAAGGGGGCAACAGAAGCCCCAGGCAGACAAGGACAGTTTCAGCTGGGCCCCTGCCCGGCACCTTTTTATTTCTGGTTCGGGAAAAAAAACTACCAATTTTTGCTTGGGCCCCTCGTTCCCCTTTCGCTCCAATACTACTATACTACTAACCCGGAAAGCAAGGAGGTTGTTAGTGAGTCGTTATTTCCATTTTTAGGAAAACGGTTTGGGAAAGCGTGTGCCATTATTGTGGAGGATAGGAAATGTTTTTCCCATATTTAAGAAGGGAGACAGAAGACTAAAGTCAAATTATCGACCCGTAAGTCTAACGTCAGTGGTGGGTAAATTATTGGAATCTATTATTGCAAAAAACATTAGAGAGCACTTAGATAAACATAGTTTGATCAATGATTCACAACATGGATTCACCAGGGTAGGTCATGTCTTACCAATTTATTGAGTTTTTATAGAAAGTTTATGAGACAGCAGATAATGATAAGGATTATGATATAATATATCTGGACTTTAGTATGGCATTTGCCAAAGTACCACACGAGCGACTCTTAAATAAGGTTAAGCTCATGGAATAGATTGGAAGGTTCTTCATTGGTTCAGAGCTTGGCAATAGGCAACAAAGGGTTACAATTAATGGTTCTAAATCTGAATGGGGACTGGTGACAAGTGGAGTTCCACAAGGGTCTGTTTTGGGTCCATTACTATTTTTTATTTACATCAACGACTTGGATAGTGGGATTAGCAGTGATATCAGCAAGTTTGCTGATGAAACTAAGGTAGGTAGGATTATTGGATCACAGTCTGATGTAAACATATTGCAGGGAGACTCAGATAAACTGAACGAGTGGGCAGTCAGATGTCAGATGGAATTTATATTGGAAACAATGTATTGAGGCCAGAAATAGAGCTAATAGAGTGTTAGGATTAATTACCAGAAGTGTTAAAAGTAGAAGTGCGGAAGTTATTATAAAGCTTTATCTGGCTCTAGTCAGGCCTCACCTAGACTATGCGGTTCAGTTTTGGTCTCCATATTACAGGATGGATATAGTGTTGTTAGAAACAGTGCAGAGAAGGATGACCAAATGATACAAGGGATGCGTAACTTTAGTTATGAGAAGAGATTGAAGTTATTAAATTACATTCCTCGAGCGACGCAGAGTAAGGGGCGATCTGATAGAAGTTCTTAAGTGGATAAAGGGATTTAATAAGGAGAGGTAGGAAAAGTTCTTACGGCTTTTTAACCAGGGTAGAACAAGAAGTAACGGATTCAAGCTGGAAACCGTAGATTTAGAAGGAAATAGGGAAAAACTGGTTCACAAATAGGGTGGTGAATGAGTGGAATGGTCTCATAGACAGGTAGTTAGTGCGGAGTCATTAGGGAGCTATAAAGAGGGGCTGGATAGGTTCATGGATGGGGATGAAAGGTGGATGTAGGTAGTGTTAGGTGACAGGAACTACCGCGTTGTAGGCCTCGCGGCCTCTTGTAGCTTTCCTTATGTTCTTATGTTCTTACTACCACCACCAATTACCACCAACACCATTATTTCCTCTCTCTCTATCTCTACTCTCTCTCTCCACACACACACACACACACACACCACACCACACCACACACACACACACACACACAAAAAAAAAAAACACACACACACACACAACACACACACTGACCCACCTACTACTACTACTACTACTACTGCTACTACACCACCACAACAACTCTCTCTCTTATCTCTCTCTATTGTTACGTCCCCAGCCACACTTCACAACCTTGCAGCTCCTTGCTGCAAAAACTGCACAGTAATATTGTGCAATACCTATTATTGTACCTTGCTTCTGCCTTAGAGATCATCCCGGGCCGCTGTTGGTACTGATTC
>JACEEZ010015205.1:0-10000 GCA_016584305.1 Chionoecetes opilio
CCTCTCTCTCCTTTCCCCCCTGCCATTGTTTACCCCAGCATATTCCCTGGTGAGTGAGTGGGTAGAGTATTTCAGTTCATCCTTCAGCCGATCACTTATTCATTCCCTTCTACTCGTATATTACTTGGTCTTGATGATTACACTTCTTGGAAACACACACACTCAGGCGCGCACAGATATAGATAGATATATAGATAGATAGATAGATATGTATTGACCACAGGATTATAAATTATACATATGAACCGCCATAAGGTCTGTCACAATGACATCCTTAAGAGGCTTCTGGGGCTGCCCAGGTGGTGCAGCTCGTCCCTGGCTTTCGCTAGGAACGGGGTGAACAATCTGGAAGTGATCCGTCGACACTCCATGTTCAGCTTAAGGAGTAGGGTGGTGCTCTCTACGAACTCCATCATCACATCTGTCAGGCAGAGCTCGGCCTATGTATGTGGACCTATACAACAGCGGTGGCTGGGTCTGCTGTTTGTGCATAATGTGGGGTAGCACAGGTGTCCATGTATGTTTTATCTATGTACTTTGATACTATGTCCCCTAATGTGCCTGTACTTTGTTCTTGGTTTCTTTTTTTGCTCTAGTACTTAAGTTTACTCCATGGCTTGTTCTTGTTGCTTTGTTTTTTGTCTGTATGCCTCCGGGCGAGAATAAAATTATTAGTATTATTATTATATCATTAATAAATAGACAAAACCATAGACCACTGTATACCTGGACTGTTCACGCGACAATGTTTTGAATTGCGGGGCTGCATAGGGGCCTGCGGGGCGCCCGACAAAGAGATATAGTGGTCTATGGACTATCATATAGACTGGTTTATCAGTATATATGGTCTACTGTAATCTTCGTAAATGTTTGTTCTATATTATTATCAAATAAAAAACAGTAAAACACGCTAAAGAAATGCCATTACGAGACTATGAAGAAATATGCATGAACTTAATATTCACTTAACTCTTCGCCATTTAAAACTTTGCGAGTCAACTTTTATCATGAAGGGTATCAATAGAAGCGCAATTTTATTAGCTTTCCATTGATGTATTTCGTTATCTGATAAATTCATTAGAACCATGCATAAATTAACGTTAAATAAAGAAATAAAATCATCAATTGGGTAGTTTTCCCGATTGATGATGTTATTTAATTACTTATATATTTCGTTTTCTGATAAATGAATTAGTACCATGTATAAATTAGCGTTGACTAAATAAATAACCTCATCAACCGGGAAAATTACCCGATTGATGATTTTATTTATTTAGTTAACGCTAATTTATGCATGGTTCTAATTCATTTATCAGATAATGAAATATAGCAATGGAAAGCTAATAAAATTGCGCTTCTATTGATACCCTTCATGATAAAAGTTGACTCGCAAAGTTTTAAATGGCGAAGAGTTAAATGAATATTAAGTTCATGCATATTTCTTCATAGTCTCGTAATGGCATTTCTTTAGCGTGTTTTACAGTTTTTTTATTAGATAATATTATAGAACAAACATTTACGAAGATTACAGTATATCATATATAATACTGATAAACCAGTCTATATGATCCGTATATATGTATATGAATCCGAGCGGCCCTCCAACTTCAGGCCCTTGCGCGACAGGCCGATATTCCGTGCGCAGTCCAGGTATACAGTGGTCTATGACAAAACACATTATGTCTTCAAATGAAACCTTTCCACAAATTTGAGTAACAAACTGTAGTCCAACAAAAAAAAACCTCTGTAAATTACTAAAAGTAAAGGTAAAGATGGGAGCATACGCAATGCTGCGCGTGGCATTCGGTGCTCATCTCCGTGGCATTAACCCTTAGAGTTTGTGGTGGGTGAGGACCCGTTACCTTGGGACACAGGGCTACTAGTGTGACACCCGGGTTACCACAGTTACCTTCCCCAGGTTACCCCAGGTACCCATTTATCAACCCCGAAAGGAAGGAAGAACAGCTGGCTAGGCTGGTCACCGACTTGCCCTTGCCCGGATTCGAACCAGGGCCCACAGATTCGTAGCCAGGCACGGTAGCCACTGCACCACGGAGGTGACTATAAACTACTAAACACATAAAATTCAATAAACAGGTCTGCTACATATTAACATAATCACAATTACAGACAAGATCATCAAGTTTCCTCTAGTCACAGTTTTTATAAGTACTTGCGTCCCTATGAAAGACAAAAAAAAAAGTATCAACGGAAAAGAATATGAATTTATTAGGTATAAGTATTCAAAACTTCATAAATAATTTTGCATGTTGATTTCATCAGTGAAATTAGAGAATACGTCATGTACAGTATCAAATCTGTAAAGGTCTCTAATCTGTTGTGTTTGGACACACACACACACACACACACACACACACACCACACACACACACACACAACACACACAGACACACCCCACACCCCACACACACACACACACACACACACACACACACACACAACACACACACACACACACACAACCACACACACACACACACACACACACACACACACACACACACACACACACACACACACAGGGATAGCACGCTCGGTTCACAACCGAGAAGTCCCGGGTTCGATCCCCGGTGGAGCGGAAACAGATGGTTGTTTCCTTAAAACCCGAGCCCCTGTCCACCCAGCAGTGAATGGGTACCGGTGTTAGCCGGGGTTTGTGACCTGCTCTCCGGGGTGCTGGCTTCGGCCAACACAAAGCACTAAGGATGAATGATAAATGTTGATATGGAGACGGGGCCACACGAGCATTGCTCTGGCCCTGTAAAATACAACAGATGAATACAACTAGATGAATACCACACACACACACAATGAACACACCCCACACACACACACAACACACACACACACACACACACACACCCCACACACACACACACCCCACACACACACACACAACACACACACACACACACAGACACAGACCACAGACACACACACACACACACACACACACACACACACACACACACACACACACACACACACACCTCAGGAAAAAGTGAGAAATAAATTTGTGATATAATATTGTATTGTGGAATTACTGTTGATTTAAGTATCTGGAATTTGAACCGTCGTCAGGAATAATAATTAATGGGAACTACTAATGGAAGAATGACACTGAGTAATAGCAACTAATTCATGAACTTTTATTAATTTTGTTTATGAGTTATTTTCATGTACTCAATTTTACGTGTACATTAAGATTCTGATTTCGTACCTTAATTTGTTATTAATTTCTACTATGATCATTTTTAAATTAGACTGGTGACTTGGATATCTTGGCTTGATATCCAAGTTCTCATCGTGAACGGGGATAGCAATCAATCATCTCATCTCATCGGAGGGGAGGGGGGGGACGGCTAGCCTCTGTGTGAACTCCTTGATTGCACGCTGACCACTTCCCAGGGACAACACGGCAGCCCCACAGTGGATATTGGCCGCCCTCACGACACTAACAAACCACCGTAGATGAAGGAGACAATATCTGCGTCCATGACCCAGTGGCGGCCGCGTGGCATTACAACATGTCAGGCAATCTAGCAGTGCGTCTACGAGCGAGCTAACCTCAGGCAAACTAAGGCCAAGACCTTTATATCTAAGACTATTATATCAAGACCTATATATTCTAAGTGTTTACAGGTGTGTATGTGTAAAGGGGCAACTAATTATTATCAGGGAGCAGGAAAGGGGGCAGTATTGTTGTTAGATATACAGGTCTTGACCAAGGCTGCATTGACTGCCTCTGTTAGCTCGGTGGAATGGCTGGAGTAATTCTTTCTTGGTGGACTTTTATCTGGTGGTTTTTGCGGCTGCGTTCCTGCATTCGTGTGTGATCGCAGTATTTTGGGGCCTCTTATGAATGGCACATCTTTAATTCCGGGTCGGCAAGAGGTTCGAGCACGATAGAGCAAGTTTTTACACCCCAGTTGTAATAAGCCGGGAAACGAATGTTGTTTTTATTGCTTTGTTATTGTTTTTATATTCACTTTAGGTGAGGAAGGCGACTGAATGAGCGAAAGAAAGAAAAATCTTCATTCTGAAAGTTTTATGTTTATTTCATCGGTCAACTTGTAGAACCGTGACTTTTTATACGATAACAACGCGGCGTTTTCTGCCTGACTCGCGTAATGTGCTGCTAACTTAAGTTGTAAAGGAGAGAGAGAGAGAGAGAGAGAGAGAGAGAGAGAGAGAGAGAGAGAGAGAGAGAGAGAGAATGTGTGTGGCCTCATTTTCACGAACGTTGCTATCGATTTGAGTTTCTTTGACTTCCATTATACATGCATTACTTTTTATCAAGTATTTAATGTCATTTAATGAATCACCATGAGTGTTTGAGAGGCAGCAAGTGTGTGTATGTATGAAGGTCACTAAGGGAGCAGTAACCATGGGAAAACATGTGAGGGTGACTGCGTTCTTTTGTACAGGTTTGTGTAGGCAACATTTTTATACCTCACCTTTAACTCGCGAGGAAAATAATTGCACCATTTCTTCGCTCACTGACTCGCAGGTATCTCTCCGCATTGACTACAATACAACAGTAGTCCTTTCGTGACGCTCCGGCCGGCTGCAGGTCATCTCCATGCTGCCTTTCCCGCCTCTGTTATCTTGACGTGAGCTTTTATTGGAAGGCACTGGTGGCGGGGGGCAGGCCAGGCCTCTGATACCATCCTGTGCTCTCTCTCTCGCTCTCGTCTCTCGTCTTCTCCTCTCATCTCTCTCCTCTCTCGTATCTCATCTCTCTCTCTCTCTCTCTTCTCTCTCTCTTCTCTCTCTCTCGTCTCTCTCTCTCTCTCTCTCATCTCTCTCATCTCTCCTCGTCTCTCTTCTCTCTCTCGCTCTCTCTTCTCTCTCTCTCCGCTCTCGCTCTCGCTCTCGCTCTCAGCTCTCTCTCTCTCTCTCTCACTCTCTCTCTCTCTCTCTCTTCGTCTCTCTCTCTCCTCTCTGCCTCTCTCCCTCTCTCATCTCATCTCTCTCTCTCTCTCTCTCTCCTCTCTTCTCTCTCTCTCTCTCTCTCTCTCTCTCTCCTCTCTTTCGTCTCTCTCTCTCTCTCTCTCTCTCTTTCTCTCTAATCAATCAATATGGCATCCTTAAGGATCAGTTTCTGGAGCCTATACTATTTCCTTCTAATAATAATATAACGAAAGTGTGTCTTCTGTGTGTGTGTGGTGTGTGTGTGTGTGTGTCCGCGCGTAGTTCCGGCCCCCCGTTTGGCACATTTATCATATGGCAAACAGTTTTTTGGAACCAGCTCGACCAGGTGCACAATTAAAGCCCACTTATTGATGAGCGATCACTTTTTTTTTTTTTTTTTTTTTTTTAGTACCTATTAGCGAAATTATGAGCAAAAAAAATGGGGTGGCGAGATTGAGGAAACTTGATGTAGGGTGATGGGTAATGTTGGGTGAATGGTGTGGGTGATGGGTAAGGGTTGGGGTGATGGTGAGTGGATGGGTGGGGGTGATGGGTTGGGGGTGAATGGGTCTGATGGGTGGAGGGAATAGGTGGGGGTGATCTGGTATGATGAGTGAAAATGGGGTGTGTGGTGATGGGTAATGGGTGAGTGAATGGGTGGGGGTAATGGGGTTTGGGGGTGATGGGTGCTGGTGAGGAATAGGTGGGGGTGATGGGTAATGGGTGACGTGAGATGGGTGTGTGATGGGTAATTGTGAGTAAAGGGGTGGGGGTGATGGGTAATGGGTGAGTGAATGGGTGTAGGGTATGGTAATGGGTGATTATGGGGGTTGGGGTTATGTAATAGTTGGCGTTTAATACATGCTTTCTACATCCATGATTTCAGGAAAGTTAGAAGGGCTATCTGGAGAGTCTGGGTTTGTGGGCCGAAGCCCACCTAACACAGGTGGTGGGCCGAAGGCCCACCAATAGCCCTCCGCAGAAGCTATCCAAAAAGGTCGCCCGAGCGGCTTTGAGGCGAGTGATATACAATATGACATAGTGCAACTCAAGTGATACACTGAATTTTCTTCCTATTTGGCAGGCGACACTAATACTTTTAATCTTAAAAGCCTTGACCTTAGAGAATTATAAAACTACTTTAACTAGCGAATAGTACACGGATCGAACTGGATTGTATTAATAAGCTCTCTTTAAACCTTAACAAGACACAGTATTTATTATCTCCCTAGCTTGCGACGCCATAACAACATTTCCATTAAGATAAAACAACATTGAAATACTTAAGAGTTAAAGAAGCAAAATTCTTAGGGGTAATACGCCCCTGGGGTAACAAATTTTTGGTTGAGTTTTAGGCTGACACTTGTTATTAAGTATATTTGGGTGCTGAATCCAAAACTGATCTCAGTTTATTCTCTATCACGTCACGTTTTTGAACTGTAGTTTTCGTTTTCTTAAAAATATGAAAAATCTGTACATAACAGTAAACAGTGGCTTAGTTTATAAAATTGCAAATGTTAACTACAATGAAAAATGAAGCAATAGCATGAATAGAATGTTTAGTTAACTTATCTGTTTTTAAGAAGGATAGGCTATTAATTGTGTGCAGGTTAAGGTAAAAATTACGTTTGGAGCTTTGTCTGGAAGTGTTACCTTGAGTACTGATCGCGTTTGATGCGCCATTAATAGTCAGCCATCATATGCACATCCATCTACCCTGGTAACGTTCTTCCCATAACCTTCAAATCCTGGTGAAATCGTCACCTTGCTCGTCGCTAGCCACCAAGAATTTTCCGGAAATGTTGGCAAGATGGCTATGCAAAAAATGTACTTTAATTACTCATGTTGCAACAAGCGCTTTGTAGCTCTCCAATAGTTTCTGAACGAATTTCTGTGTAATACTTGCAGTGTATTTCCAGAAAGTTCTTGACGACGGTCTTTGAATGATCGCCAAGCATTCTTTTCAGTTCCTGCCATAAGTACCGTGAAATGTTTCATCTTTGATGCTGTCGAATTTGTGGACCATCAAACACACCGGCTTGATTTTTTCAATTGACAGTCCAGGAATGCCAGATGATGCCTTCAAACAGTCCCCCATCAGTTTGACAATGCTTTTACAAATTGTTTTCATGAGACCTAGTTTTATGGTGCAGAGTGGGAATATGATTTTCTTCCTGTCAACAAGTGTCTCATGTACAATGTTAGGATCTCCAGGTTTAAGACAGATCTCGGAGGCCAATTCGTCTGAACCCAATGCTCTCTCGTAGCTCTGCCTATCCAACATACAGGAGAAAAGCAGGATACTTTGTGTATCCACGTTTGTTGACCCAAGCATGAAGGACCATTTTAAGTCAACACAGATGATCCTAATTGTGTTTGTCATATTGCAATAACTCAAATGACTCTCTTTACATCTCCATATTCTTCACGAAAGACAACCGAATGCCCAATAGGGCCTGCGCCAAACAAATTGCCAGTTGTGTAGAAGGAACACTTCAAGCTCCGCTTTGAGCTATCAATACCCAATCCCATTCATTTGATTGTAGATTGAAATGCCCTAATTCCTTCAGTAACAGGAATGTTATGCAAAACACAAAACCGCTTGGCACTCGAAAGTTACTGCCAGAACTGTACTTTCCCTCTGGTTCGAAAGTATGATACCTTCACTCCTTTTTCAGTATTTTTTTCTCGTTCAGTCTTGATGCTAGTATTTCTGAAGCTTTGTTGGATAGCCAATCACGTGCTAAATCATTCACTCGATGGTGCTGAGATCAAATCATCCCCTAACGAACTGAATCCTCGTGAATGTCAAATTCTGCATAAACATTGCTGTCACTGCGTTCTTCAACATCACTCAGATCTTCATAGAGGAGTAGTTGTTCGAAACTGGCACTGAATTTCGAGCTGAATGAGGCATTGGTCTTTAGCTGACGGTAGATTAGTATTCTATTTTACTTTTATTTTTCCCTGTTAATCCTGTGTTTTTACTAAACACAGTAACAAGTCTGTGGAATGATCTTTTGCTCTCGGCCAACCATGGGTACCAAAATGCCAACGTGGAACGTGTTCCGTTGGTCCACCTCCGTAAATCTCTCGACACACTGCTTGCACTTTGTGAGGGCCCATGCTTTCTTGATCCCGCGAGGGGGGGGGGGGGGGAGTTTCACTTTAAAATATCGAATATGCTTGTTTGACACAATTACGCTGATGCTTGCCCTCTGACTTGGAATGGTGAAACTACCACATTATAGCAAAGGAGTCAGGTTGTTTAGACATTTCGGCAGACGTATCAGGAGCAGACATATCTGAACAAGAAAAGAATATATACCTATTGTAAATAAAACACAAGCTGGAATAGTTACCATCTTTTGAAAACAACAAAACAGCATAAACGAATAGAAATTAACAATGGTATTGTTGTTACAAGGTTAAGAGCAAAGCCATAACAAATCCTCCTAATTCCTACTCTCCTAGCTTTCTGTTTGCAGATACTGATGAGTACTGACCCTATTGGTAGCTGCACACACACCTCTCACCGACTGTCTTCAATTGTCACTGCACAACAATTGTCCGCCCCCCCCCCGCAACCCCCCCCCCCCCCACATAGCTCTCGATGAGTTCAATCGATCAGCATGGCAAGTTTTACTACAGCTCACAAGTGAATTTTGGGGGACATTATCTGAGGTAATCTGTGCGAAAAAACTTTACGTGCTAGAAAAAAAAACTGACTACATATTTGGAATCAGCATGCAATTTTAGTCTAAATAGCTCAAATCTAACTCAAACAATTGTTTTTTCTTCTAATTGTTCCCCAGTGTATAGATGAACATTGACGATGGAAAGCCTTCATCTGGAATTACATAAACTGAAAATTTAGTACATAATATGATGATATATAAATATAAGATCTAATATGAATGTAGCAATGTTAAGCCAAATATATATGTCACTGGTTTAGCCCCCACTTAACTATTGTGCCGCAGTTTGGGGAGGGTGCATGTCCCACATACTTCATAGCCTCTTTGTTACACAGAAAAGAAATATTGAGAGTCATGTAATTACGGTAGTCGTTATGACACACTAATCCTTATTTCAAGAATAATTCCTTATAATTACAAGATATCATAAGCTTTCGAACAAGTTTTTTTGTATACATGCATTAAGTAACTGTGTCATTACTATTGACGTATCACGGGTCCACAACAGTAATATTTGCTACAAGGATCCACAAACGTCATGAGCTGAGCTTTCCTCGATGCAGAACATCACACTGCCCAGCAGAGTTGTCCTTGTCAGGGGTTGTAGGACCTGGAAAGTACACTCTCAGACGACACTAAATTTCCACTTCCAAGAACTGTTTCAAGTTCGAGATTAAACGAGAATTATTTGCTAGATACTAATCGTTACTATAGGTCCCTGTGTATGATCATGTAGGTGTGGATGGAATATGTATACTGTGTGTATATGTGCTTATTATGAATGTGTTTATGTAATGTATATGTGTCTGCGTGTATATGTATGGTTTTATGTAAAGTGTATATACGATTATGTATATGTGTTATGTTTTTTATGTATGTTATATGTGTGTATGCGTATGTAATGTGTAAGTATGTCGGTGTATAAAAATCAGAATTATAAAAAGTACATTTATGTATATTAATGTTGATTTGTCTGCGGCCATCACTGTTGTAGAGAATTTAACCTAAAGATAATGATCATCCCGTAATATAGCATTTGCTCATCGGGCCTGCCATATTACTCACCATGTATTTTCTCTTATGGTAACATGAAGGCCACTAAATTATTATTATTATTCTCTTCTCTCTCTCGTCTCTCTCTCTCCTCATCTTCCTCTCGCTCTCCATCCCGCTCTCTCTCTCTCGTCTCTCTCTCTCTCTCTCTCTTCTCTCTCTCTCTCCTCTTCTCTCTAGTCTCTCTTCATCTCTCCTCGCTCCTCTCCTCTCTCTCTCTCCTCTAGCGATCTCTCTCTCTCGTTCTCTCTCTCTCTCTCTTCTCTCTCTCTCTCTCTTCTCTCTTTCTCGTCTCTCTCTCTCCTTCCTCTCTC
>JACEEZ010015205.1:20000-25000 GCA_016584305.1 Chionoecetes opilio
TCGGCCAACACAAAGCACTAAGGATGAATGATAAAAATGTTGATATGGAGACGGGGCCACATGAGCATTGCTCTGGCCCCGTAAAATACAACTAGACAACTAGATGAATACACACACACACACACACACACACACACACACACACACACACACACACACACACACACACACACCACACACACACACACACACACTAACACACACACACACACACACACACACACACACACACACACACACACACACACACACACACACACACTAACACACACCACACACACACACACACCTAACACACACCACACACACACACACACACACACACACACACACACACACACACACACACACACACGTGCGGGCGCGCGCTGTGGAAGGAGAGTAGACTATATAACTGTAAGAGTGCAATGAATTATTACACCAGGATGAGCAGAGAAGATGAACATCAAAAAGATAATATAAATAAGTGTAACAACAACCTGAATTTTTTAAAGCTTTGTTGAAGTATAACGAAAGATTCAGATTCAGTATCATATATAAGATGAAGGCAAGAGTTATGTAAATGAAGAGGAGATGTATGAGATTTTGAACAAGAAATTGCAGTTTATATCTGACAAAATGAAATATATCCGTAGCAGACCTAAACATGAACTCTGCAACACATAAACTAGATGATGCTGTGGCCAAAAATAAAATAGAAAATCAAATAGAATCTGAGGATAAAAGTGAAGCGGAACAGATGATATCTCTTGCTGGTATTGAGAGAATGTGCCGAGGACTCCGCTCTACGTAATGTTAAGGAATTCATAACACAAGGAAAATAACCAGAAAGCTGGAAGAGATCAAGCATAATTCCATTATTCAAGAATAAACAAGATCCTTTAAGCTAAAGACGTGTGTCATTGACAACTGTAGCGTGTAAGATCCTGGAAAAGCTCATACAAAGATAATAGATTGAGCATTTGTACCGAAAAGACACAACAGAGAGACAGTTCAGATTTAGGATGGGGAAATCATGTGTAACAAATTTACAATTTTTTTTTTAATTTTTACTTCTATATTTCGAGTTTATACGTGGATTTTATACTTGGGAGTCAGAAAAAAATACAGGAAACAGCAGGATGGGTGGACAGTATTTAATAGTGTGAAAATCTGAATTTACCGTTGTTGTTTTGAATTTGCAGTACAATATCTAATACCAAGCAAAAGGTTTGTCTTCGTGTGTGTGGGGGGGGGGGTGGGGGGTGGCGTGGGAGCCAAGGGGGCGGCAGTCCGAAAAAGTTTGGGAGCCACGAGATTAAATCAATGGAGTAATAAGTAATAGTAATATAGATAGTAATAGTAAATAGAGTTTAATAGTAAAATAGTAATAGAAATAGTAACTAGAAATAGTTTAATAGTAAATAGAGATTAATGTTGGTAAGTGACATGGGATTGAATTCAGGCGTGATAAAAGCCCAAGACGGGTGTATAGGGCAAAGTGGGTGTACAGGGCAAAGTGGGTGTACAGGGCAAAGTGGGTGTACAGGCACAGACCAAGGCGGGTGTACAGGCACAGACCAAGGCGGGTGTACAGACACAGACCAAGGCGGGTGTACAGGCACAGACCAAGGCGGGTGTACAGGCACAGACCAAGGCGGGTGTACAGGCACAGACCAAGGCGGGTGTACAGGCACAGACCAAGGCGGGTGTACAGGCACAGACCAAGGCGGGTGTACAGGCACAGACCAAGGCGGGTGTACAGACACAGACCAAGACGGGTGTACAGGCACAGACCAAGGCGGGTGTACAGGCACAGACCAAGGCGGGTGTACAGGCACAGACCAAGGCGGGTGTACAGGCACAGACCAAGGCGGGTGTACAGGCACAGACCAAGGCGGGTGTACAGGCACAGACCAAGGCGGGTGTACAGGCACAGACCAAGGCGGGTGTACAGGCACAGACCAAGGCGGGTGTACAGGCACAGACCAAGGCGGGTGTACAGGCACAGACCAAGGCGGGTGTACAGACACAGACCAAGGCGGGTGTACAGGCACAGACCAAGGCGGGTGTACAGACACAGACCAAGGCGGGTGTACAGACACAGACCAAGGCGGGTGTACAGGCACAGACCAAGGCGGGTGTACAGGCACAGACCAAGGCGGGTGTACAGACACAGACCAAGGCGGGTGTACAGACACAGACCAAGGCGGGTGTACAGGCACAGTACGGTAATAACAACAACGTACTGATGGAGTCACAAATAATGATTTGGATGCAATCATAGATCAGAAACTAAAACAAGACAATCATAAATACGAAAAAAGTTAGAAATATGTAGATGTTTTTAGCTGCTATGCGAGTACCCAGCAAATATGTAGATTGTGAGATGCTAAGAAGAATCATAACATCATTCATAAGTCCCACCCTGGAATGTGGAGCAGCGGTACACTCTTAGAAAAAAAGGGTAGGAAAAGGGTAGAAAAAGGGTGTTTATAGTGATGAAATACTGCTACCCTTACAAATATACCCTTTTGCAACCCTAAATATACCCTTTTCAAACCCCAAATATACCCTTTCTCAACCCTCTCGTCTAAAAAGGGTAGATAAAGGGTAGATGAAGGGTATAATCAGCAGCATCTACCCTCCAGCCTGGACATAGGGTATAAAAAGGGTAGTGATGGTGCGATGTAACAATTCTACCCTTAATGTACCCTTATTTCTGAGAGTGTAGGGAACACACAGGTGAAGAAAATGTGATATATCATGAGCAAAAAAAAAAATAATAACAAAGAGCTGCAACAAGATGAGTGCCAAGTGTCAGCAATGTCAGCAGGGAGGAAAGATTGGAGGGTCACGATTACGCACGCCGGATATGGGAAGGGAAAAAAGATATTCAATTATGATGTAACAATGTGTAACAGCAAACGGTAAAGGAGATGTATAAAACTTATTCCAGGCAAATTAAATCTGTTGTCAATTGGCATCAACCAATGATAGGATCGTCTTCAACATCACCATTATCACTACAACCTATCACCATCAGCATCACCCAATAACTATTGGTGAAAATTAGATCAGTCTCCAGATTTAAAAAAGAAAATATATGTGTGCGTGTTTTTGGTGTGTGTGTGTGTGTGTGTGTGTGTGTGTGTGTGTGTGTGTGTGTGTGTGTGTGTGTGTGTGTGTGTGTGTGTGGTGTGTGTGTGTGTGTGTGTGTGTTGTGTGTGTGTGTGGTGTGTGTGGTGTGTGTGTGTGTGTGTGTGTGTGTGTGTGTGTGTGTGTGTGTGTGTGTGTGTGTGTGTGTGTGGTGTGTGTGTGTGTGTGTGTGTGTGTGTGTGTGTGTGGGTGTGTGTTGGTGTGTGTGTGTGTGTTGTGTAGTGTGTGTGTGTGGTATGTGTGTGTGTGTGTGTGTGTGTGTGTGTGTGTGTGTGTGTGTGTGTGTGTGTACAACCGTTTGAAAATTCAACCTCACTGCCCTAATATTTGAGGCTTGAAGAGGTCCAACCTATCGTTACCTCAAGTAGAGTAAACAGGTTCATTAAAACCCAAAGGAACACGTCGATCCCGCAGCAACATATCAAAATGGATAAAATATTCATCCACTTACATTCCTGTCTCTTCGTTTGGCAGGAACTTGGATAGACACAAAATACACAGTTTGAAGTATTTATCAAGGGATGCAGCTTTGGTCTCATTGCCTCCGTCCACGTCATTAGAGGCTGCTCGCATCCTTCACGGCGTCAAAACAAGTATGAAAACAAAGTCTGAACACGCCTTTCGTGCAGTGAACCTTACAAGAAGACTCATCAATCAACATCTATTGACGTGATCTTTTAAAAGTCACTTCCTGCTCATTAGTGTGCTGCTTTAAAGGTTCACGAGGCTAAACTCTCATGCCTAATTGGAAGGCCGAAATATATCTCTCAACAGGTGAATGCTCGGACCAGTGACGTCATTGCAGTCATCACACCCAGACGAGGCTTCACACGGCCTTGTGTAGACCGTGTGAGTGAAGGAAGATGTTCACCTCAGCAATACCGAAGTAAATGACTTATATAGCGGCCACTATAGGTAGACCAAAAGCTAATTGTATATTCACACATTATATATTGCATGAAGCCACTCTCCCTCATTAGCACCTTTACATGACTCCTCAATCCTCTCCAGTGTTATGGTAGAGCAAAATAAACGGCTCACCTTTCCTGCCGTAAGGGAATGTTACCATGGCAAGAAGGGATAGACTCAGCTTTTAGCCTAGATGGGGCGTCCTCTCCTTAGTGCACGAGTGATTACGTACAGGACTTGTGTTTCGACTCTCACCGAAGACCAGCGTCAGTCAGGTAGACTATTTTGCTTTACATCTATAGCGCCTGTAAGGAGTATGACCTCCAGGGCTCGGATGGTATTCTGGTTACCTTCCAGTCGCTTCTCAACTTTTCCATGTTTTTACTTTTTTACATTTGTGCCTATAGCGCGTGTAGGCAGTGACCTCCAGGGCTCGGATGATAGGCCCTGGAGGTTCACTTGAGGGCTGTGATGGTTGGCCCTCGCCCGTGGTAGCGTAGGCAGGATTTTTATAGACTGATGAACAAGATGAATGTAATATGATCCTCTTATTTCTCCATGACTGATCTAAGACGTCTGACTCACCCTTCTATTGTCTAACTCAACCCTCTGTAGTGCCAGGCAGTGAATGAATTGAATTGAATTAATGCTAAAAAGAGGGAAATGTGCCAGACATCATAGGTCATATGGCACTATGGCAAAGCATAATAAAGGGGAGGGGTTATAGAGAAAGTGTGAATGTGAGAGAGGCAGAGAGGCAGTGAATGAGCTATACGAGTGGTGCAGGTGTCGTGTTTGAAGGTAGGCGGGAGAGTAACGAGCCGTGAGTACAAAGGTAAGGTCACCGCCTCAGGTAAGCGCCTCTTGACGTCCATCGCCCCCTCCAACTCTGTTTTCCTTGCTGCACATCGCTCACTGACGTCCATATTCCTGAACGCTTTGATGTAAGGATT
>JACEEZ010015205.1:27500-40000 GCA_016584305.1 Chionoecetes opilio
TCCGCCACTGGTCGTCTCCATCGGACGTTCCAGTGTGACCTGTGCTGTGGTTTTACCTGAACCCCGTTGTTATCAGTGACAGGATAATTAGTACGTGTTAGTAACTTGAGATTATCTTTTTTTTCGCTGCATAGTTTTCTAACATCATAATATATTTTGCTTTGCTGCTGCTTACATACGACGCTTTCAAATGTCATAATCAATTATGTATATTAACCATTTTTATGATATCTTTATTGAATAAATACTAGTACCTATATCAATTACAGGAACTAACACGTGTAGGTCTCGCGGCCTCTTGTAGTTTCTTTATTTTTTTGTGTTTTTATCAATTAAGTAGCCTGAGAAAAACCGGAATTCAAGGACGAGTTCTGCCCCGCCAGACGCGCCATGAATCGCCACTTAGGTCCTCGCCCCTTTATGTCGCAGATTTATCTATTTACATAATTCATGGCAGCTGACTAGAGGCAGCGGCGGTCACCCTCCTCATGCAGGCTTTCGCTTCCTTCCTAATACCATAAAAGACTCTACTCATTCCCAGGGTTGATAACTTTTCATCACTGACTATTTTTTCAAACTAATGACCACAGAACCTTCCCAAATGGGTCATAAATGTGTCATATTCCACGATTAAGGTCCGGCTTGATGGCTGTCTTCCTCCCGCGGCGGCGTAATTCAGGCCAGGGAGGGAGGGGTAGGGGTGGTCAGCCCGCCCCGCCGCCACAAGCACTGCAAGCCTCGCCGCTGGACTGCTGGCGTGCGCGGGTGCGATTTCTATTTTTTGTTCTTAGGTTCAGTCTAACTTGCGATTTTCAAAGTAAAACTGATTTAAACTAGAAGTATGATATATTACTATGCGTGAAAATCATATAGAGTTAGTCCCTTCCCCTACACTGAGGTGGCAACACTGGTCTCTGTGTCTACAATCTACACTGACCTATCATGAACGGTTTCTGAATTAAAAACTTATATATTTACTATAACGCGTTCTAGCTCACAACTTGCTTCTCACACAGCAACGCTTAACCATCAAAAGTTATTGTAAATGGATGGATCTACAATTGTATCCCCGGCATTTCCAATTATCTATCGAAATTTTTTTTCTTCGGATTTCTGGCTGGTCAAAAAAATTATGAAATTGACGATGATCAGGTTTTTGTTATTTTACCGCAGAACTATGATTCGTAGAAGAAAACTTATCGAAGTAACAAAGGTTTATGTTGAGTTGTTCTAAATGATGCAGTAATTGGTTTGTCAAAACACCTCATGGTTGTCGAGAAAATTGATATTTTGTATAAATGTACGAATATGCTATTTTCTCGGTTACTTACCAATCAACATTTTTTTGCTTTACGCCAAATCATAGCCCTTGATATACTTCATATTTACTTTTTTATACATGTTGCACTTATCTGCCATAGTTTTTTAGTTATTGAAGAAAACGTGATTTTCCAAAAAAATCAAGGCATGCCCCCAAGCTTGCAAAATTTGCAATATTTTTTGAAAAATATAATTGCTTGAAATTTTGTTCCTAGCAGTTTTCGGGCACGCTAAACACGAATCTGGAGTCAGTTTTCAGTTACAATCGTAAAAGTCCCTATTTCAGCCAATTCACAATGACATGATACTTCCAGATATTCCTTAAAAATCGCAAAGTAGACAAAACTTACTACAAGACATAAAAATATGATAGGCATTGCTAGATTAATCATCACTTCAATACAATGATCAGTAATTCTATTTTCAGTATTAGTCATATTATCATTTATCTCTATTTGAGCCACCCATGCGATTGTCAAAGGACTTATAAAAACCTAGGAATCCTATAGCAATCCTATGGGACTTTTAAGTCCCTCCTATGACTCCTGTAGGATGCGTGAAGGAGCGAAGAGGCCCGTGAAGGACTCTGAAGGATTGTATACAAAGCGAAAGATACTTAAAAAAATAGTTCTTCCTCCTTCCATTTCCTCTCTTCCCTTTCTTCTCTTCCATCCTCCTCCTCCTCTCCTCTCTTTCTTGTCCCACTTCCTTCCTTCTCCTCCCCTCTCCCCTCCTTCCTCCTCCTCGTCCCTCCTTCCCCTCCCCCTCCTTCCTCCTACTCTCCCCTTCTTCCTCCTCCCCCTCCCGCCTTCTTCCTCCGCCTATCGTATTTATGCGGTAATTATAAATTATCATATAACTATAACAGATCACGCTGGGCAGCCACGGCACGCACCGCATGGGAGAGGTCGGACTCCCACTAGTAAGGCTAAGGATAATTGCTCGAATTATAGAAAGTTATTGAAAAATTTGAACTGACCTGAAACAGGTCGAATTATCCGAAGTTTGAACTATACGGGTTCGATTTAGAGAGGGTTTACTGTATATATATATTCCTTTTTTATATATTTTTAACCCTAATACCCGTGTCAGGTGCAGTATACAGAGGTGGCAGGGTAGCGGGTAGCCATCTCGCCTAACCACCAAAAACAAAATTTTCGTATCAGGTGTCATTCGCACTGAACTATTGAGTCACAAGACACCTTCGGTCACTGCCTCCTTTGGTATCCCGCTGTGGGTGACCAGCTGTCCATCTTGCTGCCGCGGCGGAGGCAGGGAGTCGCCTCGTGCCCGGGGCGCCGCAAGCCTCATGCTGGGTAATATTTAGGTGACGGCAGACTCCACCCTTGCGTCCACCCTAACCCTCGATACCTTGATAGCGAGGGCGGGGTGTCCAGCCCGCCTGCCCACACCCACCCAGACGGTGTGGGCGGGCCTGGCTGCCACCTGTTGCTCCAAGAATGGTGGTGGTGGTGTACATGTGGAGGCGGTGAAGTGGTTGTGGTGGCGGTGAAGTGGTTGCTGTGGTGGTGGTGATATAGTGGTTGTGGTGGTGGAGGCAATAAAGTGGTTGTGGTGGAGGCAATGAAGTGGTTGTGGTGGTGGCGGTGAAGTGGTTGTGGTGGTGGCAATGAAGTGGTTGTGGTAGTGGCAATGAAGTGGTTGTGGTGGTGGCAATGAAGTGGTTGTGGCAGTGGCGGTGAAGTGCTTGTGGTGGTGGCGGTGAAGTGGTTGTGGTGGTGGTAATGGAGTGGTTGTGGTGGAGGCAATGAAGTGGTTGTGGTGGTGGCGGTGAAGTGGTTGTGGTGTGGGGTGAAGTGGTTGTGGTGGTAGGCAATGAAGTGGTTGTGGTGGTGGCGGTGAAGTGGTTGTGGTGGAGGCAATGAGTGTTGTGCAGTGGCGGTGAGTGCTTGTGGTGGTGGCGTGAAGTGGTTGTGGTGGAGGCAATGAAGTGGTTGTGGTGGTGGCGGTGAAGTGGTTGTGGTGGTGGCGATGAAGTGGTTGTGGCGTGCGGTGAAGTGCTTGTGTGGTGCGGTGAAGTGGTTGTGGTGGAGGCAATGAAGTGGTTGTGGTGGAGGCAATGAAGTGGTTGTGGTGGTGGCGGTGAAGTGGTTGTGGTGGAGGCAATGAAGTGGTTGTGGTGGTGGCGGTGAAGTGGTTGTGGTGGTGGCGGTGAAGTGGTTGTGGTGGTGGCGGTGAAGTGGTTGTGGTGGAGGCAATGAAGTGGTTGTGGTGGTGGCAATGAAGTGGTTGTGTGGTGGCGGGAAGTGGTTGTGGTGGTGCGGTGAAGTGGGTTGTGGTGAGGCAATGAAGTGTTGTGGTGGTGGTGGTGAAGTGGTTGTGGTGCGGTGAGTGGTTTGTGTGTGGCGTGAAGTGTTGTGGTGGAGGCATGAAGATGGTTGTGGTGGTGACAATGAAGTGGCTGTGGTGGTGCATGAAGTGGTTGTGGTGGTGGCAATGAAGTGGTTGTGGTGGAGCAATGAAGTGGTTGTGGTGGTGGCGGTGAAGTGGTTGTGGTGGTGGCATGAGTGGCTTGTGGTGGCAATGAAGTGGTTGTGGTTGTGGCAATGAGTGGTTTGTGGTGGTGGCGGTGAAGTGGTTGTGGTGGGGGCAATGAAGTGGTTGTGGTGGTGGCAATGAAGGCTGTGGTGTGCAATGAAAGTGGTTGTGTGGTGGCAATGAAGTGGTTGTGGTGGAGGCAATGAAGTGGTTGTGGTGGAGGAAATTAAGTGGTTGTGGTGGTGGCGGTGAAGTGGTTGTGGTGGTGGCGGTGAAGTGGTTGTGGTGGTGGCGGTGAAGTGGTCGTGGTGGTGAAAGTGAAGTGGTTGTGGTGGTGGCAATGAAGTGGTTGTGGTGGTGGCGGTGAAGTGGTTGTGGTGGTGGCAATGAAGTGGTTGTGGTGGTGGCAAATAAGTGGTTGTGGTGGAGGCAATGAAGTGGTTGTGGTGGTGGCGGTGAAGTGGTTGTGGTGGTGGTGACGCGTTGTGGTGATGCAGAAGAAATTATTCAGCCAAGATTCTTTGAGTGAGTGAAAAGTACTGCTAACTAATTTCCAAAAGCTGACATCACACGAGGGCGTTGGCGAGTCACAACATCCTGGCGGAGGACACGGGCGCCTTGCGAACCATCATATTTTTTAATCGCTGAAGTAAAACGTTTGATCAGGCAAGATGGCATCACTCTACTCGACACAATCCACGCACACTGGCCACTCAAAAATGTTATGTCACAGCCGTGAAAGAGTGGCATCGACGCTAAAGTATTATGAAAAATTACTTTATTGATTATTTTATCCACGACACTGCTGCATTTCCTTGTTTTCTTCGTGTAACGTCTTCCTGTTGTGTTTTTTCCTTGACGCACGTACGTACATTTTCCTGGTGATGGGCTCGTATCCTTTCCTTGTTTTTTCCCACCAGCAGAAGTAAATAACACACCCGTAAATCATCGCCTTCACCAGACCTCCCTGACCTCCACACCCCCTTTACACCTGGTGCACCGCCCCCACCCTCACCACCACGCCCTCCACCACACACACACACACACACACACACACACACACACACACACACACACACACACACACACACACACACACACACACACACACACACACACACACACACACACACACACACGCAGGTTATAGAATGATTTTTCCAGGTGAGCAAAAATTTGAGATCACCTGTCGCTCTCAGCCTTGATACCTGCCCACATCCCGCTGCCATCACACCACCACCACCACCACCACCACCACCCTCTCCCAACACACATTCTCACAACCAAGCAGCCCCCCTCCCCGTTCCATCATCACCAACACCATCCTTCATCTTAACACCCCTCATCGTCATCACTATCATCACCATCACTACCATCAACAACAATAATACCACAAGCACTAACCTTCCATCACAATATATAATCTCACCACCACTGATGTCACCATAATATACACCCTTCATCCTCCCCGTCACCACACATGGCACTGCACACGCCCATGACGTAGTGCCGCCCTTGCCATAAGTGTACCGTGACGTCAGGTGACATCATCCCTCGAACCCCGTCCACCTGGTTCTGCGTTCACCTGGGTCCCGCGTTCACCTGGTTCTGCGTTCACCTGGTCCCGCGTTCACCTGGGTCCCGTTGCTGAATAATACTTACTATACTCGCCGCACGTTAAGTTGGCGAAAAATGGGACCCCTCACTCCCTCCGTCCGAACGCACGGGATTGGCTGAGGTGTTGGGTGTTGGGGCTTTAGGGCGGACCTTGGAGTAAAACATTCTCACCCAACACCCAACACCTCAGCCAATCCCGTGCGTTCGGAAGGGGGGAGTGAAGGGGCCCCATTTTCGCCAACTTAACGTGCGGCGAGTGTTTATTTTTTTAAAGCTACCACTTCCTCTATAAAAGTGAGCGCCGCCACTCACTGCTCCCTTCTGTAAGCAATCGCTGCATCCCCGCTAACATTCCGTCGTCACACTGTATAATTATATCCACACTATTTAGTATACCACTCATCAACATAACACCATACGTCTTCAGAAAACGAGGAGCAATATTCTGTTTTGTATATATTTTTTTCGTGCGTAAAGTCTGCTTACTCATCGCTCTATTGATTGATTGATTTGATGCGTCCACCTCTTGCTTTTCATCCTGCGCGCCTCTCTTTGCTTTTTGTTAGTGGCAAGGCTGCAGGACGTGACAGCCGACAGGTGGTGAGGGACAGGGTAAACTATTAGGAAGCTAGTCTTTATGGGGGTGGAGGTAGCGGGTATGTGTGTGTGTGTGTGTGTGTGTGTGTGGTGTGTGTGTGGTGTGTTGTGTGTGTGTGTGTGTGTGTGTGTGTGTGTGTGTGTGTGTGTGTGTGTGTGTGTTGTGTGTGTGTGTGTGTGTGTGTGTGTGTGTGTGTGTGTATTCATCTAGTTGTATTTTTACAGGGCCTGAACTACACTCGTATGGCCCCGTTTCCATAGCTACATTTTTTCAATTTGCTTCCTTAGTGCTTCGTGTTGGGGAAGCCACCACCCCGGGAGGCGGGACACAACCCCGGCTAACACCCGGTACCCATTCACTTCTCTGTGGACAGGGGCTCGGATTTTAAGGAAACTGCCCATCTTTCTCCGATCCGGCCGGGGATCGAACCCGGGACTTCTCGGTTGTGAACCGAGCGTGCTAACCACTATACACTACGGAGCACCCGTCGTGTGTGTGTGTGTGTGTGTGTGTGTGTGTGTTGTATCCAAATAATATGAGACTAAATGATGTGCGAGTGACAGGGAGTGAGGCAGAATGGAGACCATGACACGGAGGGAAAACAGAGAAGCGAATAACGCGGAAATAACGCATGATATGTATCTGTAACTCTACAAAAAACTTTGACCGAAGCATATCTGCTAATTCAGAATGCGTAGATCGAGAAAAACAGAGGCAACGAAAGTATCCTTCACTCTCGCAGCATCGTCTATGTAAACCAAGGATACTCTACTCTTGTATTATCCTTGATGTAAACCTTCAGTACCAAAGACTTGCCGCCGATGTCGGTTCACCAAAAAAACTACTGCATAATGAAAATATTATCCACAGGGTAGTAACGCAGCGGCTCTCACAACTGTCCTGATAATATATGCAGGAATAAAATGAATATCAAATAAACATATCACGTAGGTTTACTGAAGAGTTAATTTCACAGACCATGAGAATCCACCGCTAAGTGTACCCACAGCCAAAGTGACTAAGATATCTTATTTACTTATTATTTAGTTAGTTTAGCACATTTAGTTACTTTGCCCCCAGCCTAATGTTTGGGGGCCATGCTTGGCCCCCAAACTCGTTGGTCGCGCCGCCAAGAATCAGGATGTTTTCTTGAGACAGTAAAGCTACAACGCCCCTGGACGAGTTTCCTAATAAGATTTAATTCTCCGTTTCTTGTATATTCCCGCATCCTCACAAAATCATATTTCATATTCCAAGGTAAAACGCTACTTTGCTTCTAAGGGGTCAGGTCAAGTATAATATTGATGTCCTCTTACGGTAAGGCAAGGTCTTCTGCGCTTATCTCCCTGTGCGTGCGTGCGTGCGTGCGTGCGTGCGTGCGTGCGTGCGTGCGTGCGTGCGTGCGTGCGTGCGTGCGTGCGTGCGTGCGTGCGTGCGTGCGTGCGTGCGTGCGTGCGTGCGTGCGTGCGTGCGTGCGTGCGTGCGTGCGTGCGTGCGTGCGTGCGTGCGTGCGTGCGTGCGTGCGTGCGTGCGTGCGTGCGTGCGTGCGTGGTGCGGCGCGCGTGCGTGCGTGGCGCGCGCGTGCGTGCGTGCGTGCGCGCGCTGCGTGCGTGCGGCGCGCTGTGTGTGTGTGTGTGTGTGTGTGTGTGTGTGTGTGTGTGTGTGTGTGTGTGTTAAAAAAAAAAGTCTGGTGGCCGGGGACTCCCCTCTGAAGGCCACCGTGTCGCCTTGGTGGTCCTGAAGGCACGGCGCCGCCACTGCCTTCACACAGTGCTGACACAGACACACCCTTTCACTCATCACTTCCGATCTTTTCCTTTCACAAACTCAACTTCATTTCCTGTGATTCACTCCTTATTATTTTTCTTTCCCGAGGAACACTACTACCACGACTGACTACGTACTCTCCATTTATTAGCTGCCATTACCTTGAGTTACACAGCCTAGTGTCCTTAATGAATTGAATTGGGGAGGTGGTAGCAGAGTGGTTAGCGTCTCCGAGTGGCGTTCTCAGTGACCCGGTGAGTTCTATCTCCGATAAAGGCCAAAACACACTTAAAATCTTTCTGCACCGTCGAGTGGCCTAAGAACACCCACATGCTGCTCATTAATGCTACCTTCGATTGCGAGTGCATCAGAGGACACAGGGGGAGAGGGGGGGCATGAACCTCTAATCACAGGCGTCACTATAAAAATCCTGCCTGCGCCACCACGGGCGAGGGCCAACCACCACAGTCCTCAAGTCAACCTCCAGGGCCTACCATCACACCCTGGAGGTCACTGCCTACAGGCGCTATAGGCACAAATGTAAAAAAAAAAATGTATTGCCTCCCTTATTATGGGATAAAAAACTACCTTAATAATAACACATCACTTCTAGGACGATCATAGTATACACAATGTTATTATTTCTGTGACTTAGATAAAATGTTACTGCTGTGACGACTCAATGAATTTCACACACCACCACATTTAGAAGCCCTGATTTGCATACCCTAATTCACATGCCCTAATCTACATGTTACAACTACACATTCACAATAACAAAGGCTTAAAAAAATACAGGGAAATATTATCATCCCGAAAAATCCTGTTGAGAGGTTCAAAAGAGACGCGTGAGAGGTCAAAAGACGTAACACCACTGAGATAGAAAAAGATCTTCCCATTTGGTCTTCACTGATCTGAGTCAATGCAGGAATAAGCTATAAATTCACGATCGTATTTGGGGATGGAATACGACCACGGCAGAGACTTGCATTCCCCGGTGGCCGCTTAGAGCCTTCGCCGATGTTATGCAGACAATGAAGAGCAAGATTAATAGACATACTATACACATAAACAAGTCGTTTAATTTGCCTTCCTCTGTAAAAGTCATTTCCCCTTCCTTTGTGAAAGCCATTACTTTCTTCATCAGCTTGTTGTCCGTCTTTCTATCGTTCCTTCATCTTGTTACCTCCGCCAACGAAGTTGGAGGGGTTATGTTTTCACTCCGATCTGTCTGTCTGTCTGTCTGTTTGTTAGTGTACAGGATTTCTCAAAAAGTTACGAATAGATTTGGAGCAAACTCGGTATACCAAGTCTATTTGGTGTAAGAAAGACTGATTAAATTTTGGATTAAATCTATAGACAACTGTTGCCATGGCAACCAATTGATGAAATATTCGGCCGGAGGTATGCGCTCATACTGAGTGCATATATATATATATATATAATATATATATATATATATATATATATATATATATATATATATATATATATATATATATATATATATATATATATATACGTATATTTGATTAAATATTCGGGCGGAGGTATGCGCTCTACTGAGTGCCCTCCCCTCTAGTTTCTCCTGTTATTGACTGCTACGACATATATTAAAAGTCTACAGATCTTGGTGAAGAGGAGGGCGAGGAGGACGAGGCTGAGGACGTGGAGGCCGATCCCACAGAGGGCAAGGACGAGGTGGACGAAAAGGACAAATTCGAAGAGGTAGTCACGAAATGAATGCTTGGGAAAGGAGGAAGAAGAGGAGGAAAGATGAGATAACACAATGACAAGAAAAAAAACGAGGAGAATGCTTGGAGAAGGAGGAAGAAGAGGAGGAGGAAAGATGAAATGACACAGAGACAAGAAGAAAAAGAAAAACACAAGACAAAATCAAGAAGGTGGTGTGTGTGTGTGTGTGTGTGTGTGTGTGTGTGTGTGTGTGTGTGTGTGTGTGTGTGTGTGTGTGTGTGTGTGTGTGTGTGTGTGTGTGTGTGTGTGTGTGTGTGTGTGTGTGTGTGTATGTGTGTGTGTGTGGGTTTGTGTTGGTGTGTGTGTGGGTGTGTGGAGATGGGTGCGTTTGTTGTGTGTGTGGAGTCGTGAGTGGATGGCATGTTGGTTGTGATCTCTGTGTTTGTACTCCCTTCTGTCTGTTTTCGTGTGTGTGTGTCTCGTTCGTCGTCTGTTCTCGTTGTTCGTCTCTTTTTGTCTCCTAACCGTAAGTTAGTAGCCGTCCCGTTGTCTCAACAGTTCGTCCCGGTTGTTGGATCCCCTCCCTTCCACTCCCCTCCTTCCACTCCCCTTCCTTCCACTCCCTCCCCTCCTCACAGCTCTTTCTATTCCCTCTTTAACATCCCTCTCTCACTTTACTCTCACCCTACCTCACCTATATCCTCACCTTATCTCCCCTCCTCCCTCTTTCCTTCCATCCCGAATCCCTCCCGCCCCAGCCCCTCCCACCCCCCCCCTCCCCTACTCTTATTATGAACCCTTTAAAAAAAACATCCGAGCACAGGTTACTCACATACTCCCTTATTAAACTACTCAGACATCCCTTCGATTCCATCTCGAATCCGTCCCGCCCACAGCCGCCCACCACCACCCAGCCTCCGGGCCACTCGAGGTAGGGTGAGGTAGAAACCCGTAAAGGTGTAAAAAAAAAAAGGTGCGAGCGGACAGGGTGAAGGAAAAGGAGACAGGGAGGTGTTGATAAAGAGAGAGAGAGAGAGAGAGAGAGAGAGAGAGAGAGAGAGAGAGAGAGAGAGAGAGAGAGAGAGAGAGAGAGAGAGAGAGAGAGAGAGAGAGAGAGAGGAGAGAGAGAAGAGAGAGAGAGAGAGAGGAGAGAGAGAGAGAGAGAGAGAGAGAGAGAGGAAAAAAAATCTTCCCTCTCTCGTTCTCTCCCCCTTGCTTGTCGCCGTCCCCTCTTTCCATCTCGTCTCTTACCTTTCTCCCCTTCCGGCAATATTTCTCTCTCCCTACCTACCTCCATCTCTCCCTCTTTGCCTCTCTCTCCTCTTCATTCCTTACTTCATCTTCTCTCTCTCTCTCTCTCTCTCCTCTCCTTCTCTCTCTCTCCTCTCCTCTCCCCTCTCTCTCTCTCCTCTCTCTCTCCTCTCTCATTCTCTCCTCTCTCTCTCTTCTCTCTCTCTCTCTCCTCTCTCTCCTCTTCTTTCCTTCCTTCATCTCTCCTCTCTCTCTCTCTCTCTCTCTCTCTCTCTCTCTCTCTCTCTCTCCTCTCTCTCTTCTCTCTTCTCTCCTCTCTCTCTCTCTCTCTCGTTCCTCTCTCTCTCTCTCTCTCTCTCTTCTCTCTCTCTCTCTCTCTCCTTCTTCTCCTCTCCTCTCTCTCTCTCTCTCTCTCCTTCTCTCTCTCTCTCTCTCTCTCTCTCCTTCCTTCTCTCTCTTCTCTCTCTCTTCTTCTTCCTTCTTCTCTCTCTCTCTCTCTCTCTCTCTCTCTCTCTCTCTCTCTCTCTCTCTCTCTCTCTCTCTCTCGCTGGTCAAGTCAATCAAACATGTGGTCTCTCTTCGGCTTCATTGAAATTATTTACCTTTGGAGGAGGAGGAGGAAGAGGAAGTGGAGGAGGAATACAAAGGAATACAAAGGAAACACAAACAGCAACAGACCGATAGGTCCTTACAAGACTGTTTGCTTTAACTATACTACACTAACTAGATAATAAGAGAGAAAGGATAGGAAGTAGAAGGCTCCTCCTCACCCACCCATCCCTCCAGCCGAAGCTGGCCGGAAAAGAAGTGATACCATGCAATATAGAAAAACTGCATGGAATTTGTGAGGAAAGTTGAAAGCTGTAATCTATGGCTAACTACTACTAGTTTGTGGGGGTAGGTTTAGTGCTTGATAGATAGGTCATGTTATGTGTGTTTTGTAATGGTGTGAACACAGTGTGGAGGTTCAAGGGTGGTGCGGCAGCCTTGCCTGGCGCTTTCTTGGGAGGCAGCAGTCAATCAGGCCCCAGCTCCGTTCAATCCACTGCGGATTGTGTACTTTCCATGTAGGACGCCGTACACTTCAATGCCTCCTGCAGCAGTGACCCCTGGTACCTTAAATCCCGATGGTGGTCACTAACTGTCAGGACCCTAACTGAACCACAGCCCGTCACAGGTCGAGAGTAGTAGTGGTAACCGTTAACTCGGGGCTATCTGTGTGTGTTATGAGGTCTAATGTAGTGTTGGTGTAGGCTCAGTGTGGAAGTTCAGGGGTGGTGCGGCGGAGGAGGAGGAGGAGGAGGAGGAGGAGGAGGAGGAGGAGGAGGATTACATAGGATTACATAGGAATAACAGACACCAGGAGACCCATTGGTCCATGACGAGGGTATCTGCTGAACTACATACTACTAACTATCAACTACTTGTAAGAAAACAGTTGGAAAAGGATACCATGTCCTTAAAAGAAGATAGGAACACGGAAGTTTCATAGTGCAGAAAAATAGGGTATGAAATATACTAACTACAACTACCACTACCACTACAATTAAGCGATCCGGGGGACTAAATATGAATTCGCAGGGCACTATCAATACCCATTTACTTTACAGTGCGCGTCAAGTCTGTTTTTAAATGTAGTTATTGTGCTGGCTTCGACAACATTTGTTGGTAACTTGTTCCATCGATCAACGACTCTCACATTGAAATAATTTTTACGGAGATCAGTGATGCAACGTTGACCGTTTAGTTTTAA
>JACEEZ010015205.1:45000-47500 GCA_016584305.1 Chionoecetes opilio
CCTAAATCTTCAAAACATGAAACGACTAAACATTAAACATTCTCGCACCTTCCAACGTCATTATCCCCGACATGTCTCCATCATTAATGACTTCAAGCTTGTTAGCGTCATCAGTCTAACAAGAAAAGAAACAAGCGAGGGAAGACGAGCAATAACACAGACTCATCCATAATATCAGTGGTTGACAAAATTCGTGAAAACCGTAATTAACAAAATGCACGCGTAAATCACCTTCGGAGACAATTCTTTGATTAAAGACTGATTGATTGAAGCATTTACATTCACGAATCAGAGACCTTTCTTAGCATGTGTATTTAACGTATTAACCCCTTGAGGCCCAGAACGTAATTTCCTTTGTGTAATTTGGCTACCATTAGACGATTTTTAATGAATATAAGCAATATTTTTATAGATAATATGACCTGTTTAGTATCCTTGTCCACTATCAAATTTAGTATATTAAGTTATTTTTCGTAATTTTATGGCTCGACAACATACAATTATTTATAGCAAAGGAAAGATCTGGGCGTGAAGGGGTTAAGGTATTGTTTCATCTCCTTTGTTGTATAACTGTACATTTGGATAATATTGTGGCTAGACTCTCTTTTCCTAACAAATCTTTCACATAGTTGTACGCAATAAAAAAAATCAATACGTGAGAAAAATCCAGTAATGCATCGCTGGTAAAATAAAACCCAGGAATATTCAGTTCACAGTGTTGTCGAGGACGCATATTCCCCAACTCTATGGGAGTCTGTGGTTTCCGAGTGAAGACGCTTGGCTGTAGCTCCGAAACTAACCATAGGATTATCTCGAAAATACTCTCATTGTGATTCCCGCACAAATATACCTTTCAGTGTCCAGGAAACCTACTCTAACCTGACCGTAACCTAACCTAACCTAATCTGACGTATTCAAGAGTAAACGCGACATACTGTTCCAGAAAACGGGAACATGCTGCCGGGACAAAGTCAAGCACAGGAGCGCCATCTATGGACCTGCCTCAACAGTGCGGATTTTTAGTCGTGCCCAAATTACCTCGACCCGGAAGGGGATTCGAACCCAAGACCTTATGGGCCTCTCGGTGGTGAGCTAAACGTGCTTACCATTACATAACAAGGCTGCTTAAGTGTTTTTATAGTAGGGGTGATGATGGTAATGATGATAGTAGTAGTAGTAGAGTAGTAGTAGTAGTAGTAGTAGTAGTAGTAGTAGTAGTAGTAGTAGTAGTAATAATAATAATAATAATAATAATAATAATAATAACAATGATACTAATAGTTATAATAATAGTAATGATATTGATGATGAGTAATGACCAGTTGAGATAAACTTGTCAGCGGAAATCCTACCATGATCAACAAGCACAGGCAGAGAGAGAGAGAGAGAGAGAGAGAGAGAGAGAGAGAGAGAGAGAGAGAGAGAGAGAGAGAGAGAGAGAGAAGAGAGAGAGAGAGAGAGAGAGTGGTCTTCACAAACTCTCTTCTTTACCATTCATCTCTTCCCCGGCTACTATACATCCTGTCTGTCTGCCTGCCTGCCTGCCTGCCTGCCTGCCTGCCTGCCTGCATGTCTGTCTGTCTGCCTGTCTGCCTGCCTGTCTGTCTGTCTGTCTCACATATCTCACTACGCACCCCTCACCCCCTCCCACCCATCCCCACTCTATCTCCACCCCTTTACTCCTACCTCTCCACTCCCATCCACTCCCCCACCTCTTCCACTCTTACGAACAAAACTTTCCCTCACTATATTAAACCCTCCACTACTTAACACCACTCCACACACCCACTACACCTTTATCCACCATCCACTTACACTTTCACAACTTGTCTATGATACACTCCACCTACACACACACACACACACACACACACACACACCTACACACACACACACACACACAACCTACACACACACACACGGTACCTTAACCCTACATACACCCTAGTCTAACACCCCTACACTCACCCTTTTCTTCCTCTTCTTCCTCCCCCCTTCTGCGCCCCCTACAGGCACCCTCCGCCCCCTTCGATCGATAACAGGGAGGTGGAGGCGTAATAGTAGGGGTGGTGGTGGTGGTGTGCGGCTAATTGGGTTGTTAGGATTATAATGCTGTCGGTAGTTAGGCAGTATTAGGAGCGTTTTGGGCCCACCTTAACTCTGGACAAAGGGATGCGATTGGGCTTGTGTGTGTGTGTGTGTGTGTGTGTGTGTGTGTGTGTGTGTGTGTGTGTGTGTGTGTGTGTGTATCATTGACTCATACCAATATTACCATCACTCTGCCTCCCCTCCTCCTCCTCCTCCTCCTCCTCCTCCTTTCTTCCTCTTCCTTCTTCTTTCTTTTAATACTTCCAAAAGTTTTTTCTATTTTCTCTCACTCATCGTCGTCCTTTTCCTCCTCTCCTCCTCCTCTCCTTCCTCCTCCTTCTTCCTCCTCCTCCTCTCTTTCCTCCTCCCTCTCATTTTTTTCTTTCTTTTCTATCCTTCGTTCGTCTTTCTC
>JACEEZ010015205.1:52500-55000 GCA_016584305.1 Chionoecetes opilio
CCTTACCTCTAACCTCCTACTAATACTACTAACGCTCCTTCATCTATCACCCTCCCGCCACCACGCACCTACTCCACCACGCACCTACTCCACCACCACCTACTCCACCACCACCACTGCTTTCTCCTCACCCACGACTCCCCACGACAACTTATAACCCCCCCCCTTCCTTTTTCTTGCCTTGTCGCCTTCCCAGAACCACGGGGGGGGGGGGGAGTAGGGCAGGGGAGGGAGGGAGGGGAGGGAAGGGGGAGGGGGGGGGGCCTCTCTCCTCCCCCCCTCCCCCCACAGCTCCAAATGATAATCAAGTTGTTGACCGGAGTGAAATGTGATGAGTCTCCGGCGGGAAAGGAAGGAAAGGAATGCACGAATGAACCGCATTAAGTACAAAAATAATGATGGAATTGAAACGACACGATATAGGAGGAGGTAGTAGTAGACGAATAAGGAAACTAATAAAGGATATAAAGACAGAGAGAGCAAGGGAGAGAAAGAAAGAAATGATTCAATACGGGGATGATATTTTTTTTTTTTTTTTTTTTCTATTTACTTCTTGTGTCGGTAGTCATGTTTACTTGTAGTCAGTCATGTGTGTGTGTGTGTGTGTGTGTGTGTGTGTGTGTGTATGTGTGTGTTGCAGTTTAGAAGCGTAACCTTTTCTGCCTCAGCTGGGACGCGTGAGGGAGCGGCGTGTGCGTGTCTGTGCGCGTTCAGAGTTACGCTAGTGTGTGTGTGTGTGTGTGTGTGTGTGTGTGTGTGTGTGTGTGTGTGTGTGTGTGTGTGTGTGTGTGTGTGTGTGTGTGTGTGTGTGTGTGTGTGTGTGTGTGTGTGTGTGTGTGTGTTGCGGCACAAAGGATGGGTTAGAGGAAGGGCACCTAACCGCACCCAATTTCCTATAACTACTCATTTATCTCAACAACAAACACACACACACACACACACACACACACACACACACACACACACACACACACACACACATATACACACACTCACACACACTGATACGCATATGCACACCTAGGAACTCTCTCTCTCTCTCTCCCTCTCTCCTCTCTATCTCATCCTGAACTCCCTCTCTCATCTCTCTCTCTCTCTCTCTCCTCTCTCTCTCTTCTCATCTCTCTCTCTCTCTCTCTCTCTCTCTCTCTCTCCCTCTCTCCTCTCACTCTCTCTCTCTCTCTCTCTCTCTTCTCTCTCCTTAATCTTCCTTCCTTCCTTCCTTCCTTCTTCGTCTCTCTCAAAGGAATCATCAGTTCACCCTAATTTATTGATATTAGGTTTTTTTTCTCCCCTTTTCATAATCACCCTGCTCGTTCATAATTACTTGGATGGCTAGATAGTTTAATTAGTCCTACCAAATCACTCTCTAGGTCTGCTAAACGCTGCGCTATTCCATCCTTACCTAAAAATCTAACTTCTTATCCTGCTACAAGTTCTCTCTCTCTCTCTCTCTCTCTCTCTCTCTCTCTCTTCTCTCTCTCTCATCTCTCTCTCTCTCTCTCGTCTTCTCTCTCTCTCGGCTATCTCTCCTCTCTCTCTCTCTCTCTCTCTCTCTCTCTCTCTCTCTCTCTCTCTCTCTCTCTCTCTCTCTCTCTCAAGAAGTCGTGTGATCAAACAGATTTAAATACAGATTAGATGAAGACTACACATTTTTTTTCAACTTTTATTTTTTTTTCCCCCTCTTTGCCGCACAGATCCACACGAGTGACTTTCGTAGCTTCGATCTAAGTTTTGCTACACATTTTGTTTTACATCTTTTTATATATACAACAACTCTTCACCGAGGGATAACCATGAATAAAAAAACCTTCAAAAAATGCATAGTGTGTATTCGGATCACCTCAAGATCCGTCACCCCATAGTTTGGCAGGGTGACGGTTCTTCAGGTGGGATATCCTGGGGTGACGGTTCTTCAGGCTTTCTTTCTCAATTCATATCCTTATATCTTTCTTTTTATTCTGTGTAGACGCCTGGAGGGATAAGCAAAAAATCAATCAGTGGCAACAATACTATGATATCACATTTCCAATAATATTTACCGACAAAGGAAAGAAGAAAGACAGAGCGAGGCGTTTTAAGAGAGACAGAGGAAGCGTAATGGAGTAGATAAAGACTTTTCAGTATGTGTGTTAGAGTATGGCAAAGTTTGTGGTCATAAAAGTGTTCGGTTGACGCGTATAGTTTTACTGCGAGAGAGGGAGGGAGGGAGGGAGGGAGGGAGGGAGGGGGGGAAGGAAGGGAGGGAGGAGGAGAGGGAGGCGGCAGGGAGGGAAGGAGGGAGGCAGGCAGGGAGGGAAGGAGAGTGCGAGGGCAGGAGGGGGAAGGAAAGTGCGAGGCAAAAAAGGGAGGGAAAGAAGTGCGAGGCAGGGAGGGAAAGAAGTGCGAGGCAGGGAGGGAAGGAAAGTGCGAGGCAGGGAGGGAAGGAGGGAGGCAGGCAGGGAGGGAAGGAAAGTGCGAGGCAGGGAGGGAAAGAAAGTGCGAGGCAGGGAGGGAGGGA
>JACEEZ010015205.1:65000-77085 GCA_016584305.1 Chionoecetes opilio
CCACCTCCACCACCCACCACCCCCACCACCACCACCTCCACCACCCACCCACCCCCACCACCACCACCTCCACCACCCATCCACCCCACCACCACCACCTCCACCACCCACCCACCCCACAACCACCACACCACCTCCACCACCCATCCACCCCCACCACCACCACCTCCACCACCCACCACCACCACCCACCACTACTACCACCCACCCCCACCACCACCACCACCACCACCACCAGGCGACCAGGCGTGCAGCTTTACGTTACACGCCCACTCAGGCCGCCTCATCTGACTCACACACCTCCCATCCCCACACACACACACACACACACACACACACACACACACACACACACACACACACATCCCTATACGTGCGGTGTAATACAAGTACACAACCAGTAAAACAATACAGTTACATCACACATCCATTTCCTCTGCCATCATATATCCATCTACGACTAATCTCACGCATCGCTTCCCTCATCGATTGTTTTGACGCGTAAACAACCGTGATGTGCGTACACGTGCTATAATGATCCTTACACGCTTTAGCACACCGTAACGCCACCCGGATCATGGGTGAGGGGTGGGGGGTGCGGGGGGGAGGGGGGGACTGCATGGTTCCGGTGTGACGGTACAGAAGATCCGCCGTGACGTTTGGTCCAGCTCATTTGTAGAACTCGGTGGATGTAAACAAATAGACGACGCGGGCTGTTACTCGGACCAAATATCACGCTCTAGGGCGCTATTTTAGGTTAATTTTATGTTAGGTAAATAAGGTTAGCTTGGGTTAGGTAAGTTAGGTAAGGTAAGGTAGGTTAGATTAGCTTAGGTTAGATTAGCTTAGGTAAGGTAAGGTAAGGTAAGGTAAGGTAAGGTAAGGTAAGGTAAGGTAAGGTAAGGTAAGGTAGGTTAGGTTAGGTTAGGTTAGAAGGATGGTTAGGTTAGATTTTAAAACACCAAATCCTACGCATGCGCTGGACCAACCGTGACGGCGGACCTTCTACACCGTCACACCGGGTCGCTTGGTGGCATCACAGGCCATCAACACAGGTGAGTCACACGAAGCCTTACCTGTCCCTGTCAGATCGAACAGGCATTCCCCATCGCCCCCCCCCCCCCCCCCCCCACGTCTATTGTATCTCTCCTCTCTCCGATCTATGCGCGGCGTAACAGCAATACATAGTGGAGGGTCTTGCTTCATTCGGAGGCTGAACACCACGAAAACTACCCACGTGTCTCGAACCTCACGTTAACCTTCCGTGACATAGACAGACGCGACATGATGTGGGGCAGAATAAGTAAAACAATCTTAACCCCTTTACTCCCAGATCTTTCCTTTGCTATAAAAAATAGTCTGTTGTTAGCCATAAAATTACGAAAAGTATCTAAATATACCAAATTAGTTAGTCGACAAGGATACTAAACAGGTCATATCTATAAAAACATTGCTTATATTCATTAAAAATCATCTGGTGGTGGTCAAATTACAATGGAAATTACCTTCTGGGTCTCAAGGGGTTAATGAAGTCCCTCGCGGTTACCCGAAATTTGTCACTCGGGAAAGGAATTTCATTTGTTTGGTTAGACATATTAGGTTTCTTGTCAGACACTTCATTGAAAAGAGGAATTATGTGTGTGTGTTGTGTGTGTGTGTGTGGGTGTGTGTGTGTGTGTGTGGTTGTGTGGTGTGGTGTGTGTGTGTGTGTGTGTGTGTGTGTGTGTGGTGTGTGTGTGTGTGTGTGTGTGTGTGTGTGTGTGTGTGTGTGTGTGTGTGTGTGTGTGTGTGTGTGTGTGTGTGTGTGTGTGTGTGTGTGTGTGTGTGTGTGTGTAAACAAGACACCAGCCACTTACCTTGAGAGATAAGAGGGGTACACACCACTAAGGCGCCGAGGGAAACTGTAAAAGATAAGAAATGAAAATATGAAGTGGAAGTCCAATATATTCGCAAAGCTCCCCATCAAAAGCTGAATAAAAGGATTACGAGTCAGTTAGAGTCAGTTTTCCCGGGTCAGTGAAGGGCTAGAGCGGCGCACGGCGAGGCAGAGGAGGAGAGGAAAGTCTTGAGGCGAGGGGCGGGAGATGTTGCCGAGAAATGAAGTATTATATAATATACTACGAAAGGTCTTAGGGAGCTGCGTGTGTGTGTGTGTACGTGTGTGTGTGTGTGTGTGTGTGTGTGTTGTGTGTGTGTGTGTGTGTGTGTGTGTGTGGTGTGTGTGTGTATGTGTGTGTGTGTGTGTGTTTGGCAATACACAGGAAGAGATAACAGTAAATAGATTTACGCCTACAGCCGTATTTTAATTAGTGTAATGTACAAATGTAACAGTGGTCAGGAGGATGTCAGTTTGGATGTTTGCTTCACAACACACACAATATCAATCCTCCTCCTCCTCCTCCTCCTCCCCTCCTCCTCCTCCCCCTCCTCCTCCTCCCCTCCTCCTCCTCCTCTTCCTCTTCCTCCACCTCCTCCTCCTCTTCTTCCTCCTCCTCCTGCATCTTATCCCATCTATTGAAGCGTATTCTTTCTTCACCTTCAACACTCCCACCAAGCCTTCCTTCACGTTATACTACTACTTTTTTTTGTTTTTTATTCCTTTGTATTCCTTTGTATACTCCTTTTTTATTACATCCATTCATCCATCATCACCATCACAACCACTACCACCACAACAACCTGCTTCTCCCCTTCACAACCGTCGCCGCCACACCCATGAGGCGCGCCCAACTTACCTGTGTGTTGTGAGTCTTGTGACAGAATAACCTAGCAAAATGTTTTCCTTTGCTTCAAGAAACGATAATCTCTGGTCACTTCTTCCAGGCGAAAACGAAGACACAAACATACAAACTGACACAAACAAACAGACATATATGCACACACAATAAAAGAGAAACATAGACAAATCGGGAGAGCTGAATGGACCAAATAGTAAATAAAAGTAAATAGAAAATATACAGAAAGATAATACGATCATTCCTGGTCACTTCTACCAGGCTAAGACGAAGATGTACACATACAAACAGACGCATATAGACAGACACATTAAAGAGAAACGAAAACATAAACAAATGGCCAGCGTAAAGGAGGCGAGTAAATGGAAAATATAGAGAAAGAAGAGGCAAGGGGACGAGTAAATGGAAAGTACAGAGAAGGAAGAGGCAAGGGGGCGAGTAAATGGAAAATACAGAGAAAGAAGGTTGCAGACAAGGGGAGGGACAGACGTAAAGACAGAGAGATAGGGAGAGAGAGACAGAGAGATAGGGAGAGATCCAAACAACATGGTGAAGGGGACCCCAAACGCTGGCCATCAGTCCCTCATCTCCTGGGCAATTTCCAGAAAACCCTGAGAGGAGAGAGAGAGAGAGAGAGAGATGAGGAGGAGAGAGAGATGAGAGGAGAGAGAGAGAGAGAGAGAGAGAGAGAGGAGAGAGAGAGAGAGAGAGAGAGAGAGAGAAGAGAGAGAGAGAGGAGAGAGAGAGAGAGAGAGAGAGAGATCGTGCACCACCCTCTCTGTATTATCCCTCACACACACACACACCCCTACCTCCTCCTCTCTCTAAACCGACCCCTCCTTTCATTTTCCTCCCCTCCTACCCCTCCCTCCCCTCCTCCCCCCTACCCCACCACTACCCTATTCCTCTTCCTTCTTTTACGCCTTCTCCTCCTCCTTCGCCTCGTCTCCCCTTCTTCCATTCCCCTCGCAGCCCTCCTTCCAAGATTACCATCCCTCCCTCACCCACCCATCTCACCTCCCCTTCTCTGACCCTCCTTCTCCTCCTCCACCCTCGTCTCACCCTCGCTTCCTTGCATTACCGAGAATCCCTCCCTCTTTCCCTCCCTTCCTCTCCCTTCTCCCTTCCTTCCTATTTCGCTTCTCTACTTCCCTCCCTGCCTCTCTTCGTAACCAAGCGGATCTACTGCCCCCACACAAGCCATTTGTCACCTTTACTTTCGCTCCTCCCACTAGTATAATCACCCCCTACATTACTACCATCACCCCTACACTACTATAATCACCCCCTACATTACTACCATCACCCTACATACTACCATCACCCCTACATTACTACCATCACCCCTACACTACTATAATCATCCCCTACATTACTACCATCACCCCTACATTACTACCATCACCCCTACACTACTATAATCATCCCCTACATTATTACCATCACCCCCTACATTACTACCATCACCCCTACACTACTACCGTCACCCCTACACTACTACCGTCACCCCTACATTACTACCATCACCCTACCTACTACCATCCCCCTCACACTATCACCATCACCCCTACACTACTACCATCACCCCCACACTACTACCATCACCCCTACATTACTACCATCACCCCTACACTACTACCATCACCCCCACACTACTACCATCACCCCCACACTATCACCATCACCCCTACACTACTACCATCACCCCCACACTATCACCATCACCCCTACACTGACTACCATCACCCCTACACTACTACCATCACCCCTACACTACTACCATCACCCTACACTACTACCGTCACCCTACACTACTACCATCACCCCTACACTACTACCATCACCCCTACACTATCACCGTCACCCCTACACTACTACCATCACCCCCACACTACTACCATCACCCTCAGACTACTATAATCACCCCCTACATTAATACCATCATCCCTACACTATCACCATCACCCCTACACTATCACCATCACCCCTACACTACACCGTAACTCCAATGCCATCACCCCCACACACTTTTTCGTATGGCATCTAACAAACGTGTTGCTCACAGTTATTCAGAACAACGTCAATTATCTTCTTTCCTGACCACAAACATGACATAATTTGACGACTAGTGATAATCTCCTTATGAATGTCAAAAATACTAACTTCTGCCACAAGAAATTCAACTATCTTAATTAAGGATTCCAGTATTTATATTTGTTTTCTTCCTCTTTTACCTTGCAAGTTATAATTGAGGAGTCACTTGCATTGCCCTCATTTGTATTGTCACTTGTATATTATTAAGTCAAGGTTCCCGAGATTGTCCTTTCTTACCCCACAATTAGAAAAACGAAGAAGCTTGCATGTTTTCCCCTTAGTTAATGCACATAGACACATGGCTAGAACTGTGTGTACCTTAGTTAATGCACATAGACACATGGCTAGAACTGTGTGTACCTTAGTTAATGCACATAGACACATGGCTAGAACTGTGTGTACCTTAGTTAATGCACATAGACACATGGCTAGAACTGTGGTACCTTAGTTAATGCACAAGACACATGGCTAGAACTGTGTACCTTAGTTAATGCACATAGACACATGGCTAGAACTGTGTGTACCTTAGTTAATGCACATAGACACATGGCTAGAACTGTGTGTACCTTAGTTAATGCACATAGACACATGGCTAGAACTGTGTGTACCTTAGTTAATGCACATAGACACATGGCTAGAACTGTGTGTACCTTAGTTAATGCACATAGACACATGGCTAGAACTGTGTGTACTTAGTTAATGCACATAGACACATGGCTAGAACTGTGTGTACCTTAGTTAATGCACAGAGACACATGGCTAGAACTGTGTGTGTGAGTAAAGACTGCATTTCCCTCACACACACAACCAAAGCGTAGCAGCAAAGTAAAAATCATGGTAATTATACAGCAACTCAACAGATGGCACTGTCTGGGTTTTAAGCTAATTATTTGGTGAAGGTTCTTTTTACTTGAAATGTTTGTATTTTATTCCCTTTTATTCAGAAAGTGGAATCTTTTATCTATATACATTATTTTAGTATTATGGGTTTTTTTCTTTGTTTTGTTATGTTAAGTCATCTTGTTTTGCAAATGTTGTTTTTTATGGTTTATATATGGACCACGGACCATGATCAAAATTGCTGCATCGTGTATTTGTATTTTTGTGATCAATAAATATCTAATCTAATCTAATCTATCTAATCTGACTTCCGGCGTACAGCGAGAAAAAATAGAAACTACATTTTGCTAGTTTTTATATCTGTTATTTTCAACATTACAACACGCAATCTATTCATATGAGTGTGAATTCTTTTCTTTTTTATAAAGTTTACAGAATTGTTCCATCATAAATCACTACTGTCATCCAAATGTTTAACTTGTTACCCACAAAAGTACGGATATATTAGCGGGCCGCCCCTCAGTCGTCCCTCCGTCATTACTAAACCATTAAAAAAAAAAAAAAAAAAAAATTATATCACCATCCAACTCTAAGAACCACTGCTTTAGATAAAAAAAAATCTCTCTCCTCTCTCTCTCGTCTCTCTCTCCTCTCTCTCTCTCTCTCTCTCTCTTCTCTCTTCTCTCTCTCTCTCTCTCTCTCTCTCTCTCTCTCTCTCTCCGCTTCTCTCTTCTCTCTCTCTCTCTCTCTCTCTCTCTCTTCTTTTGCTAGCAGTATATATATATATATATATATATATATATATATATATATAATATATATATATATATATTTATATATATATATATATATATATAAAAAACTGCTAGCAAAGAGAGAGAGAAGAGAGAGAGAGGAGAGAGAGAGAGAGAGAGAGAGAGAGGAGAGAAGAGAGAGAGAGAGAGAGAGAGAGAGAGAGAGAGAGAGAGAGAGAGAGAGAGAGAGAGAGAGTAGAGTAGCATAACCCTTTAGTCTTGCATTTTGAATAAGATTTTTTTTCTGTGCTTTCGTAGTTTTTTCTTTTCCAGTTTTGTGCCCTAGTTTTATCCAGACACCTGGCCAACACGAGCATGACAGTGTTCATCAGAAGTACTGCTGATACCTCCCGTGGTCCCTGGGCTTACACGTATGTTGTGTATACAGTATAGCATGGATATGTATAACCAGGTTGGTGTCCGCTGAAAATATTATACCACCAAGCGACCTTAACTTATCTGTGGACTTTCTGTTCAAACATTTCAGTTGTTGATGACACACGAAACAGTCTTGGCGCTGCTGTTTATGGGTCTTTGGCATGGAAGAAGATGATGGAATGCTGGAAAGTACTGTACCCTCACGAAAGCGGAGGTTTGCACGAGGAATCCAGACATTATTTGCATTAACACCCAAATATTTCCTTTGCTATATCAATTGTCTGTTGTCGAGCCATAAAATTACGAGAACTAACTGAATATACCAAATTACTTAGTCGACAAGGATACTAAACAGGTCATATCTATAAAACATTGCTTATATTCACTAAAAATCGTCTAATGGTGGCAAAATTGCAATGGAAATTACGTTTTGGGCCTCAAGGGGTCAAGGTTCCCGAGCTGACCAAGGGAGTACGTTCCTGCAGGCCACAAGGATTGTTTTTACCTTGCCATTTCCGTCTATATTGCAGGGACAGAATCAGGCCTTTATAGCGTGGAATGTCAAGATTGTATAGCAGAATTGATTTTTTTTTATGAGCGGCATGATTTCACGATGATAAGAAAAAACTGCTTCGTCGCACTGAAAAATGTGTTATAATCGAGGACGAGGACGGAAGGGGGAAATGAAGAGGAAGGGGGAAGGAAGAGGAAGGGGAAATGAAGAGGAAGGGGGAAGGAAGAGGAAGGGGGAAGGAAGAGGAAGGGGAAGGAGGAGGAAGGGGGAAGGAAGAGGAAGGGGAAGGAAGGAGGAAGTTTCATATCTGAGTAGAATTTCAGTGAAACAAACGCGCCTGTGTTGTCACTCGTCATACCAACACTAGTTCTTCATCTTTCGCGAGGAAGGCACCGCGCTGCGTGATCGATGTCCCTGCTTCGTCACGTGTCCTCCAGGCAAGATCGAGACGGGGCTCTGCATTCCGCCCATACCGGAGTAAATATGTATGTATGGTTTTTTATGCCAACTTGTAATTTTCTTTTTATATTGTCTAAGATTCGGGTAAGACTGTGTTGCTTCCTTCCAAGAGAGAGAGAGAGAGAGAGAGAGAGAGAGAGAGAGAGAGAGAGAGAGAGAGAGAGAGAGAGAGAGAGAGAGAGAGAGAGAGAGAGAGAGAGAGAGAGAGAGAGGAGAGAGAGAGAGAGAGAGAGAGAGAGAGAGGGGGGGGGGGCAGGTGTTGGGATAAGATGAAAAGACACAACAAAGACTCACTATAGAGGTGGTGGCCACTATAGAGGTGGTGGCCCTAAGGAATGTGAAACGCAAATCTCTTCATTCCTTACTTCCTTCTTCTTAATTTCTTTTTCTTTCTCCTCCTTTCCTTCAAACATCATTTTGTTCATAAAACTGTGTCTATGCATCAAAGATCGTAGTATATCCAGATGTATTTCACATGAGTTAAAACATACGAACAAAAGTAGATTATATGAGTCAAGAGAAATGGCATGAGGTGGTAGTCTAATGGGTGAGATTCAATCATTTGGATTCAACGTGAAGGATGTCGTGCCTGAGGAGGATGAAACGGTAGCTTAAATTTACAAGAGCTCATTAACCCCTTGAGGCCCACAACGTAATTTCCATTGTAATTTGGCTACCATTAGATGATTTTAATTAATATAAGCAATATTTTATTGATATGACCTGTTTAATATCCTTGTCGACTAACTAATTTGGTATATCAGTTACTTTTCGTAATTTTATGGCTAACAACATACGATTTTTTATGGCGAAGCAAAGATCTGGGCGTGAAGGTGTGAAGGGTTAACGTGAAGGATGTCGTGCCTGAGCATGTTGCAATGGTTGAATTTACAAGAGCTCATTAATCTATGTCGCTGTTATCACTCACGCCATGAAGCGGAAACAGCAAGCCAGCACTTTTATGGCCTATTTTTATTTCCTCGCTTGGTGGACAGGACACGCGCATCCGTCCTGCCACGCTGTTGCCCCACTACTTATCTGTGTCATATCTACGAACCCGCGTTAACTACATCAAACCCAAAAGCAAAAGTTACAGTTGTCGTTTTGTTTCACCATAAATATACGAGATAGTCCTTTTTTGAGGGTTCGTAGTCTTTTATTGCACTTTTCAGAAAACATACATAATTGATTACAAGTTGACACGTATTTGGGAAGGCTAGCGATGTTTCCACACTGTGACTCGTACTATTTATGCTTAGTCTTTTTCTCAATCACAGCGATACCAGTGTTCAATTCTTGCAGATGTTTGGTCATTCATAAATATGCTAGTTGCTTGCTCTGAGCTCAACTTTGGTCAGGGAAAAGATCATTGGCACCGTACAAATATACAGTATACCTACGTAACCTAACGACGCTCAGAAACACACACACACACACACACACACACACAAAACACACACACACACACACACACACACACAGACAACAGACAGCAAAAGACGACACACACCACACACAAAACACACACACACACACAAACACACACAACACACACACAACAGACGACAGACAGACAACACCACACACACGACACGCACACACCACCACCACACCCACACACACACACACACACACATACCCCACACGACACACACACACACACCATACACACATCAAAAACACACACATCTGACACGTGTCAATGGATAAAGAGCGTTGGCCTGCCGTTCTGTGGTTAGCCGGTTCGAAACCTCCTTCGCTCCGGGATTTTTCACTACCAAATCGGGTGGTTATGTCCCCATTGAGAAAGGGGATGGGGGTGTGTGGTGTGTGAGGTCCCAGCATTACCCAAAGATCGGTACTAATGAGCTCCAAGCTCGCACCGGGAGGGTGAAACTGGCGATCGCAAGTCCGAGTCGCGTGACAAGACCATGAGTGAATAACATATGGAGTCAAATTTCCTGCATTCATCTGCCTTAATCGATAGCAGACCTTGACAAAGTTACAAAAACTTCTTGGTAATGAGGTTGTCACTTTTCCGTCAACCCCTCCCCTTCCCACCCCTCCTCCTGACTCCCTCCCGTCCCTCCCTTCCTCCTGTTTGGGGCAACTTTTTAATAACTCTCAATTACATCAAAGCGTAGGTGCATTAGTGGGTCAAAAGTTGTGTTTCACGGCAGAAAAAAAAAGAAGATAACTGATGAGTGGCAGGCCGGGTGGAGGGAGTGACGGAGGAGTCCATTACCGAGGCTTGGGGGAGGAAGGGCGTTCTATGGTGACACGGTAACTTACCCACTGATAAGCTCCGTGTCATTCTTTGTTCTAACATTGTGTTACTTAGTGTTTAACTTAGACGGATATAACAAACAGGCTCTTCGCGCCGTACGTCACGCTGGGCACTCTAGGATTCATAGACTTTAAAAAAATGACAAACTTTCGTAATTGGGCAGCACTGTTTTCGAGGTCGAAACTTTGTTTTTCTGATTACGTAGTTTAGATTAGTTTTGAATTAATCTACAACTTAATTTTGCTGGAAATCATTTCTGTATACACCACCACCCCCTAAAGTATCAAACTAAGGATTTCTGCCGAAAACTATCAAATTGGTGGACACATCAAAACTCATTATAAAAAAAATCATTCTCAAAAAAGACGAAAAAATGAAGCAGCAACGTTAGTGGCTGCTTCCACAAAGCAACAAAACTAACCACAAGCAGTGGTTAGTTTTTAGTTGTGTGCGGCCTGCTCTGCCCCGCCTCGCCTCACATCTCACTCAGCTTCGCATTGCAGGAGTGTTGATCAGTTCTGTTTTCTTTTTTTGTTGATTATCTGTAACTATATCAAACCCCACGTTAACCTAATTTAATCTAATTTAACCTAACCTAATCGTTTCTGGTGGAAATCACTTGTTTTTCATTCTGGGGGGGAGGTTAGGCTAGTATAAAAAGAATACATTAATTTCTGCAAAAAATGAGTATCAGATTAATTCAAAACACGTCAAAACTAATCAGAAATAAATAGTGTCATCTTTGGAAACAGTGGTGTCCAATAACGAAATATCACCAGCAGCACCACACGCCCTCTCCCTCCCTGCCCCTTCCAGCACCTCACTCCTCCCGCCATTATACTAAACCAACATTCCTGGCAGAGTGTCATGTATCTAAGTAGTCTAATCCCACCCACGATAATACCTACATTGTATTACACGATTATTCACCCAGCATCAATTAATAACCTCTTTGATCTTTCATTTTTTGGTACAACGATAGTCTACATAAGAACATAAGAACATAAGGAAGCTACAAGAGGCCGCGAGACTTACACGAGGTAGTTCCTGTTACTTAACACTACCTACATCCACTTTTCATCCCCATCCATGAAATGATCTAGCCTCCTTTTAAAGTTCCCTAATGACTCCGCACTAACTACCTGTCTACTACAACGCCACTATCTAATACTTTTACATCAGAAAGACTGAGTGGTTATTGTTTACCTCGATGGACAGATGACGCAGCTCGGGGGCCTCAGGAAACACCACAACAAACCACACACTTGGAGAGAAAAGTTACCGTCATGCTCTCCGCAATGTTTGTTTACATGACGACCATGACGCGAGGCTTTCCAACGGGGCGTCATATTAGCAACGGAACTTATGGCCCGTACCGAGAGTCATGATGAAGGGCGAGCGACAACCTTCGTCGACTGAGGAAGGGTACCATAAAAGGGATATTTTTCGGAACGAAGAGCAGCGACGACGGTCGAGCCGACCTTCGTCGCTGCTCTTCCTTCCAAAACAAAGCCCTTATGGTAAGCGAAGGTCTGGCGTTCGTCGTTCGTCGCTCTACCGCCTTGACTCTCGGTACGGGCCTATGTGTTCTACTAACGTACATACACATAAACTGCAGGACATTTTCTATTGTGTATTTTAATATTATACTACATCTGTTCTATAGGCAACAATATTTTTCTTTATACAAGTATGACCACATTTTATAGTTAAAGTTTCGTATGAAGCAAATTTTCTGGCATCTGTAACTGCTATTCCCTTGGTTACAAAGGCAAAAATGATGGAGTACACGATAAAGCTATATGTAAACTGCTCAGGAACCCTTTAATTGACAATGTTACAAAAATTATATATGAACATTACTGTACAAATATTTTTTTGACCCTTTGATTTGCATATGAACAAAATAAAACGATGAGGAAGTTTTTGCATAATAAATCATACTCGTGCATACTATCAAGTGTTGTGATGATATAATTCATAC
>JACEEZ010015207.1:0-23912 GCA_016584305.1 Chionoecetes opilio
ATAAATTTTTTTTTGGGGCCAAAAAAACCCGGGTTGTTTTTTTTTTAAATAAATTTTTTTCCCCCCAAAAAGTGTTGGAAAAAAAAAATTCCCAATAACAAAAGGAAAAAATTTTTTAAAAAATTTTTTTTTAAATTACAGTCAAATGTACCCAATGCACAAAGCGGTCTTGTCTCACCAATTTATTGAGTTTTTATAGGAAAGTTTATCAACGGCAATAATGATAAGGATTATGATTCATATACCTGGAATTTGTAAGGCTTCGCAAAGTACACACGAGCGATCTAAAATAAGGTTAAGGCTCATGGTAGATGGGAAGGTTCTTCGTTGTCAAGCTTGGCTAAGTATATAGGCAACAAAGGGTTACAATTATGTTCTAATCTGAATGGGGACAGGTGACAAGTGGAGTTCCACAAGATCTGTTTTGAGTCCTTTACTATTTTTGTTTACATCAACGAGTGGATAGTGGATTTAGTGATATCGCAAGTTTTCTGATGATACTAAGTTAGGTAGGATTTTTGGGATCACAGTCTGATGTAACATATGAGGGAAACAAGATAATTTAATGTGGGGTAGTCAGATGGCAATGGAATTAATATTGATAAGTGCTGCGTTTAATGTTGGTAAAAAAAACACTGGTAATGATAACCCATACGCAATCGGGAGCTGGCGTATTTAAATACATTGTATTTAAATACTATTTAGAATAAATATGGCGTTAATTTCACCTAAATCATATTTTTGGTAATATGGAATGTGACAATTTTTACTTGGGGTCATACAGGTGATTACACTGGGGACTTAAAAAAAAAATTGGAGAGTTAGATTTTGAGCTTATTTAGACTAAAATGGCATCTGATTCAAATCGTAGTCAGTTTTTTTCTAGGCACGTTCATTTTTTCCTCCACATTTACCCTCCAGATGGCAAATTCCACCTTTACTGTAGTAAAACTTGCAGCGATTAGATTTAACTCATCGAGAGCTAGTGGCAACTTGTTGTGCATTTTACAATTGGATATTGCGGTGAAGTGTGTGCAGCTCCCAATAGTCAGTCTATCATATCTGAAAACAGAAAGCTAGGATGTAGGAATTAGGGGATTGTTATGGCTTTTCTCTTAACCTTGAAACAACTACCATTGTAATTTCATTCGTTTTATGCTGTTTTTTTTTTGGTCAAGCTTGGAACATTCCCCGCTTATGTTTTATTTACATAGGTATATATTCTTTTGGGTTCAGATCTGTTGCTCCTGCTACGCTCGTCGTAAATGCCTAAACAACCCTGAGCTCCTTCTGCTATATATGGGGTAGTTTCCACCATTCCAAGTCAGAGGGCAGCATCAGCGTATTTATAAAAGCATTTCGCATATTTTAAGTGAAACTGGTGATCAAGACAAGCTATGGGCCCCCTCCAAAGTGTGCAAGCGTGTGTCGAGAGATTCGGATGTGGCCCAAGGAACACTTTGAAAATTTGGCATTTGGTATCCCCCATGGTTTTGCGAGAGCAAAAGATCATTCCACAGACTGTTACTTTTGTTTAGTGAAACATCAGGATTTACAAGAAATAAAAGTAAAATAGAATATCCTAAATCTACCGTAGCTTAAGACCAATCCCTTTCATTCAGCTGAAATTCCAAGTCCCATTTCCCGACAACTACCTCCTCTAGAAGATCTGGTGATGTTAGAACGCAGTGACACAATGTTGCAGATTTTGGACATTCCGAGGATTCAGTTTAGGGATTTATCGCACGAGTTTGAATGTTTTGACAACGTGATTTGGCCTATCCAAAAAAGCTTCAAAATTTAAGCACCCAAGACTGAACGGAAAAACATACTTAAAAAGGAGTGAAGGTTCATACTTTCACAGAGAAAGTACATTTCTGCAGTACTTTCAAAGTGCCCAGCGGTTTTGTGTGTTTTGCCAAAAACATTCCTGGTTACTGAAGGATTGGGCTTTTTCAATCACATTCCAAATGAATGGCGATTGTTTTTGATACTTCAAAGCGGACTTGAACTGTGTCCTTCACCCATGCAAAATTTGTTTTGGCGCAGTCCCTATTGGGCATTCGGGTCTGTCTTCTTTGAAGAATTGGAGATGTAAAAAGAGTCATTGAGTTTTTCAATATGCCCAACCAATTGGATCATTTGTTTGCCTTAAATGTTCCTTCCTTCTTGTCAACAACGTGGATACACAAAATCCCTTTGCCTTTTCTCTTGTAGTGATCCGAGCTCGAGAAAAGCATTGGTTCAGACGAATTGGCCTCCGAATCTGATCTTAAACCGGAGATCCTAAACATTGTACATGAGGCCACTTGTTGACAGGAAGAAAATAATATTCCACCTCTGCACAAAAAAACTGGGTCTCATGAAACAATTTGTAAAAGAAATTGTCAACGGGATGGCAACTGTTTGAAGTACATATTGCTTTTCCCTGGGACTGTCAATTAAAAAATAAAGGGCCGGTGTGTTTGGGGTCCCAAATTCGCAGCTCATCAAAGTAAACTTTTCAACGGTCCTATGTCAGACCTTGAAAATAATGCTTGGCTATATTCAAAGAGGGTCGCAAGAACTTTCTTGAAATACACGTGGAAGTAATTACACGAATTTTTCAGAACAATTGGGAGCAAACAAAGCGCTTGGTTTTGCAACTTTATTTTAAAAGTACTTTTTTGCATAGCCATTTGCCAACTTTCCGGAAAACTTGGTGCGTCTACCCGCGAGCAGGTGAACGATTTCAAAGATTTGAAGGTTATGGAGAACGGTTACCAGGGTAAGGGGAGTTCTATGATGGCTGACTATTGTTGGAGCATCAAACGCGATTCCCAAGTTGAACACTCCAGACAAAGCTAAAAAACGTAAATTTTTTACCTTAACCTGCACACAATTATAGCCTTATCCTTTCCCTAAAAACATGATAATGTTAAATAAACTTCTATTCAGCCTATTTCTTTCATTGTTTCATGGATGTTAACATTTGCAACTTTTTATAAATAACATGTTACAGTTATGTACAGTATTTTCAAAAAAAATTTTTTTAAGAAAACGAAATCCTACGTTCAAAATTTGGGCGTGATAGAGAAAAACTGAGATCAGTTTGGATTCAGCACCCAAATTACTAATAACGTGGTCAGACCAACTCAAAAAAATTTTTTTCCCCGGATGCCTATGTGAAACGCAATTTACAAAAAAAAATTTTTTTGAGTTAGATTTTTGAGTTTATTTAGACTAAATGCATTGATTCCAAATCTGTAGTCGTTTTTTTCTAGAAATGCAAGTTTTTTCTCCACACTTACCCTCCGAAAAGCAAAATTCCACTTGTGAGCCTCATTCAGCCTCATTCAGGTGAAAATTCCAGTCCAGTTTTCGAACAACTACCCTCTAAAGATCTGAGTGATGTTAAAGAACGCAAGTGACAGCAATGATGCAGATTTTGACATTCACGAGGATTCCTTTGTAGGGATTTGATCACACGAGTTGAATGATTACACGTGATTTGGGCCTATCCAAAAAGCTTCAGAAATATTTAGCATCAAGAACTGAACGAGAAAAACATCTTGAACAAGGAGTGGGTATCATACTTTCAAACCAGGAAGTACATTTCTGCAGTACTTTCGAGTGCCGGCGGTTTTGTGCTTTCCATAACATTCCGGTTTACTGAAGGAATTAGGGCTTTTCCAATGACAATCCAAGAATGGCGATTGGTTTTTGATAGCCAAACGGAGCTTGAAAGTGTGTCCTTCTACAAAAGGGCAATTTGTTTTGGCGCAGTCCCTATGGCATTCGGTCTGTCTTCGTGAAAAATTGGAGATGTAAAGAGAGTCATGAGTTATGCAATATGACAAACAAAAGGATCATCTGTGTGATTTAAAATGGTTTTCCTTTCCTTTTTGGGTCAACAACGTGGATACCAAAGTAATCCCTGCTTTTCTCTGTACTTGGGAAATACAGAGCTCGAGAGAAGCTTGGGTTCAGACGAATTGGCCTCCAGAATCTGATTTTAAAAACCTGGAAGTCCAAACATTGTCATGAGCCACTTGTTGACAGGAAAGGAAAATAATATTCCACCTCTGGCACATAAACTGGGTCTCATGAAACAATTTGTAAAGCATTGTCAACTGATGGCGACTGTTGAAGTAACACCCTTTGCATTTCCAGACTGTCAATTGAAAAATTTCAGGCCGGTTTGTTGATGGTCCACAAATTCGACAGCTCATCAAAGATGAAATTTCAACGGTAACTATGTCAACTTGAAAAGAATGCTTGGCTACCATTCAAAAACGCCCGTCAAGAACTTTCTTGGAATACCCTGCAGTAATTACACAGAAATTGTTCAGAAACTATTGGAGGCTACAACCCGTTTGGTTGCAACATGAGTATTAAGAACTTTTTGCTAGCCATCTTGCAACTTTCGGAAAATCTTGGTGCTGTAGCGACAGCAAGGTGAACGATTTCAACCAAGATTGAAGGTTTGATGGAAGAACGTTACCAGGGTAGATGGGATGTGCAATAGATGGCTGACTATTGTTGGAGCATCAAACCGTAAGTCCTCAGTTGAACACTCCAGACAAAGCTACAAACGTAAATTTTTTAACTAACCTGCACACAATTATAGCCTTATCCTTTCTAAAAACATGAAAATGTTAAATAAACATTCTATTCATGCCTATTTCTTTCATTTTTCTTGTAGGGTAACATTGCAACTTTTTATAAAATAAGCACTTTTACTGTTATGTACAGAAATTTTTCATATTTTTTAGAAAACGAAAATCCTACATTCAAAACTTGACGCGATAGAGAAACACTGAGATCAGTTTGGATTCAGCACCAAAAATTACTTAATACAGTGTCGGGACCTCTCGACAAAATTTGTTCCCCAGTAAAATTTATCACTATTTATATCTATTATTATTTATTATTATTTTATTATTATGAATTTTATTTTAAACTGAGGGGTTCCTATTCGCATTTTACTTAGGGGGTTTTTTGTCCCAAGGGGGTTTTGTCCTAGGGGGGGGTTTTCTGACCCGGGCTGACGTGCTCCATTCAACATCACCCGCAGATCGCTGTGCAGAGAATCTCTCCTCCTCATCTCTCCCCTTCTCTCTCTCTTCCCTTCTCTCCTCTCTCTCCTCTTCTCTCTCTCTCTCTACTCTCCTCTCTCCTCTCTCTCTCTCCTCTCATCTCTCTCCTCTCTCTCTCTCCTCTCTCTCTCTCTCTCCTCTCCCCTCTCTCCTCTCTCTCTCGCTCTCTCTCTCTCTCTCTCTCTCTCTCTCTCTCTCTCCTCTCTTCTCTCTCTCTCTCTCTCTCTCCATATCTCCCCCCCTTTCTCATCTCGATCTCATAAAGATTGAATTTACAGTTTCGGCTACCCAAAACAGCCAGACAACAACCCAGGCTGCTGCTATACAAACAGACAGACCGCAACACGGCTGCTGCTATAACCAAAACAGACAGACAGACAGACACGGCTGCTGCTATAACAAAACAACAAACAGACAAAAACCACGGCTGCTGCTATAACAAACACAGAGCAGACGACACGGCTGCTGCTTAAAAAAACAGACAGACAGACAGACACGGCTGCTGCTATAAAAAAACAGAAAAACAGACAGACAGACACGGCTGCTGCTATAACAAAAGACAGCAGACAGACACGGCTGCTGCTATAACAAACAACAACAGACAGACAGACAGGCTGCTCTATAACAAAACAGCGACAGACAGCCCCCGGCTGCTGCTATAAAAAAAACAGACAGACAGACAACACGGCTGCGCTATAACAAAACAGACAGACAGACAGACACGGCTGCTTGCTATAACAAAACAGACAGACAGACCACGGCTGCTGCTATAACAAAACAGACAGACAGACGACACCCCTGCTGCTATAACAAAACAGACAACAACAGCCCCAACGGCTGCTGCTATAACAAAACGACAGACAGACAGACAGGGCCCTGTGCTATAACAAAACAGAAAAAGGGGAAACAGACACGAAAACGGGCTGCTGCTATACAAAACAGACAGACAGACAGACACGGCTGCTGCTATAACAAAACAGACAGACAGACAGACACGCTGTTGCTATAACAAAACAACAACGACAGAAACACGGCTGTTTGCTAAAACAAACAGACAGACAGACAGACACGGCTGCTGCTATAACAAAACAGACAGCAGACAGACACGGCTGCTGCTATAACAACAACAGACAGACAGACCACGGCTGCTGCTATAACAAAACAGACCGACAGACAGACACGGCTCCCTGCTATAAAAAAAACAGACAGACAGAAGAACACGGCGCTGCTATAACAAAACAGACAGACAAAGACCCACGGCTGCTGCTATAAAAAAACAGACAGACAGACAGACACGCTGCTGCTATAAAAAACAAAACAGACAGACAGACACGCTGCTGCTATAACAAAACAGACAGACAGACGACACGGCTGTTTGCTATAACAAAACAGACAGACAGACAGAAAAGGACGGCTGCTGCTATAACAAAACAGACAGACAGACAGACACGGCTGCTGCTATAACAAAACAGACAGACAGACAGACACGGCTGCTGCTATAAAAAAACAAACAGACAGCAGACACGGCTGCTGCTATAACAAAAACGACAGACAGACCCGGCTGCGGGCTATAACAAAACGACAGACAGACCCACGGCTGCTGCTAACAAAACAGACAGACAGACCCACGGCTGCTGCTATAAAAAACAGACAGACAAACAGACACGGCTGCTGCTATAACAAAACAGACAGACGACAGACACGGCTGCTGCTATAACAAACAGACAAAACAGACAGACAGCTGCTGCTATAACAAAACAGACAGACAGACAGACACGGCTGCTGCTATAACAAAACAACAGACAGACAGACACGGCTGCTGCTATAACAAACAGCAGACAGACAGACACGGCTGCTGCTATAACAAAACAGACAGACAGACAGACACGGCTGCTGCTATAACAAACAGACAGACAGACAGACACGGCTGCTGCTATAAAAAAACAGACAGACAGACAGACACGGCTGCTGCTATACAAAACAGACAGACAGACAGACACGGCTGCTGCTATAACAAACCGACAGACAACAGACACGGCTGCTGCTATAACAAAACAGACAGACAGACAGACACGGCTGCTGCTAGAACAAACAGACAGACAGACAGCCCACGGCTGCTGCATAACAAAACAGACAGACAGACAACAGACACGGCTGCTGCTATAACAATACAGACAGACAAAACCCCGGCTGCTGCTATAACAAACGACAGACAGCAGCACGGCTCCTGCTATAACAAAACAGACAGACAGACCCACGGCTGCTGCTATAAACAAAACGAAACAGACAGACACCCCCCGGCTGCTGCTATAAAAAAACAGACAGACAGACCCAGGGCCCTGCTGCTATAACAAAACGACGACAGACAGACCCCCCGGCTGCTGCTATAACAAAACAGACAGACAGACCCCACGGCTGCTGCTATAACAAAACAGACAGACAGACAGACCACGGCTTGCTGCTAAAACAAAACAAGACAGACAGACCCACGGCTGCTGCTATAACAAACAGACAGACAGACGACACGGCTGCTGCTATAACAAACAGACAGACAGACCCACGGCTGCTGTATAACAAAACAGACAGACAGACAGACCCACGGCTGCTGCTATAGTATATTAGATTAGATAAGGTGGATTATATATAATTAACATAGGAAGGGCAATAACAGAAGGAGGCCAGGCAGGGAGGGTTTAGGAGGGAGGCGGGGCTTGGGAGACCAAGAAGAGAAAGAGGCAAGAGATCAAACACTCCTAAGTTATGTTGAATGTACTGATAACGTTAACACTCACGTCTCTCGGTCCTGTGGTCAACTACGTCCTTTTACGTTTGCCTGGAAATATAAACAAAACAAATATCCAGCGAGGGAAAATTTGAAATAATAAGAAAAACTCAGCAAATTCCCACAGCAACCCCACACAACGGAAAGTCCATGATCTACGGATTTGTGAAATGCGGCAAGGCGTTACCGCAGAGTTTCTTCCTGTAATCTAATACTCCTAAAAATGTTTTTAGCGCAAAACTCCCCTTCAAAATTATTCAATAGACATGCGACCAAGCTGTTTACCACCTACGATTTATTTGCAATTTTTTTAGCCTACCCTCATCAAAATTGAATGTACAGTTTTGGCTACCCAAAACAGACAGACAGACACACGGCTACTCCTATAGTACATTAGATGTCTGTGATAAGTGGCAGCACGGTACATGTAACTCTGGCATCAGTCAGAAGGATTATCACTGCCTTAACCTGCTATGAGATGAGATGGCCAGAGATGACTGGCCCAAGGTTGGCACTGGGCAACAACTTTATCTTTTTTATTTTCAACTTACTGTAGTATTTATTATGGCTTTTAGAAAATGTACGTAAGCCCAAAACTTTTGAGTTTCACAAAAAAAATACACTTATATAGCAATGGAAAATATTTTTCACTTCTAATCATAAAGAGCATAGTAGCCATGATGGCGGGAATGACTTGGCTGGGAGGCCGAAACGACCACGGCTGGAAAAAAAATAGGGCAAAAATGGACGAGGATTGCGCGGTCATTCAGAGACACGGACTAAATTTTCCTGACCAAAAATTGGTGCTTTTTCAGATGGAGATATTTAGATTTTCTGGAAACCTGGTAAAAAGGTTTCTTGCCTTTTTCATCACCAATCCAGGGTCGCCGTTTCTGTGAAAACCCATGTATCTCCATCAAAAAGCTCTAAAACTTGCCCGGAAACAATAGTCAGTGCCCTCAGAAACCAGGGTAGGACGGAATTGTACAAAAACAAGTGCGTTCCGTCCATTCGCCAGCCCACCCGCCAGCCGCCAAGTGGTCCGCTCTGCCCCCCCCTGCGGGAGACTATTACCCTAACCAAACCAAACCAAACCCGTGTAAGGGAAGGGATTACATCCTGCTCTCATCTTAACTATCTTTTTATCTTGCTGTTGTGATATTCTGAGGAGCTTCCAGAAGGGGCAGTCTTGGTCAAGGGGGGTGTTAACTGTGCCCTGTTGACAGACGTGCATGTGGGCCCTGTTGAAGGAGCCCTGTAAGGTTACCATGGGAGTTGTGGTGAGAGCCCGACAGGCTTTACATTTCCTTGGGCCACAGACACCTTCTGAAATCCCTCAGTATGTCCTTCCAACAGACACACGACTCAGGCTGGTAGTCATAATGCAAAAATAAAACAATTCCTTTATCCTTGCCCCGGTGAGGGTTCGAACCTACACCATCACCAGATTTTGCCCGTCAAACACTAGCGCCTTAGACCACTGACGCATAAGGGTAACCCACATGGCTAAGTGGTGCTGCTGATTGTATGCATTACAACAGGTAAATATTCGGTAAATTTCTAGCATTTGCCCATACTCTCCTCTTCCCTCGACAAGCTTGGGGGCCTGTGGGAATGCGTGATTTTTTGGGTGGGGAACAAATAATGCGTCGGGAAAAAAAGTGTTTTGGACTGAGTAAGGAGCCAAAATTCCCTAGTCTAGGAATTTCCCTTGATCTAGGGATTTTCCTAGTTTCCCTAGATCTATTTGAGTTTCCTAGATCTAGGGAGTTTTCCCTAGATGTAGGGAATTTCTCTAAACCCGTTTAATTTTTACCCTAACCTCTTAGGGGGGCGGCTCCACTCCCCTCGAGACTCCAGTAATCTAAACCCAACGAAATTTAACCTAACCTAGCGGGGGAGCTTGCCCCCCCCCCCCCCCCCCCGATAATCTAGCCTAACCTAATCTCCCAAAAGGCGGGGTCCACCCCCCTCGACCCAACAAAAATTTCACCTCACCTCTTAACGGGGGGGAAAGGTTCCCGACACCCTGGTCATCATTCTGTTTTGTGCGGATCGTCAGGTTCACACGTCTCTGGACTTCAAATCAAATCCATTTTCCCTAGATCTAGGGAATTTTTTACAACACCCCTAACTCAAAAACTATGTGGGTTTCGACGCATATTTTGCACCCAGTCAAAATCCGCATTCCCCAGGGCCCCCAAGCTTTGTTTTGGGGGGAGGGGGGAGTAAGGCCAAACATCAGAATAATACCAAATATTCCGCGGAGTTTGGCAGCACCAACCTGCCGCGGCAAACGGGGAATCACGCACCATCAGATTCGCTTATTTAACCTTAATAACTAAAACAAAAACCCAACCCCAAAACCCATCCTAAATGTAACCTAACCTAAACCTAACCTAACCTAGTATTATATAAAATAACCTGCATGGTCTGTGGAGCCCGCCAACTCCTGCGGAATATTTGCCCCTAACCTCCTAACTGACCTCGACCCCCCCGGCGAGATTATTAACCTAACTGAACCGTAACCTAACGGTACCCGGACAGTTTGCCTACGGACAGTTTGCCTACGGACAATTTGCCTACGGATAATTTGCCTACGGAAATTTGCCTACCGGACACTTTGCCTACGGATTTGCCCAGGAACTGCTACGACACTTTTGCCTACCGGACAGTTTGCCTAAAGGACAGTTTGCTACCGGGCAATTTGCCTACCGACACTTTGGCCTACCGGAACAGTTTGCCTACGGACACTTTTCCTACGGACACTTTGCCTACCGGACAGTTTGCCTACGGACACTTTGCACGGAACACTTTTGGACTTGTACCCGGGCATTGCCTACCGACAATTTGCCCACCGACACTTTGCCTACGGACACTTTGCTACGGACACTTTTCCTACGGCACCACCTTGCCTACGGACACTTTGCCTACGGAACATTTTTGCCTCAGTGTTTTCCCCAGGAAAAAATTTCTTTCTCAAAATGTTCTCAAAATAAACGTCTCTATATAACTTGTTTTTGGGCTTAAATATTTTTTTTGTTTTTTGCCTTAAATTTTTTCAAAACTTGGTTATTGATGAATAAGCTTGTCATATGTTAATTGGGGGTTTGAGGGCAGAGCTGAAAATGAAAAAAAAACGGTTTTTAATAAAATTTTTGAATGACTATTTATTAAAACTAATTCATTGGGATTGCAAATGGTTGCATTTAGACGGCATTATGTGGACTTTATTCAGTTTATGCAGGTAGGGGTATGTCCAAAAGTATGAGAGCGGTAACTCTTACAATTTGTATTATTTAAACCCTTTTGTTACCCTCTATCTCAGTTTAATTATGGACGGAGAGTGTTTCATTTTTACTGGTGATATCATTGACGTTATCACTATATATTTGCAAGAACAGCCTGAGTGGGCCTTGGTTTGAAAATGAAGTTTTTTTTTTTTTTTTCGCATTCTCATGGTACCCATTTACGCACCAAATGATAAGAACTTGAATTACGCTATACTTTGAGAAGTAATGTATTACCTCAAATATTAAATTTGAAGAATGCAATAAAAATGTGCCTCTATAATTGTTCAAATATGGCTTAAATCTTTTTTTGAAGATTTTCAAAGCTTCCCGTTTCAAAAGGGGGGTTCATTCAGGCATGCAATCACTTATATTGTGTAGAATCCAATGCTGCTTCTTGTGATTTAAAAAAAATATATAAATTATATTATTTATGATATATATATATAATTTAGAAATATTATAAAATATTTATATATTTATTTATAATTTATATTATATTTATCTATAAGAATAATTATTATTTGGGTAATAGAAAATTATATAAATATTATTTTATTAGTATTATAATAAATTATAGACTATTTTAATATATATAAATTTTAATATAATATTTTTTTAATTTTATAAGAAAAACTTTTTTAAAACAATGTATATTTTCATATTTGGAATTTTGTAATTCTTAGTTCTTTAAATAAAGGACTTTATGATTTTACTTTTTACAAGTCTCGTTTAATTAAGGTTATAAATTCTGCAAGAAAAGAATTGAATGGATGCTTATTTTGGAATTTATTTAAACCTTTGTTAATTTTCTTATAGGACCCTTTTATTTAAATATTCATTGTCCATTAATTTTAGGTTTTTTTTCATTCAAAATTTTTGTATTAAAATGAAGAATTGAATTGTTGCTTAATTTTAAAATTCCTTTTTTATTTGGAATTTTATCTTGTTAAAATTTTTTGCTGTTAAAACTTATAAATGCCTATATTTTTTTTTGTATCTATAATTTCAATATCGTTTATTTAATTTAGATCGGCTTTTTTAGTTTTATGTAAATACTATATGTAAAGGAAATTTTGAAAAAATTGGAGAACTAATGTCTAATTTTTATGTTTTAATTTTCAATTTTTTTCCCCTTTTCATAAGGTAAAGTTTTTGGGGATAATGAAATCTTTTTAAATTTTTTTGTTGTTGTAAAGGGCAGATTTTAAACTATTTATCATTTTTTTAATGATCTAAATTTTATAAATTTTTTTGTATCTATAAGAAAATGCCATTTTGGGCTTAGGGAAATTTGCTTTAGATAATTTTTTGTTTATCTTGGTAAACTTTTTCCTGTTTTTAAACTTTAAAGACATTTTCTAATTTTTTTTTGAAATCTATATTTAATCTCTGAAAATTTTTTTACATGTATTTAAAAAAAAAATTTGCCACTCATTGTTTTGGAAATGGAATTTCTTTTTTAGTAATACTATTGGGTTATGCTAATATTTAAAAATGTTTAATTTTTTTAGAAATTATAAAAATCTAAAATTTTAATTTGTTAGAAAACATAATTTTCATCAACATTTTTCATTTAATTTGTATCTGTACTTAATATTTTTAAAGATTTTTGGGTTTTAAAATTTTTTTTATAGAATTTTTTTTTTTTTATGGCAAGGATAAAAAAAAAAAACCAAATAATTGCCTGTCAAAAAAAACTTAACGAAACTTTTTTGGGGGTATTTTTTTTTTTAAACTTTTGGAAATTAGGATTTTTTTTTTTATCATTTGTAATAAAATCCACTGGCGTATTTATTAAATTATAACCTGGCCAAATTTGAATCCACAAATTTGGTGATAATTGTCAAAAAAAAAAAATTTGCCTGATTGCACTACGGCACTGATATTTTCTTTTTAATATTTTTATCGTCATATAGATTTTAAAAACAGTTTAATTTTTTTTGTATTATAAAAGTTCAAAACTTTACCACACCTCAAATATTTCGGTCAAGAATTGAAAGGTGTAACAACGATTGGTTACGAATGGAATATACAAATCTGTATAAATGAATTGAATGATTTTGTTCATTAAACAATTGCTTTAATAAATTTAAATTTTCCCACAATCTTTAAAATTATTTAATTGAGTCAAAATCCTCAGAAAAAGGTTTCGGCTTGTTAGCTCCCCTCAGACTCAAATAGCATAAATCCAAAATTTTAAAGTTTTTGGTGCTTAAGTTTTTTTTTACTGATTTCGGCTAATTTTTGTGAGAATTTTTCTTTTTGATTAATAAAATCGGTCAAAGGTTTTGGATACATCAAAAAGTTTCCCAAAATCAAAAATCCATTTCACAAGCAATTTAACGAAAAAAATGAATGGCCCATATAGCAGAATGACCTATTCCGGTAAATTTATTGTGACTTTTTTATTTGGGTTTTTGAATTAAGCCTTTTAAGAGTAATTTTTTTCTAAATTTGCTGCGCAATACTCAAGGCTATATCTATTTAAATTTTTGGGAAAACAAAAATTAATTATTTTAGAAAAGATAATGTACTATAATAGGTAGATTATTGTTAATGATTTTATGGTTTGTTACAAAAGCTTAAACATGACTTGTTTTGTTTTTCAAATCTTTGATTCATTTTCATTTTAGAGTATATACAAATTCTCCAGCCCTCAAACGTAATTTTTAATAAAAAAAAGTTGATGATTAAATTGAGAAAAAATTATTAGTCCCACAAAATCTTTTTTAAATGAATCATTCGCCCCATTGTCGAAATAGTTTATCTATATCTATAAAAATATATCGTGCTCAATGAAGCTTTTTATTTGAAAATAGTCTAAAAGGCCTTTGCATGAATTTTTTCTTCCTTTAAATATATTTAAGCATTTAATCTTAACAGATTTGCCATATTAATGAAATTAACTTTAGACGTTTTGTTATTGAGATAGATTTATTGCTTATCTTTATTAGTCTTGGGGTCTTATGACTTAAATAGGGTATAATTGGTTCCATTTTACCCCTAAAATACTTTATGAATTGTTGCCTCCCAAAAGTCCCGGTTTTATTTGTGAATATTTTTCGTTGACTTAAAAATTTACCTATTTTTAGATCATATTGTGTTAAAAAGATAGTATTGAAAATTTTTGTTGTGTTCAAAAGTTAAAATGCTTTCGGGGTAATTCCCAAATTTCAAAATCGGCATTTAATTTTTCCTATTTGGGGACCTAAAAAGCCCGCCCAAAATTTTTTTAAATAAAAAAAATATGATGTTAATTTTAGAAAACATATTTTGCCCTTCAAAGCCCCTTTTTATTCTACATTCGTGCATATTTAGCAGAAATTTTTTGAGTCTCAAAATATACTGTTTTATGAGTTTTTAAAATAGTGGGAAAGGTACCTTGCGGAGTTCTCCATAAAGTACATAATAGCCATTGTAATTTCAATTTAATCCTTAATATGAAACCTCAAGTTCTGACTTATTAGTGGAAAAAAAGTTTTACCGATTAATGCTTAGTGTAGATTAAAATTGGGTTAATAATTGTAGGTTTTCCCCAAAAAATTTAAAAAATAAGTTTTTTTTTTTTCAAATACAGTTGATTTCATACAAAATTAAAGTGAAATTCGTGCCTGAAGACCTCCCTTTAAACGAAACTTTTAAAATTTAAAAAATTTTTTAAGTCATTTTTGAAAATTATGAGAGCAATTTTCATTGTTCTTCAATGTAAATTTGAGGCATACTTTCTTTTAGCAATTGTCCATCATTCGGTGGGAATGGTAACCATAGATTTTCGAAAAAAAAAAAAATCTCATTTCAACCAGGCCTCAGAGCTGTTTTGGAAATATATAGTGGAAAATTATCACAGAAATTGCCTTCCGCATATTTTGGATAGGGGTAACATGAAATAGATCAAAATTTTAGGATTCCTTCATATTTTGCATATAGGCACTAAAATAAGCCACACTATGCGTTTAAAGCAACCAGTTGCTCCCATGGAAACTTAGTTTTATTTTAATATCTTCAAATTTTTTATTTAAAATTTTTAATTTTGCAGTCGCCTTTAAAACCCCAATAACTTGACAGCATTTCCCATAACAAGGTTTTTTGAAAAAAGGAATATCAAAATAATTTCATGCCAAAAAAGTATATAGAGACGTTTATTTTGAGAAATTTTGAGGTCATTTTGTGGAAACACTGAGGCAATTGCCGTTAGGCAAATTGCCGGTAGGCAAATTGCCGTTTCAAAGGTCCGTAGGGATGTGCACTGCCCTGGAAGTGTTGTAGTGGTAGTGGAAGTTGGAAATTTTTCAACCCCAAATCAAATCTGTGTTCGGTTTTGTACCCCCCAAAATATCGATTGCAGTAAATTGTTTTAAAGTAAACATAAATTGCCCAGTTTCCACCCGCTTAATATAAAACCTATTTTTCCCAGTCCCCAAAATTGTTTACATATGGCAAACAAAAATTCCCATGTATTTTTTTTGAGGGGTATATGAACACAAATGCCCCAAAGGTACCCCTTAGCGGGAGTATTCAACAGACATTGAGGTAAACTTTTTTTTTAAATATAACCTAATGCCCAGCCCCAGCTGTTTGGGGGGCGGGAGTATGGCAAGACACGAATTTCCCGTTTCCCCTGTTTTGGGGGGTGGGGTTAATTGATTTTAAAAAGTAAAACTGGGTGGTATTGGCAAGTTTTAGGGGAGCTAATGAGATCCCTTATCCCTCACATGCAGGGGATGTTTCTCCTAGGGGCGTGATAAGGGGTGTATGAACTCTTTTGGGGGCTTATTCCAGGGGTTTGAACCTTTGACCCATTTGACACAAAATTTTTTTGATTCTCAAATTGTAAAAATTAGGAGATATCATTGATTCAGCATCCAATTAAATATTTCTGTCTAATGAAATTAATAAAAAAAAATTCCATGTTATTTTTTGTAATAAATGAATTAAATTAAAAAAATATATATTTAGTAAACACATATAATGACTCACAAGAAGCTGAACTCGAGAAACTCTACATAGCTATCATCCTCAAAAGAAAAGAGGAATTCCTGTTCCTCCTCTATTCTTTTATCCCTGTGTCAGCTGGCGCTTATAATGATAGTGTGTCAGTTGTCATCGACACATCCATATCATGTTGGGGATGCAAGTAACACAATCTGCCTTTTCCCTACACACTGCGCTGCGGGAAGAGAACCCAAGTAGGCTTCCCGTCAAAAGTCAGTTTCTTACCTTTGTCTTGGTAAGGCTAACTTGCTAAATACTCTTTACAATCTGCGTTCCAATGCGGCAAGCAACGATCCCAAAACCATGTCACGCAAAGGACCAAAAATCAAACTCAAAACTCTTCTCTCTCCTCTCCCCTTTAGTCAAATTATCGTACAAATACGATAATTATCTACAGTTCACAGCCCTGGGCGTGGCAGATATGACGACGTAGGCTCTTCTTCTTCTTCTCTTGTGACTATTCGCTTCATAGGTCCTATTCCACTTCGTCTCCTTCATTAACATAAACTTGTTAAAACTCTCCCTGTTATTTCACCTGGGAAAGACCTTTTGATAGTTTCCTATTGTGTTCTTATCTCCCAACTGCGTTAGGAACACTTTGGTGAGGTTTACAATAACTTTCCGCTTACCTTTCTGTTCCTCCATACAGGACCCAAACACCGTACACGGGCCGTCTTTCTGCTCTAGTCCCTGTCAATACTCTCTGTCCCCATACAGCCCTAAACACTGTACACAGGGCCCCGTCTTTCTTGCTCTAGTTCGCCTGTCCCATACTCTCGTCCCCCATTACAGCCCTACACACCGTACCACAGGGGGACCCCGTCTTTTGCTCTAGTCTCCTGGTCCCACTACTCTCTGTCCCCATACAGCCCTAAACCGTTACACAGGGCCCCGTCTTTCTGCTCTAGTCTCTGTCCCACTCCTCTCTGCCTAGGGACTGTTACTATTGACTTTATAAGCTTTTCCTCTGACTTCCTATACAGTGGGGAAAAGCTTAGGTAGTGGATGGGGACATGCCGGATAAAAGCACAAAATTTTATCACGCAATTCAGGGTCCAGCATGATTCTATAACCGGCGCCAAGCGGTAGGACCACTCTTATTTGGAAATTTTCATCATATGTGAAATTTTTTTTTGAAAAATTTTTGGGAAATCTTTTTTTTTTAGTTTTTGGAAAAACTGTTTTTGTTATTTGCCAGAAAGAGAATATAGTCTCTGTCCGATCATTTCTGGTGTAATTGTTTTAAATCGAACCTAGAAGTATTTTTAAAACAATATTTGAAAATTAGGTGTCTCGGGTGCATTTTCCTCAAGCATCAAGCTTCAATTCTAGGAACCGGCGCCAAACGATCCTAACGCAAGATGCATGCACAATGGACATTTAGATTTTTTAATTTATTAGAGCAATTATATTAAATCTGCTATATGTTGAATCATATCGCTATATGTTGCAATTTGCCTATATTGTTTTTCCTTGTGTTGCAGGTTTGGAAGAGCAAGACTTCATGAAGATGGAATGGAAACAGTGCATAAATTTGCCAACAAAACTACAACTGAATCCTGCGCTGCCTTGCAAGCACGGAGCGACAAATCAGCACCGGGCGGCCTAGTGCATCATGCCCTAAAAAATGTGGCTCCACTTCAGAGAACTGAACTCGTTGGCCGGAAGCCGCTGCATTTCGGCAGTGATACACTGTGGATGACCTCATCAGGAATCGTGCAAGTGGCACAAACCGTCATTACAGGTTCATTCAAACGAGTGGAAAGAGCAAGAAAGAAGGGAAGAGAGTTACCCCTGAAGTGGGCACTTACTGAATGCAGGCGCGGCGGCCTCGCCAATCGTTCGAAATGACCATCTGCATATTTTGCCACTAAGCAAGGAGGATTCTATGCATCGAATTTGAACTCTAGGCGCAGATGCTAACGTCAGGTTATGCCAGCGATTGCAAGAGACAGAGTTAATGGACAGGATTGAAGGAGCGGTGACCTGATTGCACTGGAAGCAAAGTATCATCTGGCTTGCCTCGTTGGTCCTCGGAATCGCCATCGGTCTCTAGTGAGGCAAAGAGAAACTTCCAAGGATGAAACTGCGAATTGGAAGAAGTCAAAGGCAGAGCTTTCGCCGAACTCCTCACAAAAACATTGAAAACGAAGATAGAAGAAGGTACATTTTGCCTTCAAGATTGCCCCATTGAGGCCACCTCTACGTGGACACGCCTCGCAGACCTTTGGTATTACTAGTGGAAATCAAAAAGGGCCGTTTCAAGGGAGCAAGTTTTGAATCACTTCCCCCACGGCCAAGAGCAAAAGTGACGGGAAGAAAGTGATACTCGTATTTGAACAAGGAATGCAGGATGCTGATAGCAAGCGTTCCAAATGGATTTTGAGGGAGATGCTCTGATTTTGGCGAAAGGCTGCCAGGATGTACGAAGGAAATATTCAGCTCAAGCGGGTTCAACTTTGATGGGCCTCCCCAGTTGGATGCCAGCAGAAGACTGTCCCGGACCCAACTCAAATCCCTGATAACCATGCTGATGAAAAAAGGGGGTGATCTGAAAGACCAGGACACAGTGGATCACAGGTCTCTGTCTCACAGCTTCACAGTCATCCTTTACAACTGCCAAGAAGACCAAAGAAGCGTGCGCAGAGCAGCCCCAAGGGACACACAAGGGCCCCAAGTTGGCAGATCACGTCATTCATCATACTGGGAAACCACCCTTCCGAATACCTCGACGGTGCTGCTGTGGGTATCTGCCTTCCTCTTACTAATGTTAACCAAATTCAATGATACGCTAATGAGGTCTTCATCCCCCACAGCCTGGAAGCCTTCTGAATCCTGCAGAAGAGTCGAATGTGGTGTGGGACAGCTAATTGCCAGACAGTATCAAGGAGTCAACTAGAGAGAAAAGGGGGAAAGGTGTACGAAGAAAGGTCGGTGGTCCAAACGAAGGTGCCCAGCAAACTGGCCCGATTCCTCCGGATCCCACAAACAAGGAGGATTTTTCAGTTCCTTTCAGACAAAGTCGGCTCCAGACTGGCCAGAAGGAAAGGGGGCTTCATAACATCAGGCACAAATGTAATCAGCAGAGGTTCAGACCACTCCACCCCCCCCCCCCCCCCCAACCCCCCCCCCCCCCCCCCACCCCCCCCCCCCCCCCCCCCTTGCCACGATGTGACCACGAGAGGCCGATACAAGGATTGTTGTTCACCGAAAGAGGCGCGGCAAGGGCTGCCCCAACTGTTTGGTACGCACTGTCGACACAGACGTCGTTGGCCAACTGATAGGAAAAGTACCATTCCTGAACCAGCCAGCATCAGATGGCAGCCATCTGGGTAGCATTTGGAACTGGAAAGGTGCTATAGCGCTTCATTGTACCTGGATATCAATGCCATATGCCATGCTCTGGGAAAAGATTAGGGTCAACGGCATTTGCCTATGTTCCACAGTTTCACGGGCTGCGACACAACTTCCGCTTTATTCGCGCAAAGGAAGAAATCAGCATGGGAGGCTGCAAGCCTACGTGGAGGTGACGGAGGCCTTCAACAAGCTTCAGAATTCACCCTTAAATGACTGTGGACAAGGAACTGCAGCAATTCAGTTGCTCGAGCGCTTCACCGTGGATCATCTACAATAAGGACAGCACACTTGGACCTGTGAACGAGGCACGTAGGGAACTCTTCCACAGAAGAAAAGGCCAATGGAAAAGATTCCCCCAACGCAAGAAGCCCTTCTGCAGCACACACTGCGCGCAGTTCTACCCAAGCTGGAATCTGGGCAACCAGTGATCAATGTGTAGCAGAAGCCTCCAACCCCAGAGGCTTTGGATGGACTCTGAGAGCTGCAACGAAGACCTGGCGTCCTTGTGTGGTCCAAACCTGCCTGTAAGCATCTCAGGCCTGCAGCGAACTGGTCAATGTGGCCTGTCAAAAAAGGCGCCACGTGCGGAGGGGACGATGCTCATGCAAGAAGCGCAGTGGAGTGCACCGAACTATGAGCTGCCCAATGTGAATAAGCTTAGCCGAGAAGTAATTTTGGCAGCATGTTGGGTGAATAATTACGCACGGTCTGATAAGGTATCCATTTTTCTCTGATTTTCGATAGTGTTAAGGGCAGGCTCCGAATTAAAGACTACGCGATTCACTATGTTAACCGCTTACCGACCACGCGATTACCGAAATAAAAATGATAAACGAAAATTGGTTTGAATACCCGGGTGACCTACGTTAATTAGAACGTTTAACAAAAATTGAGGAAATGCACCCGAGACACCTATATTTACATAATATTGTTTTAAAAATACTTCTAGATTTTCGATTTTAAAAACACTTACACCAAAATGATCGGAAAAGACTATATTTCTCATTTCTGTGAACGCTCAAATTCCTTCAACGGCTTGCTCTGAATGAACTACCGCCGTATTGTATGCTTATTATTCACATCTTAAATTCCAGCGTGCGCTCAGACTTGTTAACCCACACGGCCGCTATGATATAGGTGCTCAAATTATAAGTCCAGTTCAGTTAGTAGTTAGGTTAGTAGGTTAGGTTAGGTTAGGTATACTTTTGGTGTTTAAGGTTAGGTTAGGTATACTTTGTGGTTAAGGTTAGGTTAGGTATACTTTGTGGTTAAGGTTAGGTATACTTTGTGGTTAAGGTTAGGTTAGGTTAAGTATACTTTGTGGTTAAGGTTAGGTTAGGTTAGGTTAGGTTAGGTATACTTTGTGGTTAAGGTTAGGTTAGGTATACTTTGTGGTTAAGGTTAGGTTAGGTTACGTTAGGTTAGGTATACTTTGTGGTTAAGGTTAGGTTAGGTTCGGTTAGGTATACTTTGTGGTTAAGGTTAGGTTAGGTTAGGTTAGGTTAGGTATACTTTGTGATTAAGGTTAGGTTAGATTTTTACATATAGTGACTTTGATGATTTTTTGGGGAGCCATAAATCACTTATATTTGCTTCCCCCACCCAAAAACCCCGTATTCCCGCCAGTTCCCCAGACTTGTTGGCTATAGGGGGAAGAAAAAAAAGATAGGGGTGAAGGACTTCTTCCAAAGTTTTACCATATTTTGTACCCCAGCCAAATATCCCGCATTGCCCCAGGTCCCCCAGCTTGTTTTGGGGGAGAGGGGGATTATGGGCAAACACTAGACATTCCCCCAGGTCCCCCAGCTTGTTTTGGGGGAGAGGGGGATTATGGGCAAACACTAGACATTCCCCCAGGTCCCCCAGCTTGTTTTGGGGGAGAGGGGGAGTATGGGCAAACACTAGACATTGCCCAAGGTCCCCCAGCTTGTTTTGTGGGAGAGGGGGAGTATGGGCAAACACTAGACATTGCCCCAGGTCCCCCAGCTTGTTTTGTGGGAAGAGGGGAGTATGGGCAAACACTAGGACATTGCCCCGGGTCCCCCAGCTTGTTTTGGGGAGAGAGGGGAGTATGGGCAAACACTAGACATTGCCCCGAGTCCCCCAGCTTGTTTTTGTGAGAGAGGGGGAGTATGGGCAAACACTAGACATTCCCCGCGGTCCCCCAGCTTGTTTTGGGGGAGAGGGGGAGTATGGGCAAACACTAGCCATTCCCCGGGTCCCTCAGCTTGTTTTGGGGGAGAGGGGGAGTATGGGCAAACACTAGACATTCCCCTGGGTCCCCCAGCTTGTTTTGGGGGAGAGGGGGAGTATGGGCAAACACTAGACATTTTTCCGGGTCCCCCAGCTTGTTTTGGGGGAGAGGGGGAGTATGGGCAAACACTAGATATTCCCCGGGTCCCCCAGCTTGTTTTGGGAGAGAGGGGGAGTATGGACAAACACTAGACATTCCCCCAGGTCCCCCAGCTTGTTTTGTGGGAGAGGGGGAGTATGGGCAAACACTAGACATTCCCCCAGGTCCCCCAGCTTGTTTTGGGGGAGAGGGGGAGTATGGGCAAACACTAGACATTCCCCCAGGTCCCCCAGCTTGTTTTGGGGGAGAGGGGGAGTATGGGCAAACACTAGATATTGCCCCAGGTCCCCCAGCTTGTTTTGTGGGAGACGGGGAGTATGGGCAAACACTAGACATTCCCCCAGGTCCCCCAGCTTGTTTGGGGGGAGAGGGGGAGTATGGGCAAACACTAGACATTGCCCCAGGTCCCCCAGCTTGTTTTGTGGGAGACGGGGAGTATGGGCCAAACACTAGACCATTCCCCAGGTCCCCCAGCTTGTTTTGTGGGAGACGGGGAGTATGGGCAAACACTAGACATTCCCCCAGGTCCCCCAGCTTCTTTTTGGGGAAGAGGGGGAGTATGGGCAAACACTAGAATACTACCGCCCGTCACCCCCAAGACAGGCGTCGTGGCTTACTTTGCGGTTGGGACAGGTTGTTGCAGGGCACAGGGCTAGGGATGGAGGATGCGAGCCCTGGGGTACTCCTGTCCAGCAGCAGCAGGGACAGTCTGGGGTCCTGGTGGTGGTTAGGGCTGACTCAGGCTATCACAAGGGCGTGGCTGATGTGACGACGTGGCTGTGTGTGTGTGTGTGTACTTCAGGAAAACTTTGCCTAGCCTTGATTTAGATCTTGAGTTGGGAGTCACCCGCGGTGAAGCCTTGGGTGGGGAAGCTATATATATTAAGGTACTCTAGCCTTGGCTCCGGCGTTCTGCCACACGCGTCATCTGTTGGGAGAGAAGCAAAAAGGGGAAGCACAGCTACCGTAGATAACAGTGAAGTCGCCACCTGCACTAATGTCACCAGGCGCCATATATTATGAAGTATAGCATTACTACTAATTTGTATGTGCCACTGAAGATAATACACAGTAGTTTATAATTATCATGACTGTATAATCTACCGTTTTCTGCATTGTTTTATGCTTTGTAGCTGCAAGTATAGACGGTTTCAATTTCACTAAGCGGTTTTTTTTCGGGCGACGACGACAGCGGTACGACACTCAGTAAATAAACACTAGATGGCGACTTCACTGTTGGTAGCCACTTTGTAGATATTTTTGTCATTTGTTCATTTATAGCCATAATATAACACAGATGAAGACACAAAATGACACAGACTCTCCAGATAGCCCCTTCTAACTTTCCTGAAAACATGAATGTAGAAATGTTACGTTTCTGGAACGCCACCACACGTCTGTAAACAGAAAAAAAAGTTGGCCTGACGACTTTACTGTTATCTACGATAGGCAGTGGCGGCTCATGGCATAGGGCTGCGGAGCTGCAGCACCCCCAGACACTCACTGCCAGGTATGATGTCTTTAGAGACACAGCAGAATTGATACACTACTAACAAATATATCATAGTAAAAAGTCATTATATGTTATTTGCAATACGTTACTAAGTTAATTTTCATTAAAACCAGACCAAAATGTAAGTTACGTTCATATTTGCTGTAGCTACGATTCATGTGTGTGCTGCCGCCGCGCCACTTGTGAACTCAAAGAGCTGCAGCCGAGCCAGCTTTTAGTCTCGTCCCCCAGCATTTAGTCTCGTCCCCAGTGCGTGTAGACGGTGGGTGTGCATACTTAATTACCTCTGGCACAGGAGAGTATGGATGGTGTTCAATACTTACCTGGCACAGGAGAACCGCGATCCTGAAGGCGGTTTTCTCAGGAGAGGCCCACCATTGCACTCCGGCGATGCTGACCCTGCGATTAACCCAAATGTGGTTAACTCGAGTGCAAAAATATTTGTTAGCGGGGGATTTCGTTCGTGCATCCCCTTTTTTGTTAAAAAAAAAAAAAAAAAAAGGTGTGGTTAAATCGTGCTTTTTGATTACTCTTGACGATGGTG
>JACEEZ010015209.1:0-12500 GCA_016584305.1 Chionoecetes opilio
CTTTCCGATTTTTTTGTATGTAGCAGACCGAAAAGGAAAATAGAGGTGGTAAAAGGCCAAGAAAGTAAAACTACGGGAAACGGGCGCCGTGACGGGGAGCGTCGTAAGACAGGAGAGAAAAACCCTAGCTGCACATAGTAAATTTTGTTTTTTTGAGGGAAAATATTGCAAACATAATTTTATTGTGAGAAACTTTTTCAAAGCCTACCAAATAACATCCCAAAAAACTGGGGGGAAAAAGGGGGAGATGGGGGGAAAGTCCCTATTTGCATAAACCCAATAGGGCCGCCAGGCCATTTCCGGAAAAAAATCTAAAAAGGTCTTCTTTTTTTAAATTTATTGGAATGAAGTAAGGATTTTGGGTTTTACAAATGTTTTCAGGGTCCTTAAACATGGTGGTGACTATTTTTACAGCACAGAAATATTTTAATCAAAACTCGAGAAATAAAATCATTAAAATCTAGGGTTCAGGGTCTTTTGCGATATATCTTTATAACTGACACAGAGGTAAACCGTGGTTATTACTGTAAAAATTTAGATTTTGTAGATTACTTTGTATATTTATTTTATTTATTTTTAGAGTAAATTGATTTTTACTTTGTACTTTGTATATATGTCTCTTCTCAGTTGTAGGTAGTGGTAGTTAAAGGTTGTTTTGGGACTGTGGTGATCTTTTTTGGGGGAGGATTTCTTTGATTGGTTTAATAATAAGTTGTGAGAAGAAAAAAGATACTGGTGGATTAACGCGTGGTCGTGGAAGTCGAAGCACAAAGTACCAGTGGCTGTGAGCTGCATGTCCCGATGTAAAATATGGCCATGCAAGAGTTCATGGAAAACAAGTTACGCAAAAGTGAAAAACACAAAGAAGCCAAAAAACCAAGACAAAAAAAAGAGAACTTGAACTCTATTTTGGGGTTTTCCCCTTAAAGAAATAAACCCCTTTCACTAGCCCCCGCTAGGGTAACATCCCCCACAGGGTCAAGTGCCCAAACCCGTCAATGCCAAAAGCTGCGAAGGGGGCTGAAAGGTCTAAAAGTAGGGGGGAAAAAAATGTCATGGGGAACGCAGGAAAAAAGATCAAGTGGTTATAACCTTGCCCACTGAGTTCGCAAAGGTAGATGGTGAAATCCCTATGTTGTTTCCAACTGCTCTTTCAACGTTCAAATGGCTGCCCCTGTTTTTAGGTAAATTTTGGAAAGCATTTTCCAAAAAAAATGTTTTCCTCCATCATTTTTGTTGAGACCAAGGGGACTTCTTCGCGAAGCAAAAAATTCATCGCGATGCAGTTTGAAAATTTTGTAAAAGGGCACGATATGTCATTTCACCAAATGAAATGGCAGTTTATGTGATGATGGTGGCTCTTTCTACAGCGCACCCAGGGTCGAGAAGTAAATTTTGGTTCCATCTGCCAGCGCAAAGTGACTAGTTCACGGAAGTACGAGACCCCCACAGTTGTTTTTGATGGTTAAAGCAGGTCCTTTACAAAAGACTAGAAAAGGTCCAGAGGGATGGTCGGGCGAAAGGAATTTTGTTGAAAGAATTTTGAAAAAAAAACAAAACAAAAATGTTTGGCCAAACAAAAAAACAAGAGAGGTTATTCGGGTGCGAGTAGAAGCTAAAAGAGAAAGGCAGTCCTTTCGAGTGGTGACGCCCGAGTACTAATTGCAACGTAGCAGTAGATTCGGATCCAAGTGTCCTACTACACTCATTGGAGAGGACATGTTTTCCCTGGTCTGTTATGCAACACCCAAACCAGACGGCTTTCCCCACGCTTTAGGTAGTTTTACGAAAAAATAAAAGAAGATGAAGAGAATAGGGACATAATTTGGGGTAAAGAGGAAATTGGCCCAGATACCTGCGATTTTTTTCCGTGATACTGCTATAGGGCTGTGTAAAACCCTCCGTATGTTTGGGATTGGAAAAAAATCGGCTCTTCGGAAATTTGAAGAAGTTTTTTTTTGCGAAGAAAGAAAATAAAAAACGTTATCATTAGACGATCCTCCATGGCAGATACAGCTGTGGGGAGAAAATTGGAGTCTCCGTATGGTGGTGACAAGGCGAGGGGTTGGACTCTCTACGTTACGACTGTTTTGTGAGAAAGCGATGAGAGCAAGCTGTTTGTTCTAGTACATACCCTTCACCAACAGCTGCAGCGCCCCCTTTCCACAGTGCACGTACGTATTTCCAGGCCCGGAGTGGAGGGTAACACTTTAAATCCAGAGGGGTGGGGGGGGTTTCTAATCGGGGCCGACTTTAACCCAATACAAAAAGACTGGCAGGCTAGAATCACTGCTTCAAATTTTTGTGCTGTAACGTAAAGTTGATTGTGACACCGACGTCTCCGCAGAAAAAAAAAGATGGCTGGAATGTTCAGTCATGTGGAGGGAAAGAGAGGGGTTGGGTGCACAAATTTAATGGCGTCGAAGACAGCTTTTTGGATAGTGAAAGAATGACATTGTATGCGCAGGTGCTTTCATATTCCAATAAGCGGGGTTTTTCATCTATAAATTGTTGTACTCTTCAGCCCCGTTTCCCCGTGTAATTTAGAATAATAAAATTATATTGTTAGTCAAGAATAAAGATGTAGAAAGTCGGCACTAAAAAGATGCATTTTGGTGCAAAAATGTTTTTTATTTTGTATATTTTTCACTTAAATAATGGCTTAAATAAGTGTAAATATAATTTGATATGTGATCTAATAAGGTGTTAGGAATATCATAAAAACAGGTTCATTTATGATGCAATTTTTCCATCATAGGCCATTAAAGTAATCGTTCAGACCATTTCATCATTCCTGATTTTATGTAGTTAGAGTATAGCCATTATCGAGTGTATCAACAATATGTCGTCACTTTTTGCATCCAGTCAGCCGTTTTTTAATGATCCGCAATCAAAATCTATAAATTCCCCAAGCTTCGAAAACGCTGCTGGCAACTGGCAGGCTATGCGCCACGGCCATTATGACCACCTACTATTTTCTTTTTCGGTACATGCTACTACATACCAAAGGAATCGGAAAAAGTGTGCCATTTTAAAAAACAGTGATTCGAAATTCAATGCGAGCAAAATAAGGAGTTACAGGGAACTGAAGCATAAAAAGTGAGACAAAATGTTTAAATATGCTTAATAGATACAACTCTTAGAAACTCACACTTCATTATCATAACATGAAATGTTAATAGGTTCAACCTTAATGCTAAAAAAATAAACGGTTTTTTCTTCTCTTTTTTTAATCTTTTTTATTTGTGCCTATAGCGCCTGTAGGCAGTGACCTCCAGGGGTGGGATGGTAGGCCTGGAGGTTCACTGAAGGCTGTGATGGTTGGTCCTCGACTCCTCGCCCGTGGTGGCTCAGGCAGGATTTTGTTAGTGACGCCTGTGATTAGAGGACTCATGCCGCCCCCCTGTGTCCTCCGATGCAATCGCAATCGAGTTAAAGCTCCCTTCACACATTCCATAATCAAACCACGATAACGCCACTAATTTGACTATTGGCGCTATCGTGAAATTTGACCACGATAAAACGCCGACAACGATAGCCTCACAACAATGTCACGATGTCTATAAGTTTGTGTCATGACGGTCGTAAGATGGTCACGATGGAGTTATGATAGCTGAAAGACTACGTCACGAATGGAAAATTAACGGTCATTTTGTCGTCACGATAGAGCTACGATAATCACGATTGCGTCACGACGGTGTTATGAAGGCACCACGATAGCTGTAAGACTGAGTCACGAACGGAAAATGAATGGTCATTTTGTCGTCACGATTAGAACTACGATAACACGATAGTGCCACGACGTGTCATGAAGGTATCACGATAGCTTTTAAGACTACGTCACGAATGGAAAATTACGAGAATTTTGTCCCCACGATAGAGTTACGATAACCGCGATAGTGCCACGACGATCCCATGAAGGTATCACGATAGCGTCAAGAGCCTATACCAACAGGCCTCACCAGGCATTCGTGGTCTATCGTGACTATCGTGACCCATATTTAGCACTATCATGACGCAATCTCCGTATTCTTAGGGTTATCGTGACGTCTTCCTAGGACAATCGGACACATTTATTAGCTTTATCGTGACTCATGCTTGCGTTTATCGTGACGCATTATGCATGTTATTAGGGCTATCGTGACACACTGTGACGGTTTTTCTCATGACACCTCGTCACGATAGACATACGACGATCATGATAGTCTACGAAGCTGCTACATAGATAACGATAGCGTCACGATATACTTACAATAGCTTTGCATTGGGTACAAAAAAACGGGGAGCTTCCCGAATGTCTGGTGCATGCACTAACTTTATATATATTTTTACTTTTTTTCTTCTTTTCTCTCTCTCTTTTTGCAATAAAAGAGAAATATTTCAATATTCTAATAATGATTTCTATCATTGGATGCCAAAAATATGCAATATCTATCAATAATACGTTAACACATTTTACTAGAAGTTGTAAACTTGTTCTATATGGCGGTCATTCTGAAGACAATTGGCCAAATTTTAGGGTTCGAGAAAAAATTGGTAACAAGTGGTTTCACATTTAGGGATGTCAGGAGAATATTTTTCAAAAGTTACATAGAGTATCCCCAAACATACATAAACATTTCACAAAGTCACAGACTAATCTGCTCCTTTTTGCGAGATATGAAACCACTTCCTGTCCGCTGTCCAATTTATCCTTACAAATCACGCACAATGGGCCCCAGACATAACTACATCACGGTTGTTTACATCGGTGCATTGTGGGATAAGGCGGGTCGCCGCGGGTGGACCTACGAAGGGAAAACTACGGCGATGGAAGAATTTCGAGTTATTTGCGCGAAATTGATATTCCAGGTGCTATATTACTGTGCTCTGTTCTCGTGACAACACTATAGAGAAGACCTGAGGTAATGGCTGATGTGCAGAGGTTCTAAACCAGAAAACAGAGTCATAACAGAGCCTCGTCAAAAGGTAAGCAACTGGTAGGTACGTAATGTGTCCCTACCATTGCTTACTTCTTAATGAGACTCTGCTGTGACTGTTTCCTGGTTTAGAAGCCTTGCACATAACCATCACCTCAGGTCTTCTCTATGTTGTCAGCGAGACACAGAAATATAGCACCTGGAATATCAATTTCGCCCAAAAAACTCAAATTTTTTCATCGTCGTAATCTTCTCTTTGTAGGCTGTACATATTCATGGTTATGATAGTATTAAAATACCTTATTAATTGAGTTCCTGTTGTTGTCTTTCCTCATAATAAGTAGTGCTACATCATGGTTAAGGTTACTTGACGAGCCAATGAATACTCTTGAGTCTATACCAACATCACCAACCTTTGCTTTGATTTATCTATTACTCCACCATAAACAAATTGCAAACACGGTGACATTACCCATCCTTGCTCATGGTACCTGCATGGTAATGTCGTCTACCGATATTTTTGTCCCTACACAAATCGGAAAGCTCGCCGACAGTAATGGTTAGGTTGGTATCCGGTCATTTCGCCCACATGCATTTCGCCATACCATAGTCATTCGCCCCACAGGTCATTTCGCCCACACTATGGAGTCATTTCGCCCACACTAGGGAGTCTATAGGAGCTAGGAGGTTAGGTTATATTTGTTTAGTGTGTCGAGAACCCCAACCCCCCCAGGAGGTTAGGTTAGATTTCTTTAGGTTAGGTTAGGGTAGGTTAGATTTGGGTAGTTTAGGTTAGATTTGGTTAGGTTAGGTTAGGTTAGATTAGATTTGGTTAGGTTAGGATAGGTTAAATTTGGTAGTATTAGCTTAGGTTAGATTTGGCTAGGTTAGATATCGGTGGGTCAAGTCCCCTGCTAGGGTAGGTTAATTTTGGTTAGGTTAGGTTTATTTGGTTAAGCAATTTCGTCATTTCGCCCACAAGACATTTCGTCCACATGTAAGTCAATTCGCCCACATATAAGTCAATTCGCCCACACGATCCATGTCACGGAGTCATGTAACTATATCTTCCTCTGGCAGAAATGGAATGAACCACCAGTAACCTTGGGCGAAATGACGGTAAAATTCTAGTGTTTGCCCATACTCTCCCACTTCCCCCCAAACAAGTTTGGGGACCTGTGGGAGTGCGGGGTTTTCGGGTGGGGAACAAATTATGCGTCGGAAACACGTAATTAAAGAGTTGTGTAGGGAGGTAAAATTTCCTAGATCTATGGTAATTTCCTTATATCTAGAGAAAATTGCCTAACCACAATAGACCTAACCTAACCAAAATTAACCTACCCTAGCAGGGGGCTTGACCCACCGATAACCTAACCTAACCAAATCTAACCTATCCTAACCTAACCAAATCTAATCTAACCTAACCTAACCAAATCTAATAGGTTAGATTTGGTTAGGTTAGGTTAGCTTAGGTTAGATTTGGTTAGGTTAGGTTATCGGTGGGTCAAGCCCCCTGCTAGGGTAGGTTAATTTTGGTTAGGTTAGGTTTATTGTGGTTAGGCAATTTTCTCTAGATATAAGGAAATTACCCTAGATCTAGGAAATTTTACCCCCCTACACAACTTTTTAAATTTACGTTTTTCCCGACGCAAAATTTTGTTCCCCACCGAAAACCCCGCACTCCCACAGGTCCCCAAACTTGTTTGGGGGAAGTGGGAGAGTATGGGCAAACACTAGAAATTTACCGTCATTTGGCCCAAGGTTACTGGTGGTTCATTCTATTTCTGCCAGAGGAAGATATAGTTACATGACTCCGTGACATGGATCGTGTGGGCGAATTGACTTTAGAGTGGGCGAATTGACTTTAGAGTGGGCGAATTGACTCTTATATGTTGGCGAATTGACTTACATGTGGACGAAATGTCTTGTGGGCGAAATGACGGAAATTGCCTAACCAAAATAAACCTAACCTAACCAAAATTAACCTACCCTAGCAGGGGACTGACCCACCGATATGCTAACCTAACCAAAACCAGATTTAACCTATCCTAACCTAACCAAATCTAACCTAACCTAACCTAACCAAATCTAACCTAAACTACCCAAATCTAACCTACCCTAAACCTAACTAAAGAAAATCTAACCTAACCTCCTAGCGGGGGGGGTTGGGGGGTTCTCGACACACTAAACAAATATAACCTAACCTCCTAGCTCTATAGACTCCATAGTGTGGGCGAAATGACCGGATACCAACTAACCATTACTGTCGGCGAGTTTTCCCGATTTGTGTAGGAACAAAAATATCGGTAGACGACATTACCATGCAGGTACCATGAGGCAAGGATGGGTAATGTCACCGTGGTTATGCAATTTGTTTATGGATGGAGTAATAAGATAAATCAAAGCAAAGGTTGGTGATTTTGGTATAGACTCAAGAGTTTCATTGCTCGTCAAGTAACACTTAAACCATGATGTAGCACTACTTATTATGAGGAAAGACAACAACAGGAACTCAATTAATAAGGTATTTTAATACTATCATAACCATGAATATGTACAGCCTACAAAGAGAAGGACTACGACGATGAAAAAAAATTCGAGTTGTTTTGGGCGAAATTGATATTCCAGGTGCTATATTCCGTGCTCGCTGACAACATAGAGAAGACCTGAGGTGATGATTGATGTGCGAAGGCTTCTAGACCAGGAAAACAGTCACAGCAGAGTCTCATTAAGAAGTAATCAAGTGGTAGGGACACATTACGTAACTACCAGTTGCTTACCTTTTGACGAGGCTCTGTTATGACTCTGTTTCTTGGTTTAGAATCCTCTGCACATCAGCCATTACCTCAGGTCTTCTCTATAGTGTGTCAGCGAAAACAGAGCACAGTAATATAGCACCGGAATATCAATTTCGCGCAAAATAACTTTAAATTCTTCCATCGCCGTATTTTTCCCTTCGTAGGTCCATCCGCGGCGACCCGCCTTATCCCACAATGCCCCGATGTAAACAAAAAACGTGACGTAGTTATGGGTAGGGTCCATTTTTCAGGGGTCTGCATTCTTGAAGGTGGACGCACATACACTACACAATCAGTCTGAAATAGAAAACATAAATTAATAAACTGTGTTGCAGTATTTAAAAGGAGTAGCTACGTAATAACACATTTAAAGAAAATGAGAAGCACAAATACGCAGAATGATAGTGGGTAGTAGGAATTAAAGAGTTGTATATAATATAAGTTTATAAAGATGTAGCAATGTCCATTCTCACATACACTCCATACAGCATATTTTATTTAAATTACGTGACGTCATAGTTTAATACTAGCCGCCTAATACATTTTTTTTGTCATATAGGATAATTTAGAAACGAAAATGTGTTTTAAAACATTTTACTGATCAAGAAAAAACATCATCACTTTTCTACAAAGCGAAATTAAAATTTATTGTATTCCATAGGAAACTGCCAGTACGCTATTTTGAATTTGATTTTGGGGGTGTTCCCGGGGTCCAATTTTGTCGGATTTTGGATTTGTTATTTTGCAATGAATCCTGAGCTGGAAACAGTTTAGAAAGCTTCTGCAGCAATTTTGCCCAGGTTGAAGCTATTTTGCTCCAGATTTCCTGGACAAGGGTAAGGGTAGACTGTATCGATAAAATAGTAGAAATTACAAAGGATATATACTGGATATGGAAAAGTAAAAATACATGACATATATGCAAAATTTGATGAGCATAATTGACATTATTGGAAATAATAAATAATAGGACGGAAAATAATATAATAAATAGTATAATAATAAATTTGATAATAAATTCAATAATAAATATAATAATATTTTATATATAATCATATGATAAATATAATAATATCAGCACATAGTCTTCCACTTACCCTTTGGACATGCAGCTGATGCAGTACGTGTACAGTACGGTGGGGCGAAAAAAAACTTTTTTTTTATAAATGACTCGGAATAGTTGGGAAATTGTGCCAATGTAACCCAAATTAAAGTTTAAATAATTTCACGTGTCTAATCCAATATCTTCAGGTGCCCAAATGCTGATAACATCGAAAATATGTAAAAAAATATATATTTTCTCAAAAAAATTGGGTACATTTTCAAGTTACTTTTATTAGATCGGAATACCGAAAATATGCTGCAGAATGACCATAACATGTGCACAAACAAGTATGAAACCAATCTATTAATATTTAGAGGTGGCCCAAACACAATGACTTATAGCGGTGTGAAGCAGAAAGGCAGCTCTGACGTTGTTCTGCTGGAAGTGTGTGGGTTGATGCCTTCTTTATATTTTGAAGAGTATGGGGCACTCCAATCTATCTTAGTATAGTGTTGGAATAATTAAATTCGAAAAAAAAAAAAAATATTCAATGTATTAAAAAAACTCATTTATTCGAATAAATCTAGACTTTCCACCCTCTGGGGCATCTCAAAAAAATCTGCGTTGAAAAATTTGTACAAAATTTATATTCAAAAGCATGTGTTCGTGAACACTTTCATGCTATTCCAACAAACTATTCAAGAAAAAATATATTTGATATATTATGATAAAAAAAAATTGTCATTTAAAACAAAATCTTTGACATCTTTGGGGCACCTAAAAAAAAATCGCAGAAACTTCAATTTTTTTTTACGTGAATATAAGTCCATTTCGCACAATTCCCCACTATTCCAAACGAATCACAGAAAATGTTGCAAAAACGGTCATTTTCGCTCCATCCTAGTGTACAGGTGGCGGGAGCACAGGCTGACCTTGCACTCCTTGCACAGGTACTTGCTCTTCTTTGTTCCTTCGGGGCACTCCTTATATCGCCTTTCAGCGTTGAACCTGGAGGTGTGCAGGAGTGCCAAGTTTCTCTCGGGACCGTGTAATGCAGGTGTGGGGGTCTGGCGGGTAGGCAGATAGAAGCACTTGCAGATGAGGCCCACCAGGTACCGAGAGTGAGAGGGGCGAGAGACCCACTGCACCGCCCAAGGGCAGATGAGGTCCATGGCCATCTCCGACAGGAATGTCCGCCTACGGAGCGGGGGGCGCCAAGCCAACTGATTATTTGCACTGTAAATTACCCAGGAGTTGATGCCCCCAGCATTTAGCAGGCCAAAGACTGGACTTGACTTGATTATTGTTTGTTGACCTCCATGATAAAATATTTTTTTATTCATTTTATAAGTAAAGCATGAAGCCTAGGTCTGTTGAGCGCAAGCTCCTATACAGACCTGTTGCTTAGATATACAAAAACGTGTTAAGCAAGTGGATTTAGGCCATTGGCTAACAAATATATACACTATTAATAACTGACATCATAAATGAATACATATACATAGTATCTACCTATATACACATAAAGGCATATATATATACATACACACGCATACACATACATGCAACATACCAACACGTACACACATACATTTATGCGCACACACACAGACACCTACATACACATAAATTTACACACACACATATACCCAAACATACACTTACACATTAACCAGCGTAATATACATGTAGGCAAAGGGCTACTCTATACTGGACTTGCTACTCGTGCCCCGCGCCAACCCGCCCATGACCAGTGGAGGCCAGTTTTGCGATTCCTGCCACTTTAGAACATCACCCCTATTTCCCTTCCTAAGGTTTATCAGTATATATGATATACCGTTATCTTCGTAACTGTTTGTTCTATAATATTATCAAATAAAAAACAGTAAAATACACTAAAGAAATGCCATTATGAGAGAGTGAAGAAATATGCATGACCTCAATATATATTTAAACTCTTCGCCATTTAATATTTTGCGAGAAAACATTTTAGATGCTAGCGATAGAAAGAAGCGGATTTCATTAGCTTTCCATTGATATATTTCGTTTTCTGATAAAGAATTACCACCATGCCTAAATTAGCGTTAACTAAAAATATAACATCATCAATCGTATCGGCAAGTAAAAAAGTGTTCCATGAATACAGTAGACTATGGCATATCAGTATAAATGATACACTGTTATCTTCGTGAATGTTTGTTCTATAATATTATCAAATAAAAAACTGTAAAATACACAAAAGAAATTCCATTATGAGACTCTGAAGAGATATGCATGAACTTATATTCACTTAAACTCATCGCAATTTGATATTTTGCGTGAAGACTTTTTACATGCAACATATCAACAGAAGCGGAATTTAATTAGCTTTCCATTGCTATATTTCATTTTCTGATAAATGAATTAGAACCATGCATAAATTAGCGTTAACTAAATAAATAACATCATCCATCGGGTAATTATCCCGATAGATGATGTTATTTTTTTAGTTAACGCTAATTTATGCATGGTTATGATTCATTTATCAGAAAACGAAATATAGCAATGGAAAGCTAATGAAAATCCACTTCTTTCTATTGCTAGCATCTAAAATGTTTTCTCGCAAAATATTAAATGGCGATGAGTTCAAGTGAATATTAAGTTCATGCATATTTCTTAACTCTCTCATAATGGCATTCTTTATTGCATTTTACTGTTTTTATTTGATAATATTATAGAACAAACATTTACGAAGATAACGGTTATATCATTATACTGATACACCATAGGAAGGGAAAAGGGAGTGATGTTCGAAAATGGCGGGAATCGCAAAACTGGCCTCCACTGGAAATAGCCCAAAATGAGTAGCAAGTCCAGTATAGAGTAGTCTTTGATGTAGGCTAAACACACTCACATAAGAATCATGCATACTTACAAAATGGACTTAGTGTGTAAAAACTTTGAAGCAACAATTTCTTGAGTTATGTTTGAAGGATATTTGAGCTGTGGAATACTTTATTTCTTCTGGTAAACTATTCCAGAATTGACACCTCTGACTGAAACATTTTGCTGAGCATGAGTCGTCCTGAAAACGGGGCATTCGTAACGTAATGCCCTCTTGTAGCAAAAGCAGTGAAATGTAGTGAAAAACCTTTTATCAACAGGATACACATGTAATGATTTATAAAAAAATAAGTTTGATTGCAGAGATAGTATATCAGACAGTTTGAGTAACTGGTGGTTCGAAATAGTGGGTTTGGTGTGCTCATAGCGTGATTATAGAACAAAAACACTATTAACTTTTTTGAGAAAAAAATAGATATCCATATAGTTTTATATGGTCTCCCCAAATTGTTAAAACAATACAGTAGATATTGATATCCTAGTGATGAATATATTTGAATAATCCCACTCAGAAGTGATACAGCTACGAATTTTATAAAAAAACCAGTTAATTTAGATATTTTAGTACATAATTGATTTATTTGGGTCTCCATGTTAATTTTGTCAATGGTTATCCCTAGAAATTTATTTTCTTCAACCTTACTCAAGGATAGTCCATCTATTTTGACGTCACTATGGGCTGCATAGTCATTAGAGGGTGGGATACCATGTAGTGTTTTAGAGATGTTCAGTTTTTAGTTCATTGCTTTTATCCAGTTAGATACATTAATTAACTCTGAGTTTAGTATATTCTCTTTTTCACCAAGATCTTGTCCCCGAATATATATGGAGGTGTCATACAGCAAAAAGCAAAAA
>JACEEZ010015209.1:17500-20000 GCA_016584305.1 Chionoecetes opilio
TCTCTCTCTCTCTCTTCTCTCTCTCTCTCTCTCTCTCTCTCTCTCTCTAAAATACGTAGAAAAGGGACGAAAAAATATGTCAGCGAAAAAGGAGGTTTAACAACGATGATTTACAGCACTGGAGAGAGAGAGAGAGAGAGAGAGAGAGAGAGAGAGAGAGAGGAGAGAGAGAGAGAGAGAGAGAGAGAGAGAGAGAGAGAGAGAGACTACTGCTCTTAAATGTCCGGCTTTATATTGTTCTGCGTCGAAGCTTAGGTATGATAATTTTTACACAGATCATTTACTGATATTGTCGTGGAAGAGGAGGAGGAGGAGGAGGAGGAGGAGGAGGAGGAGGAGGAGGAGGAGGAGGAGGAGGAGGAGGAGGAGATAATGAAAGAGAAGGAGGAGGAGGAGAAAGAGGAGGAGGAGGAGGAGGAGGAAACAGACGAAGATAAGCTGAAACTCTTGTCCATCAAAGAAGCCTGATGCCGGAAATTGGGGAAATGAAGTCAGGAGGGGGGAAGGAAGATCAACGGAGGAGGAGGAGGAGGAGGAGGGAGGAGGAGGAGAGAGGAGGAGGAGGAGGAGGAGGAGGAGGAGGAGGAGAGGAAGAAGACCACAGGAAAAGTACTAAGAAAATATTTATCTTATCTTCAAATGTTCTTGCTATTGTTTTGTCGAATTCCTTTGTGCAAGTTGACCCAAGTTTTATCCAAGACTTACGTGACGAACAAGAGAAAATAGTGAAAATATAGTGGTGCAGGTCAATTGGTACTGAAGAGATTGGTAATGAGGTCAAAAGATCCCCAAGACTTTTCGTACCCAAGTCATATGGTAACCAAAATAGAAATAACGTAGGTAGGTAGGTAATAAAAATAACGATACTACTACTACTAATAATAATAATAGTAATAATAATAATAATAATAGCAAAGGATTTTTTTCTCGCTTTAATTAATGTTTCCTTTACATTACTTTACATACTTTGATTATACGTCTTCCTACTCCTTATTTTCTTTGTTCTGTCTTTTCCATCCCGTCATCCTTCCTCTGTATTTTTTCTTTCCTTGTTCGTGATCTTCATAATTTAGTCTTTCGTGTTTTCCTTATGTCTCTCCTTCTCCTTCTCCTTCTCCTTCTCTCCTTGTCTCCTCCTCCCTTTGTCTCTCCTTTTCCTGCCTTTATGTAGCAGCAGTCATAATAGTCCTCTTGATGAAGTTTCCTACTCTTCTTTAACCCCTTGAGGCCCAGAACGTAATTTCCATTGTACTTTGGGTATATCATTAGACGATTTTTGAGTGACAATAAGCAAGATTTTATAAATATGACCTGTTTAGTACCCTTGTCCACTAGCTAATTTGGTATATTAAGCTATTTTTTGTAATTTTATGGCTAACAGCAGACGATTTTATGTATTAATGGAAAAATGAAGGGGTTAAGTCATCATAAGATTATTTTTTGTACTCCAGCTCCACCATTCCACTATTCCACCATACTCCACCTCCACCACTTTTTCCTCCTCATTTTTCATTAATTTCCTCCTCTTCTTCTTCTAATTGTCGTCCCCGTGTTTAAGTGTCCCTTCCGGCGCTTCCATCCTTTCAACCCTCACCTTAACCTGAACTATAATTTCGCCTAAGTATAGTATAATAATTACTATATTAATTATATACTATATTACTAGATTAATTAACTCTAGTAATTACCTCTGCATTTTGGCTAGGGAACGCAGTGGCCCGTCTATGTTTGTGTGTGTGTGTGTGTGTGTGTGTGTGTGTGTGTGTGTGTGTGTGTGTGTGTGTGTGTGTGTGTGTGTTGTGTATGTATGCTCATCTATCAAATCTCAGAGGTGAAATAAAAAAAAAGCGAAAATCAGAACTGCTCATTCCCGGCTATTCCAGAATGAGAAACTAGGAATTAATAGGAATAAGTGGAAAGTGCAATATCAGGTTCGTTCCGGGGTATTAAGCAGGACTCAGAGATGGGAACGGCGCCCGACCAGAACCATTCCAGGGAGAGAAACAGGAGAATTTCGGGTAGGAATTTCACCAGCAGGAGGATAATAATTATGCGCCAAGAAACTGGAATCTCAGGGTAAGAATTGACGAAAATTATTCCGGGTGAAAATAGACTTTAAATTGCACTTACCTCTGATTTTCCTTTTCCGACTACATTGTTACTGCTGGCTTTATGCTTGCTCTCTCTCTTCTCTCTCTCTTCTCTCTCTCTCTCTCTCCTCTCTCTCTCTCTCTCCTCTCTCTCTCTCTCTCTCTCTCTGCACTTACCTCTGATTTTCCTTTTCCGACTACATTGTTACTGCTGGCTTTATTCTCTCTCTCTCTCTCTCTCTCTCTCTCTCTCTCTCTCTCTCTCTCTCTCTCTCTCTCTCTCTCTCTCTCTCTCTCTCTCTCTCTCTCTCTCTCCAAAGTGTAATTTCACCTCTAACTTCACTCCCGCTTCCTCTCTTTCTTTCTCTTCTTTCTCATTTCCTTCATACTTATTATTTGAAACTTCATCC
>JACEEZ010015209.1:25000-27500 GCA_016584305.1 Chionoecetes opilio
CTCCTCCTATGCTTTCCCCCTCCCCTCCTCCTCCTCCTCATCCTCCTCCTCCTCCTCCTCCTTCCTCCTCCTCCTCCTTCTCCGCTAAGCTATTTATTCCTTTATTCATCCAACCTATTTTTCTTCTTTTATTACTGTCGTTACTCTTACTCACTCTGCTATTATTTAACTACTACTACTACTACTACTACTACTACTACTACTACTACTACTACTACTACTATACTACTACTACTACTCCTTCTACTACTACTACTGCTACTACTACTACTTCTATTCTCTTAATCTTTCTCTCCTACAACCATTGCCTGCACTACTACTACTACTACTACCACTACAACTCTCTTAATCTTTCTCTCCTACAACAATTGTCGTCATTACTACTACTACTACTACTACTACTACTACTACTACTACTACTACTACTACTTTTACTACTACTACTACTACTACTACTACTGCTTCTACTACTACTACTATTACTACTACTACTACTACTACTACTACTACTACTACTACTATTATTACTACTACTACTACTACTACTACTACTACTATTTATACTTCTACAACTACTGCTACTATTATTGCTACTACTATACTACTACTACTACTACTACTACTACTACTACTACTACTACTACTACTACTATTGCTAATTTTAGATAGACACAACTATATATAAATAAATAGAGACAATACAACCTAGTATAGTAAATTATGGCAATGGTGATAGTTGTGGTGGTGGCAATGGCGGTGGTAGTAGTAGTAGTAGTAGTAGGAGGAGGAGGAGGAGGAGGAGGAGGAGGAGGAGGAGGAGGAGGAGGCGGAGGAGGAGGTTGGTCAGGTACGGGCAGGTAATGTAGAAGGACAAGAAGGCCCAGTCACTTAAGGTTCATTAGACACCATTAATGCAACTACAACCCTTCCCCCCCTTCCCCCTCCCCCCCTTCCCCCCTCCTTTCCCCTACCTTCCCCCGGCAGCACACATGGGTCGTCCCTGAGACCCTAACACCAGGTGGTCAGGGGTGTGAGGGGAGGGAGGGGGGAAGGGGAGGAAGCAGTATAAAGGGAGGGAATGCAGCATAGAAGGGGAGGGGTGGCAGAAAGGTATGATGAAAAGGGGATAGTTGAGAAAGGCGTTAGGGCAGGGAAGCGAAGGAATGTTAAAGGGAGGAGTGGATATAGAGGATGAGAGAGAGAGAGAGAGAGAGAGAGAAGATCGGGGAGGAGAGAGGAGAGAGAGAGAGAAAGAGAGGAGTAATAAAGGGAGACTAGGAAATAGATTAATGAATAGGATGCAAAGGGAAGATGAAAAGGAGAGAAAAGGCCTTGAAAAAAAAATTGATGCAAATAGAGTAAATTTAATACACACACACACACACACACACACACACACACACACACACACACACACACACACACACACACACACACACACACACACACACACACACACACACACACGAAAATGGACTATATAACGTTGCTTCTGTTTCCACACCACCTCCACCGAACCATATTTGAACTCAGTACTCGCACCATTGACTCCAAACTCCTAAAAGCAGTAAAGGACTTGGACTCGACATTCAGAGAGAGAGAGAGAGAGAGAGAGAGAGAGAGAGAGAGAGAGAGAGAGAGAGAGAGAAGAGAGAGAGAGAAGAAGGAAAACCCATGTTGAGGCTATAGGGACCCCCAGAAATTCCGGGGGATATTCAGGTAAAATTTTTTAATTATCTGGGGGACAAGCCGTCACTTCCTTGGTGGGTGAAGGGGGATGAGGGAAGGGAATGAGGGACGTTTACAGAGTGAGGGGAAGGGGAGGGGAAGGGGAGTCGTTGACAGAGTGAGGGGAAAGGAATAAAGGACGTTTACGAAGGAAAAGGGGGGGGGGGGAAGGGGGTCGTTGAAAGAAGGAAAGGGAAGGGAAGGGGGGGTCGTTTACGGGGGAAAGGGGAAGGGGAAGGGGGGTCGTTTGTAGGGGGGAAGGGGGATCGTTGAAGGGGGAGGGGAAGGGAAGGGGAGCTTTTAAAAGGGGGAAGGGAAGGGGAAGTGGGATCGTTGACAGAGGGAAGGGTAGGGGGGGGGATTGGGGACTAGGGGGAGGGGAGGGAAAGGGAGAAGCATGGTTTAGCAATTTTAAAATGGGGGGAATTTGATGGTGGGGGTGACGGGGAAAAGGGAAAGGAAGAAGGGGATGAGGAAGAAGAGATGAGGAGGGGAAAGGGGAAAGAAGAAAAAGAAGAGGAAGAAAGAATGAGGAGAGGGAGGAGGAAGAAGGAAAGGGGGGGAGAGGAAAAGTGAGGAAAAAGAAATGAAGGGGAAGAGGGAAAGAAGAGAGGAAGAAGAGAATGAGGAGGAGGAAGAGGAAGAGGAAGAAGAAGAGGAAGAAGAGAATGAGGAGGAGGAAGAGGAAGAGAATGAGGAAGAGACAGAGTTTTAGTGATATGAGAGAAGGAAGACATGGATGGTAAAGACAGGTAGAAAAGGTTGCACTGAG
>JACEEZ010015209.1:32500-40000 GCA_016584305.1 Chionoecetes opilio
TCTTATCTCTCATTTTTTCCTCTCTCTGCTCTTTGTTTTCCTTTTTCTCGTTTCTACACCTGTTTTGAATTCCTCTCACTTGTAGATTATATTTGCACTATTTAAAACCACGTAACACCTGCCACACACCTGCTTCCAAACCTGCCAACACATCTGCTTACCACAACTTTTTTTTGACCTCCACACATCCACCTTTTCCTTAATCCGCTTGGCATCCACTGCAAACTTTCCAACACACAACACTATTTTTCTTATACACTTTGCACACATACACCGAGGCCACTCTCTCTCACGGTGGCCTCGCATACACACACACACACACACATATAACCCCCCCCCCCAACATAGACATACATACACACATACACGCACGCACATACTCAGCAAAGGTATTCTTGCGTTTAACCTAACTCAGCATTTCCTGTCTCAGGTTATTATTTCTGCTTACCTCCTCTCTCTCTCTCTCTCTCTCTCTCTCTCTCTCTCTCTCTCTCTCTCTCTTCTCTCTCTCCTCTCTCTCTCTCTCTCTCTCTCTCTCTCTCTCTCTCTCTCTCTCTCGTTAATGTTGACTCCCTATCTCTTCCCATCTTTCCCTCCACCTTATCTTCTCTCCCTTATCTCTAATGGGCCCTTTCACACCCATCACCCCCTTCATCATCACCGTCATCATATCCCCCCCCTTTACCACCACTGTACCCTCTCCTCATCCCCCCCTTTCCATTACCCCTCTTCCCTCTACCTCCACCACCTCTTTCTCTCTCCATCATCTCCATCATCACCATCATCTCCTTTCTCCACCATTACCTTCATCTTCCTCATCATATTTTTCTCTCTTTATTGTACTCCCTGCTGATCCTTGTTTTCAATGTATTAGAGAGAGAGAGAGAGAGAAAGAGAGAGAGAGAGAGAGAGAGAGAGAGAGAGAGAGAGAGAGAGAGAGAGAGAGAGAGAGAGAGGGAATAAACACTGATAGTTTGTCCACATTGTCAAATATTACCTAACTTAACCTAACCAAACCAAATCATTATTCCCTCTATTTTGGTCTACTCCACCTAACCACATAATCCTCCACAACCACCATCCATCCATCCACATGTGTGTGTGTGTGTGTGTGTGTGTGTGTGTGTGTGTGTGTGTGTGGAGGGGGAGGCAAGTGTGCTTTCATTTCATCTCAAGTGGTGTGCTAAGTGGAAGCATCATAAATGGACTAAAGAGTGTATACAAAGTCAAGAAAACATATGGGAAGTAAGTGGCTATAAAGTATGTTATGGAATAGGTAGTAAAGTAGGTAGGTAGTAGGTAGTAGGTAGTAGGTAAAGTAAGTAGGTAGTAGGTAAAGTAAGTAGGTAGTAGTCTTGGATGGGATAATTTTATATGTTATGGAATAGGTAGTAAAGTAGGTAGGTAGTAGGTAAAGTAGGTAGTTAGTAGTCTTGGATGGGATAATATAATGATAATATAATGGATGGCAGAGGGCAGGTGGGTGTTGATTGGTTCTGTAAAGCTGCTACAATATGGGAGACTATACTCTTCTTTTTTAACGAGGCGAAAAATCCTGATCCTTAGCTGTTTACTAACTGATATTTGATGCCTAGAGAAGGGTATACTACGGTTCTTCTTAATTTCAGCTGTCATAGTTAACCCTATTATCTGGTAAACATAGGCATCATTTTAAGCATGAGATCTTATAATAGAATGGAATTTTCGCCTTGTCAAGAAAAAGACTATAGTTTTTAATCGTCGTAAATTATAACAATGGGAAAAATACGCCCAAAACAATGGTGAATATTATTGATAATTGCACAAAAGGGGGGGAAATATGTGGATTTGTTATGAATACTGATCACAAACGGGCTGCGCGATCCAAAATAGTTTGATGCAATATTAAAGTTACAGTCATCAAAAGGCAATGAATAGCAATAATAATTAAGTCAAAAGTATTGTTAGTATTGTTACAGGTATTGAATGAATCACATCACGGCACAGTCATTACGCGAATATATTTATAGAGAAAGAGAAAAAAACTGCGGATTAATAACATGACTTTGAATGGTTGTAAATAAAAAAAATAAAAAAATGTACAGTAGTATTGGATGGCTTAAAATAAATCTCGCTATGAATGAAAGTACATCTATAATAATATAAGCGAAAGTGTGTGTGTGTGTGTTGTGTGTGTGTGTCTGTGTGTGTGTGTGCTATAGGTTCCGCCCCCCGTGGCGCAATCCCATCATATGGCACAGTTTTGGAACCAGATTGACCAGGGGAAGGTTTTAAGGCCATTTTGGGGATGATCCGATCACTTTTCTTCTTCTTTTTTTTAGCAGCCTATTAGCGAGAATTGTGAAAAAAAAATGTGGGTTGCGAGAATTGAGGAAACCTTGATGTAGGGTGATGGGTAATGGGGTGAGTGAATGGCTGGGGAGATGGGTAATGGGTGTGGGGTGATGGGTGAGTGAATGGGTGATGGGTGAGGGAATAGGTGGGGGGTGATGGGTAATGGGTGTGTGGTGATGGGTAATGGGTGTGTGGTGATGGGTAATGGGTGTGTGGTGATGGGTAATAGGTGAGTGAATGGGTGGGGGATGATGGGTAATGGGTGAGTGAATGGGTGGGGGGTGATGAATGGGTTGGGGGTGATGTGAATGGGTTGGCGTTAATACATACATTTCTACATTTATGATTTCAGGAAAGTTAGAAGGGGCTATCTGGAGAGTCTGTGTTTGGTGGGCCTTTGGCCCACCAATAGCCCTCCGCAGGAGCTAGCCAAAAAGTTCGCCCGGAGGGCGGCTTTGCGGCTAGTGTTTAATAATTGCCAGTAATGAATTAGAGGCTGATATTAATACAGAAATCAGTCATATTAATACATAGTCAAAGGTTTTAATCCAATAACAACAGATGAATGGTTCGCAAGTAGCAGTTTTGACATTTCAGGGTAATTACTAAGAATCCTTTTGATATTTTCCCTTTCAGAATTATTTTCTTAACGAGTATTCAACATCAAACAAATACTTTCCATCACATCTAAAAAATTTTGTATTGATATTCTACATGAAAAAAAAATGTATAACACAAAAATCGTATCAAAAGCTGAAATATCCAAGCGCGGGGAAAAAATATTAATTCCTTTTGGTGGCGGAGAGAATCGCCTGTTTGCTAATTCATTGCAATATCCATTTTTCATTTCCCATCATTCGCTTTACATTAAACGTCTTCGTCCTCAACACCACCATCATCACCACCACCGCTATTATCATCACCACCATCATCACCACACAACTACTATTCTCACCACCATCATCACCACACCACTATTTTCACCACCATCATCACCACAACTACTATTCTCACCACCATCATCACCACAACCACTATTCTCACCACCATCATCACCACACAACTATATCTTCACCACCATCATCACCACCACCACTATTCTCATCACCACCATCACCACACAACTACATCTTCACCACCATCATCACCACCAAACCACTATTCTCATCACCACCATCACCACCACAACTACATCTCCTTCACCACCAAAGCTAATATCACCACCACATCCACCACCATCACCATTCTCTTCACCAGCACTATCACCAACACCATCATCACCATCACTATAATCATAACTCCTTCACCATCATCACCTCCTTATTGTCATCACCATCACCACCACCAGGACGACGACCATCACCACTATCATCATCATCACAACTATCAACATCACAACCACAATTTCTGCACCATAACCACCACCATCAAATCATCATAAATTCCAATACAGACAAATTTTTGATCGCTTCGAAACATACCTGATTGTTTTCCAAAGAATTTCAAATCCTTACTTGGAAGGCAAGACATACTTCACAATCTCGAAATACAAGAAAGAAAGAGATTGCGTCGGGAGAAAATAAGTAAAAGCGAACATGGAGGAGGAAAAGGAGGAGGAAGAAGAGGAGGAGCAAAGGAGGAGGAAGAGGAGGAGGAGGAAGAAGAAGAAGAAGAAGAGGAGGAGGAAAAGGAGGAGGAAGAGGAAACCACGAAGCGTAACGAAAAAGTAAAGGAAAAGAGAAGAAAAAGAAAAAGCAAGAAAATGTAGAATTAAGAAACAAACATTGAGGACATAGATTCTCTCTCTCTCTCTCTCTCTCTCTCTCTCTCTCTCTCTCTCTCTCTCTCTCTCTCTCTCTCTCTCTCTCTCTCTCTCTCTCTCTCTCTCTCGAAGGCTTAGCACACTTCAAATATGCATGAGGAACCGAAGGCAGAAACAGGAAGAACAGAATACGGAAAAAGAATAGGGACAAAAAGGGGAGGAAGGGAAGGGAAGGGAAGGGAAGGGAAGGGAAGGGAAGAAAAAAAGGAAAACCCAAATGGAAGAAAGGGGATGAAAAGGTTGGTAAAGAAACGCGAAAAGGGAGAGGGAAGAGGAGAGGGGAAAAAGGGGAGAGAGAGGGAAAAAAAGATGCACGTTGAAGTTCAGTAATATAATAAAAAGTACAAAAATTGAAGAAAAAAACTATCTGACTCAGTATCAAAATTTTACTATCACGTTTGTCGCTTTATTTTTTTTCTTCCAAACTTCCCTATTTTTTCCTATTTTTTTTTCTCTCTCTATTTCTGTTTCCATCATCTGTGCCTCGCTACACCACGTTACTATCTATCTATCCTATATATTTGTTTCCTTTTTCCTATTCCCATTCTTTCCAGGCCTTTGTTGTCTTTATTTCCGTGAAGAAAGAGAGGAGGAAACTGCGGGCTACTGTTTCCATTATGCTTCCTTCCTGGCCCTTTGAGTTGGTATTACGCTCCTTACCGGGCCTTTCATTTGAACAATACGTTCCTTCCAGGCACAAACCAATACAAAAAAACCTTCCACAGGGCCTATAATATTGATGATTAGGCCTATTTCACTCATACCACACCTTACTACTAATATTTTATGGTTAGACAACTATTAATTGACTCAAAAAATAGGCGTATGTTATTTACTTCTTAGGTTTTTTAAGTAATACAATGCTTCCACAGGACCTATAACAATAATAATTAGGCCAATTTTACACAAACAACACGTTACTACTAATATTTTATGCTTAGACAACTATCAATTGACTAAAAAAAATAGGCGTATGTTATTTACTTCTTAGGCTTCTTGAGGAATACAATGGTTACGCCCTCCACGTCTAAGGAAGATTGCTATTAAGCCTCTTCCAGGGCCCCGACGAGGCTTGCCATTATGCCTCTTCCCGGGCCGGCCGCTGCGGGATTATGGGAAACAATGGGTCGGTTGATCTGGGTTTGAGGTGGTCTTTGTGCGGCTGTGTTTATTTTGACTTTGATGGGAGGTGGAACTGTGCATTGTTGTGGTTTGTGGTTGTGTGTGTGTGTGTGTGTGTGTGTGTGTGTGTGTGTGTGTGTGTGTGTGTGTGTGTGTGTGTGTGTGTGTGTGTGTGTGTGTGTGTGTATTATTTTCTCATTTGCGAAATTTTCGTTTTACCTGTTTATTGTTTCATTCCGTGCAATTCTTTTTCTTTCCTATTTTTGTTATCTCTCTCTCTCTTTTCTCTCTCTCTCTCTCTCTCTCTCTCTCTCTCTCTCTCCTCCTCTCCTCTCTCTCTCTCTCTCTCCTCTCTTCCCATCCCCATCTTTCTCAATTTTTTCTCCCCATTTCTCTCCTTTTTTCTCTCCCTTCCCCACCTTTCTCACTTTTTTCTCCCCATTTCTCTCCTTTTTCCTTTATTTTTTCCTTTTTCCTCTCTCTCTCTCTCTCTCTCTCTCTCTCTCTCTCTCTCTCTCTCCTCTCTCTCTCTCTCTCTCTCTCTCTCTCTCTCTCCTCTCTCTCTCTCTCTCTCTCTAACACAAACTGTTCTATTTGTAACCCTTAAAAAAGAGGAAAGAAAAGCAGTAAAATTTCCCCTCGTCAGCTTGTCTCTCTCCTGTAGGGCTTAACGGGCCCCGCGTGACCCTAGGGCTTAGAGGCGAGGGTCACCAGAAAGGCCTATGATTGGTTAAGGTCTCCACTCATCCCCTGAGGGAAAACCAATCCTCTTCAAGCTCGTATTCAGGCACTAAATGGGGTCGGGGGGGCCCGGGGGGGGGGGGGGGGCGGGGGGGATGGCTGATCGGACCTAAAACCAACATATAAACAAATCTTTTTATCCATCTTCTTTCCTCAGTTATTTTTTTTCGACTCAAAGGGAGATAAACGTATAGACTTTTAAAGGATGAAAGTATGTAAGTAAATTGAAAAATATGCCTGCCACTTGATTTGCTGTCCCAATAAAGAATGTAGTTGTAAGTAAATTGAAAAATATGCCTGCCACTTGATTTGCTGTCCCAATAAAGAATGTAGTAAAACCAACATTTAAACAAATCTTTTTATCTATGGGTCAATTCCTCAGTTGTTGTTTTTTTCGACTCAAAGGGAGATAGACGTATAGACTTTTAAAGGGTAAGAGTAATGAAAGTAAACAGAAAAATATGCCTGCCATTTGCTGTCCCAATAAAGTATGTAGTGGCGAGAGAATTGTAAAATCCGAAATCAGTTTAGTTGTGTAGCCGATATTCCCCTCCTGAAAGGATTTAAGTAACTTGAATGGCGGGAAAACAGAGGCAGGCAGACAATTGCACAATGTGTCAGTAAAGGGAATGGCATAAATACACAGGCATATTGGTTAACCTGTGCAATCACAAGGACAAAACGTGAAATGTATTGCCTCTTAACTCAATTATCACAGTCAATAAAGCGAAAAATGAACAAATGAATAAGAAAACACAAAAATATTTAACCCCTTGAGGCCCAGAACGTAATTTCCATTGTAATTTGGGTACCATTACACGATTTTTAGTGAATATAAGCAATATTTTATAGATAAGACCTGTTTAGTATCCTTGTCCACTAGTTAATTTGGTATATTCAGTCACTTTTCGTAATTTTATGGCTAACAACAGACGATTTTATATAGCAAAGGAAAGATCTGGGCGTGAAGGGGTTAATGCAGCAAATAGTATTAATTGTAACAGTATGTATGTATGTATGAAGGAACCAACGTAGGTGAGTGACTAAGGATAAGATTTGTTGTCTATACTGTTGGCTACGGTTATTATTATCAGGACTAAGTTCCCGCCCGCTACGTGTCAACCTCCAGGTTTGATTCCCGTTCAGAACTTGTCTTGGCAGCGACGAGTGACAACACAGGACGGGAACAAGAACGATCAGCTCCCGGTGACACACGACTCTCTCTCTCTCTCTCTCTCTCTCTCTCTCTCTCTCTCTCTCTCTCTCTCTCTCTCATACGTCTTCGCCTCTCTCCTTACCTCCCCATTCCTCCGTCACATCTTTTCACAACTTTTTCATTCCTTTTCTCATTCATCTCCACATTCTGCACATTATTTTTTCATATTCTCTCTCTCTCTCTCTCTCTCTCTCTCTCTCTCTCTCTCTCTCTCTCTCTCTCTCTCTCTCTCTCTCTCTCTCTCTCTCTCTCTCTCTCGTGATTT
>JACEEZ010015209.1:45000-60000 GCA_016584305.1 Chionoecetes opilio
GAAAGGGATGGGGATGGAAGAGTACTATCAGGGAGGAGGAAGCAAGCGATGGGATAGTGTAAAGGCGTATAAAGAAAGTTTATAAAAATATATCCTATAGGAAGAGGTTAGGTGTTAATGAGGTACGAAGAGACAGTGAGAGGATGAAGAGAGAAGGGATAGGGAAGGAAGATGGGGTGGTAGAAGAGGGGAAGAGGGGCAGGAGTAGAAGGGGAAGGAGGAGTATTCTGATGGATGCATAAGTTGTCTGTCTGTCTCGGCCAAGAAAAGCAAACATGAGATAAAGCAGAGGGCTATCCTTGCTGCCCCCTCCTCCTCCTCTCCTCCTCCTCCTCCTCCTCCTCCTCCGTCAAGGCACCTCCCTGAATCAGCAGCTCAAGTAACAACGTCCCGCCAGGCCGCCCTTGAGGCTCGTAATGACAGAATACAAACCACCTCTTGTGCCCTTCAGTCCTCCTCCTCCTCCTCCTCCTCCTCCTCCTCCTCCTCCTCCTCCTCCTCCTCCTCTTCCTCTTCCTCTTTCTCCTCCTCCTCATCTTCTTTTCGTCATCCCTCAATGTTTCTCCTTAATCACAGTCTTCCTCTCTCATGTCTCTCTTTTTCTCCTCCTCCTCCTCCTCTTCCTCCTCCTCAATCCTCGTCATACTTCTTCTCTTCCTTCCCTCATGTCTCTCTTTTTCTACTTCTCCTAATCCTCCTCCTCCTTCCCTTCCTTTATTTTTCTTCCCTCTTCTTCCTCCAATTATCAGCAGGTCTAGCGTTATTTTTTTCTTCTCTACTCTTACTACTCGTCGTCCTCTTTCCTTCTCTTTTTATTCTCTCTCTCTCTCTCTCTCTCTCTCTCTCTCTCTCTCTCTCTCTCTCTCTCTCTCTCTCTCTCTCTCTCTCTCTCTCTCTCTCTCTCTCTCTCTCTCTCTCGCCGACTATTCCTCTGTCTTTCTAAATTCCTTACCAGACTCCTTCCGACGCTCTCAAAAAATACTCAAATGCCTATTACTGTCGCCTGTGCCTGCTCTCTCTCTCTCTCTCTCTCTCTCTCTCTCTCTCTCTCTCTCTCTCTCTCTCTCTCTCTCTCTCTCTCTCTCACAAACTTCAACTCCATCCCATATATTCTCCAAAAATTTTCCCGTTTTCTTGTCTCCCTCCACGAAGAATAAAAAAAATTTCTTCCCAACCTTTCCTGTTCCCCTCAAAGCCGTCGTTTCCCCTCTCCCCCCTTTCAATTTCCTCTCGTATCCTCTTCCTCCTCCTCCTTCCTCCTCCTCCTCTCCTCCTCCTTTTACTCCAAGGACGTATCCTACTCATCTCCAGCGTCCTAACATAGATTCGCAGACTCCTGTGGGTGCCCTTGTGTTTTTACTCCCCCCCACTCCCTCCCTCTCATCCCTCTCATCTCCCATTCCCCCATCCCCTTGCCACCCATCCAATCCCTCTCTCCCCCATCCCCCATCCTCCCTCTCACCCGGAGCCCCCAGCAAACACCCGGTTCTCTCCCAAAGGCATTCATCCCCTCAGTGATTCACGCCCAGACACGGCTTCTGAAGAGGGCAGGGAGGGTGGGGGGAGAAAGAAGTGGGTGGAAAGAAGAGAGAGAGAGAGAGAGAGAGAGAGAGAGAGAGAGAGAGAGAGAGAGAGAGAGAGAGAGAGAGAGAGAGAGAGAGAGAGAGAGAGAGAAGGAGGCAGGAAGAAAGAAGAGGCATGTTAGCTGATAAAACGCATGGTTCTTCACCGCAAAACTCATGCCGGGAGGTCATAAATTAGGTCCTGATGAAGGGAACTGCTGGAGGAGGAGGAGGCGGAGGAGGAGGAGGAGGAGGAGGAGGAGGAGAAGAGGAGAAGGAGGAGGAGGAGGAGGAGGAGGAGGAAGAGGAAGAAGAGGAGGAGGAGGAGGAGCAAGAGGAGGAGGAGGAGAGAGCCATGAAGGAAGAGAAAGTTGAAAAATAAAATGAAGATGAAGAGGAACACAGGACGTAAAAGGAAGACTGAGGTGAAAGAAAACGCAAACAAGAAGACGAACAGGAGGGAAAAGGAATGAAAAAGGAATGAAAAAACAGAGGAAGAGAGAAAAAGGATATGGAATGACCTTGAGGAACAGGATAAGGACTTAGTAGCGGAGCCGAGGAAGTACCAAGGCCACGTTTTGTTTACATATCGATAAGATAATGAAGAGCTAAAGGCGATGAGACTCGACTAGATAAGTTACTGTAGAAGTGGAGACAGGGAGGCGAAGAGACGAAGACGGTGACTCACAACTACCCACAGAGGAGGAGGAGGAGGAGGAGGAATACATAGGAATACATAGGAATAACAGACACCAGGACACCTATTGGTCCATAACTAGGATATCTGCTGAACTACATACTACTAACTATCAACTATAAGAAAGAGGAACAGTTGGAAAAAGATACCATGTCCCTAAAGAAGATAGGAACATGGAAGTTTCGTAGTGAAGAGTGATAGGATATGAAGTGTGCTAACTACAACTACCACTAACACTAATCGATCCGGGGGACTATGATATGAATTCGCAGGGATATACCAAAATCGAGGAGGAGGAGGAGGAGGAGGAGGAGGAGGAGGAGGAGGAGGAGGAGGCGCGTGGAGATGACAGCTACGATGATGGATGGAGTAGGGTGAATTAGGGTGACAATAGATGATTTTAGTAAGATGGAGGAACAATTCAATGTAAAATTAGGCCGTATTAGAAGTCTTTCATCCTCTCTCTCCATCCTTGCGTGATTTCCTCCATTCATCTCGTCACTCCCTTCCACACAGGCCTTAAAGAGAGCGAGAGAGAGAGAGAGAGAGAGAGAGAGAGAGAGAGATGAGAGAGCAAGAGAGGAGAGAGAGAGAGATGAAAAATAATTTGCAGAATATGAGATGAGTGAGAAAGGGAATTAAAAAGAAAGATAGAGAGAGAGAGAGAGAGAGAGAGAGAGAGAGAGAGAGAGAGAGAGAGAGAGAGAGAGAGAGAGTCTTTTAATCGTCAAGTAATTATTGTCAATTATAAAGGAAAAGCCCTGTTCATACGCCCTCCCGCCAAGTGTCCTCCACTCACCTGAGACGCAATTAATTACCCAACGCTGTCCCAGGTGGAGTCTAATTAATGGCTGATAATTGATTATTAAAGTCGATAATTAATTTACACGTCTGCTACTGTTCCACCTTGTCGCTCCGCGCACCTCTCTCTCTCTCTCTCTCTCTCTCTCCTCTCTCTCTCTCTCTCTCTCTCTCTCTCCCCTAAAAATAAACACTTACCCTTCTATAAAATATTTAATTCTTTCCAAAAACCTCTTCTATCAACCTCCACGTCATTCCTCCTCCTCCTCCTCCTCCTCCTCCTCCTCCTCCTCCTCCTCCTCCTCCTCCTCCTCCTCCGCCTCCTCCTCAAGATAAGAATAACATCTTGGTAAATGATAATAAGAGCATGGCGTTCGTACTCAATGAATACTTTAATGCGGTATTTATTAAAGAAGACGAAGCTCCATTACCAGAACCAGTAACCATGTATGCGGGACTCGAAAGGGATAGATTGGAAATAGGAGAGATAACAGTAGACGAAATATCAAAGTATTTGCAGAAACTCGACCCAGCAAAATCCGTGGGGTGGACGAAATTTCGCCGCGATTACTTCGCGAATGTCACAGTCAACTTTCGCTCCCATTAAAGATTATTCTCAATAAATCGCTAATGGACAAAAATGTTCCTAGTATGTGGAAATTAGCTAATGTGACACCGATATTCAAGAAAGGGAGTAAGAGCCTAGCAAGTAATTATCGCCCAATTAGTCTAACGTCTGTGATTGTTAAACTATTTGAGAAAATATTGCGGGATAAAATAGTGTCTTTTCTCGATGAAAATAACTCAATACTAAACTCCCAGCATGGATTTCGAAATAAAAGATCCTGCTTAACAAACCTACTCGATTTTTTTAATGTCATTTATTCAAACTGGGACGCTAAAATTCCCTCGGATGTAATATACCTTGATTTTCAGAAAGCCTTCGATACAGTTCCCCATAAGCGACTGTTGACCAAGCTAAGGCAATGGCTTAGGAGAGCAATTATGTTCATGGATTGGCGATTGGCTTTCAAATCGTAAACAACGGGTAGTAATAAATGGCGAGGCATCTGATTGGTTAGATGTTACTAGTGGGGTGCCTCAGGGCTCGGTCTTGGGTGGGTCCTACTCTTTTTCTGATATATATCAACGATCTGGACTGCGGACTTGTATCTAATATATGGAAATTTGCAGATGACACCAAATTAGGCGGTAAAGCATATACTAGAGAAAACTGCGAACTCATACAAAGTGATCTCGACAAACTATCAGATTGGAGTGATAAATGGCTATTAAAATTCAATTCCGATAAATGTAAAGTAATTCATATAGGCAACGATAACCTCAAATATAAACTATCAAATGCAAAATAAAATCGTTAATGAAGTGCAGCAGGAAAAAGGATTAGGGTGCATCATCAGTAATGATCTGAAAACAAGTCCGCATTGCCTAGCTGCCAGTAAAAAGGCAAATATGATGTTGGGCTTTATTAAACGCAACTTTGAACATAAAACTTCGAAAGTAATGACACAATTATACACGTCCTTGGTTAGGCCGCACTTGGAATATGCCGTTCAATTCTGGTCGCCCTGTTTTGTAAAAGATCAAGCCAAATTGGAATCAGTGCAAAGAAGAGCAACCAAACAAATACCATCTCTGCGAAATTCATCTTATGAAGAGAGTCTGCGGAAACTTAATATGTTTTCCTTAAAGGATCGTAGAATCCGTGGGTACTTGATAGAAACCTTTAAGATCCTAAAAGGATTTGATGTCATTAATCAAGAGAACCTATTCGAGCTTTCAACTCAAGTGACAACAAGAAATAATGGTTTAAAACTAAACGGTCAACGTTGCATCACCGATCTCCGTAAAAATTATTTCAATGTTAGAGTCGTTGATCGATGGAACAAGTTACCAGCAAATGTTGTCGGAGCCAGCACAATAACTACATTTAAAAACAGACTTGACGCGCACTGTAAAGTAAATGGGTATTGATAGTGCGAATTCATATCTAGTCCCCCGTATCGATTAGTTGTAGTGGTAGTGGTAGTTGTAGTTAGTATTTTTCATATCCTATCATTCTGCACTATGAAACTTCCATGTTCCTATCCTCTTTAGGGACATGGTATCATTTTCCAACTGTTTTCTTACAAGTAGTTGATAGTTAGTAGTATGTAGTGCAGCAGATACCCTCGTTATGGACCAATAGGTCTCCTGGTGTCTGTTATTCCTATGTAATCCTATGTAAAATCCTCCTCCTCCTCCTCCTCCTCTTCCTAAGTCCTCTCCAGGGGACAGAGTAACTACGTCGGTTCGGTGTCAAGACTCCCAAGAGCAGAAAGAAGGAGGAGGAGGAAGAGGAGGAGGAGGAGGAGGAGGAGGAGGCAAGATGGTGGCAGACCACCTCATGTTTATTGCTCAATATAACAGGTGTGAACACGGCGCTTGGCACTCCTGTTCTCCTGCCATTATTGTGTGTGTGTGTGTGTGTGTGTGTGTGTGTGTGTGTGTGTGTGTGTGTGTGTGTGTTTAATATCCTTGGTTGTGGCTCATGTATGTGTGCATGAAGGGGAACAGGCCTCTATGTACCGTTGGCTGCTATGTTCCAGCTGCTGATATGTACCACTGGTGGCTGCTATGTTCCATCCAAGGCTGCTATGCACTGCGACTGCTGTGGACCATCAGCGGCTGCTATGGTTAGGTTAGGTTAGGTTAGGTATACTTTGTGGTTAAGGTTAGGTTAAGTTAGGTATACTTGTCGGTACATAGCAGCCCTGCAATGGTACATATAAGCCAAAGCATTGGTACAAAGCAGCCGGTACATATCAGCTGACGGTACATAGCAGCTAGGAAGCGCATGAAGTGTATGAATATTGTATGTTTGTTTGTGTGTGAGTGTTTGTGCGGTGTGTGTGTGTGTGTGTGTGTGTGTGTATGGGTGTGTGTGTGTGTGTGTACCTTTGCCCTGAAAATAATGACGGGCATGACAGTAAGACAGGAAAAAGAATGTGGTAGAAAGACACAATAAAAACAAGGAAATGTAGGAAACGTGACAGAGAGAGAGAGAGAGAGAGAGAGAGAGAGAGAGAGAAGAGAGAGAGAGAGAGAGAGAGAGAGAGAGAGAGAGAGAGAGAGAGAGAGAGAGAAGGGGCTAAGTAAACAGTCAAAAGAACAGACAGAGGAACAGGTAAATAATAAAACTTAATCTTAAACCAGAGAGGGGAAACGAAAGTGAGAATTGAAAAAAGGAGGAGGAGGAGGTGTCCAGCTGCATCTCCGGTGGATGTGAAATGTTGTGGAAAAAGATAACAGCTGGAATGCATTATAAGTTGTGAGAACTGGAGGAGGAGGAGGAAGTTGGAGGAGGATAGAGGAAGGAAAGGTGTAAAACTGGAAAGAGAGAGAGAGAGAGAGAGAGAGAGAGAGAGAGAGAGAGAGAGAGAGAGAGAGAGAGAGAGAGAGAGAGAGAGAGAGAGAAAGAAGTAATAAGAATGATAATAACAAAAGCAGTGATAAACGCATGAAAAAGCAACAACAAAAACGACCTCAAAACGGACGTGCTTATGATTCTTCTTGTACACACACACACACACACACACACACACACACACACACACACACACACACACACACACACACACACACACACACACACACACACACACACACCATTTTTCCCCAACCTAAGACCTTCCCGAGACACCCTTCTAATCATACATTTTATCTGATATTCTTCTGATTTCTTTTACGTTTCCAGGGGATCCAAAGTTTTAATTAGTCCCATTATCTCATTTCCCTTTACCGTTCGTTTCTTCCAACTGCTTTTACCCCTCCTTCCGCCTATCTAGCCCCCCCCCCCCCCCCACACACCGAAAAAAGATGTCACAGTGATGGTTATGGTAGTGAGCCAAGTCGCAGCATCAGTGGGCCATATGTCAATATTTTGGGGGTTCTCAGCAGGGGCCTCGAATGGTCTCCTCTTGTATTTCCCTAACTTAACTTTTCTAGAGGACTAACTTTTTTTCCTCAAGAAGAGTCTTTCCCCTTTCCCGGCCGCTTTTTATGTCATTTAATCACGGCCTCTGGAGTAGCATTGAAATCCAGTTTAGAAAAAAAAATGACCGAGAGCTTTTATGGTCCACATTATTATTATTTTCTACTCTTCAGGCCCCCTTTCCCTCGTCCATTCAGGAATTTGAAAAACTCTAGAAATGATGTGCTTCAACCCCCCCAACCCCCACCCCCCAACCCCCTATACAACTCCCTCCCCCTATACCTACCAACCCTTCCTTCCTTTCTTCTTCACCCCCTCACCTCTCATTTTTATCCTCTCTCTTCCGTACTGCCTTTCATATCTCCTCCCTTTCCCTCCTGGTCTCTCTCCCAGCCTCCTTTCCCTCCTGCTCTCATCTCCTATCCTGCCCTCCTTTCATATCTCCTCTCTTTCCCTCCTGCTCTCATCTCCTATCCTGCCCTCCTTTCATATCTCCTCCCTTTCCCTCCTGCTCTCATCTCCTATCCTGCCCTCCTTTCATATCTCCTCCCTTTCCCTCCTGTTCTCATCTCCTATCCTGCCCTCCTTTCATATCTCCTCCCTTTCCCTCCTGGCCTCCTTTCCTATGTTTCCCCCGCCAGAGAGTGTACAGGGGGGGGGGGGGGGGGGGGGGAGCTTCGAAGGGGAGACCTGCACAGAAAACTTAGACGCCAGTAATACGATTTTCAGTCTCCAGGCCGCTTGACGAGACGCTTCAGAGAGACAACTTTGGCTTTGAGTCCTTGGAATGTAGGAGAATGGTTCGAGAGGAGGAGGAGGAGGAGGAGGAAAGATGTCTGATGAAGAGCATTGGTGGGTAGAAAGGGATTGAATTCTTAATACCAAACCCTCCAAGTCTTCCTTCTAGTTGGTCTCCTCATATAGTTAGTCTCCTCTTCTCTCTCTCCTTCCTCTTCCATCTCCTCCTTATCTTCTTCCTCTTATTTCCTGTTATTCTACTTTCTTCTCTCTTTTATTCTCTTCCTTCTTCTCCTTCTCCCTCTTCATTCTACTTCTTCTACTTCTTCTCTTTCATTTCATCCCCTCGCCGATCTTCTCTTCACTTCCCTTCTTCACTTCTTCCCTTCACCATCGTTCTCTTCCTCATCTCCCTTCGTCATCCAGCCTCACTATTTTACCCATAATTACTTCCCCAGCCTTCTCTTCATACAGTGAGCTACCGTCTTCTCTTCTCTTAAGTTTGTTCTTCCCTCATTTTCTCCCTCTTTCCCCTCTCTCCCCTCTTCTTCCTCCCTCCCCAACATATCATAATGGTTATGGAGAGGTCAAGTTGCCTGGCAGGGGGCGGGAAGAGGAGGAGGAGGAGAGGAGGAGGAGGAGGAGGAGGAGGAGGAGGAGGAGGAGGAGGTGGAGAATAAGGACACGAAAAAGGAATAGTGGGAAGAAGGGAAAGAGAGTAAAGAGAAGCAAGACTATTTCAAAGGAGTCACAAACAGCACTAGATGATCAGGTTCTTACTAGACTTATTGATGGCATTAACTGAATCTAACACTAACTAGTACGAGGGTATAGATAGCAAAGCAGAAAGATCCTCCCCAATGAAAGAGAAGGAGTGAAAAAAAAAAACGGAAAAAAGGAAGAGATAATTTAAGATCAGGAAGAACAAACAAGATAGAAAATCAATAAGGAATAGGAAAGGGAAAGAGGAAGAGGAAAGAAAGAAAGAGGAAGGAAGAAAGAAGAAGAGAGAAAGAAGAAGAGGAAAGAGGCAGAAGCGATACATAAACCTAAACCTGATAACAAAGAGGTGAGAGGAAGAAGAAGAAAGTACAGAAAGCGAAGTGAAGGAAGGAAGGAAGGAAGGAAGACAGCAAAGGAAGGAAGGAAGAAAGACAGCAAAGGAAGGAAGGAAGGAAGGAAGGAAGGAAGGAAGGAAGGAAGTTAAGGAAGACAGCAAAGGAAGGAAGGAAGTTAAGGAAGTAAGTACGTAAGTAAGTAAGGAAGTAAGGAAGGAAGACAGCAAAGGAAGGAAGGAAGGAAGTTAAGGAACTAAGTAAGTAAGGAAGCGAAGGAAGGAAGGAAGGCAGGCAGTAAGTAAGTAAGTAAGTAAGTAAGTAAGTAAGTAAGTAAGGAAGGAATGAAGGAAGGAAGGAAGGGAGGGAGGAAGAGAAGGAAGTAAGTAAGTAAGGAAGGAAGGAAGGAAGGAAGGAAGAAGGAAGGAAGGAAGGAAGGAAGTTAAGGAAGACAGCAAAGGAAGGAAGGAAGTTAAGGAAGGAAGTAAGTAAGTAAGGAAGGAAGGGAGGAAGAGAAGGAAGGAAGTAAGTAGTAAGTAAGGAAGGAAGGAAGGAAGGAAGGAAGGAAGGAAGGAAGGAAGGAAGGAAGGAAGAAAGGAAATATGGAAATAGGGGCAAGATGGCAAGGACTACTGTTATGAAGGAGGGAATATAGGAAGGGTCTAAATGAAAAGTAAATAACGTACTAAGCAATTAAGGAAAGATGAAGTAAAGGAATAAAAGGGGAAGGGACGAAGGAATAAAGGCATAGAGAAACGAAGGAAGGAAGAGAGAGAGAGAGAGAGAGAGAGAGAGAGAGAGAGAGAGAGAGAGAGAGAGAGAGAGAGAGAGGGAGAGAGTTCAAAATCAGCAAGGATAGTATTTCAAATTAAGATTGAATAAAACATTTAGACAGGTAGTCATGTACTAAGAAGAAGGAAAAAGGAGGGGAAGGGAAGGGAAAAAGGGAAGGGGGAAGGGGGGAAGGGAAAGAAGAAGGGAAGGGGAAAAAATAGGAGGTAATAAAGGAGGATGATAGGTGGATATGATAACCAATCGCCTATAGCATCTCTCTCTCTCTCTCTCTCTCTCTCTCTCTCTCTCTCTCTCTCTCTCTCTCTCTCTCTCTCTCTCTCTCTCTCTCTCTCTCTCTTCTCTTTTTTCGTCTCGACCACCATTATCACCATCATTTCCCTTCATCCCCTCATCCCATAATAGAGAGAAAAGACCCGAAAAGACCCGAAAAGACCCCAAAAAGACCCAAAAAGACCCCAGAAAGACCCAAAAAAGACCCCAAAAGATATGATAATCGAAATAATTGAGGTGTTTGTCTTTTGTTTTCGTTTCCGGGCATAGAAGGATTAGGATTCATCGTCCATTCCGGCGATTATTTCCCATTTTCGGATTATTTTTGGGGAGAAATTTCCAAGGATTAAAGTGATTAGTAAAACCTGTGGGGTAATCTTGGACGAGAGAGAGAGAGAGAGAGAGAGAGAGAGAGAGAGAGAGAGAGAGAGAGAGAGAGAGAGAGAGAGAGAGACGAAGAAGGACGAATAGAAGAAGCAAAAGATAATGGATAAAAAGGCGAAGAGAGAAAGAAGTAAAGGAGATAACAGCGGAAGTGAAAAAAAGGAAAAAGAGAAGTAGGGAGGAGAGGAAGAGGAAGAGGAAGAGGAAGAGGGAAGAGGGAAGAAAAGAATAAAGAGTACGAGGAGGAGGAGAAAAGGTGGAAGGGAGGGACTAAAAAAGAATGAAAGAAGGGTTGAGGTGGGAAGGGAGGAGGAGGAGAGGGGAGGAGGAGGAGGAGGGGAGGGAGGAGGAGGAGGAGGAGGAGGAGGAGGCCACAACTCCGTCACCACAATACAACCGGCCAAACCCCACCATTCATTTGTCACTCTTCTCTTTCTACCCATCGGCTTGGCTCATAAATCCTGCGTACTTGAGTTCCTCCTCCTCCTCCTCCTCCTCCTCCTCCTCCTCCTCCTCCTCCCTCCTCCTCCTCCTCCTCCTCCTCCCTCCTCTTTCCTATATACTCTTCCTCCTCCTCCCGACACACCTTTACGTTTTTCTCCTGCCTTTTCCTAAACTTTTTGCATGATAATACATACATTCTGTGGTGATCCTCCTCCTCCGCCTCCGCCTCCGCCTCCTCCTCCTCCTCCTCCTCCTCCTCCTCCTCCTCCTCCGCCTTTTTTTCTCTATTTCTTCTCCTTCTCCATGTCTTGCCTCTAGCAGTTCTGTCTTCTCTCTCTCCCTTTTTTCATCATCATTTGAATTGTTTTTGTTGTTGTTTCTTTCACTACGGTTTGTAATGATCGTTCTACATTACTTATCTTCTGATTTCTTAACTTTCCTTCACCTCCTCCTTTCCTCCTTCTCCTCTTCCTCTTCCTCTTCCACCTCCTCCTTTCCTCCTCTTTCTCTTCCACCTCCTCCTTTCCTCCTCCTTCTTCTCCTCTGTTTTATCTGCTTTGTGTCTCTTCTGTTCTTTCGATTTCTTTCATTTCTTTCTCATGATAATCCTTTTTTAATTAATGATTCCTCGCTCTTAATCCTTATTCTCCTCCTCGCATCCCCACCCATTTTTTGCATCCATAAATAATCTGCTATTACTGTTTTCCTTCCTTTCAAAGAGACACGAAATATACAAATCAAGAAGAAAGGAAGAGAAAGGAAAATAATAATCAAAGAAAAATATGACAAAGATTTGATCTAATAAAAAAAAGATAATTCAATAAAAGAAAAAATTAGAGATAAAAAAAGTGAAATATCTTACAATAAATATAGAGACAAAGGAAGAAAGTAAAAGAAACAGACAAAGATGCAAAGTGTTGAAGCGTGCTATTGTAGATCTCTCTCTCTCTCTCTCTCTCTCTCTCTCTCTCTCTCTCTCTCTCTCTCTCTCTCTCTCTCTCTCTCTCTCTCTCTCTCTCTCTCTCTCTCTCTCTCTCTCTCTCTCTCTCTCTCTCAAGAACTTTCGTATAAACATATTTCGTTCTCCACATCACATTTTATTCTTCTTTCGCTTTGAATAATATACAGTGCGTTCTGGAAAATCTCTCTCTCTCTCTCTCTCTCTCTCTCTCTCTCTCTCTCTCTCTTCTCTCTCCTCTCTCTCTCTTCTCTCTCTCTCTCTCTCTCTCTCTCTCTCTCTCTCTACCACTGAAAACAAACAAGAGGTCTTACACTCGACTTGTTCAGAATAATGTAGATAGTAAAGCCAACCAAGTCCTTTCTCACGCCATCCCCACCCAGCCCTTCCCCCCTTCACTTCCCATCTCTGCCCCTTCCCCCCTTCAATCTGCCCTGGCCCGTCCCATCACTTCCCATCTCTGCCCCATCCCCCCCTTCAATTCCACTCTCCCCCTTTCAATTCCCCTCTCTGCCCCTTCAATTCCCCTCTCTGCCCTGCCCCGTCCCATCACTGCCCCGCCCCGCCCCGTCCCGCTGCAACCCCACGGAACGTCACCCCAACACCCCAAACAAGACCCAGTCGACCCCTTTGTAACCCAGGTGTAACCCAGTCACGTGTCACGCCCCTAGAGAGAGAGGAGAGAGAGAGAGAGAGAAGAGAGAGAGAGAGAGAGAGAGAGAGAGAGAGAGAGACTGGCAGGTCAAAGGTGATGGAATGACGGACTGATTTGGTTGACCTTGACTTGACAGAGAGAGAGAGAGAGAGAGGGGAGAGAGAGAGAGAGAGAGAGAGTGATGTGCCTTTATTGCTTCTTTGAAAAAATGTGTGTGTGTGTATGTGTGTGTGTGTGTGTGTGTGTGTGTGTGTGTGTGTGTGTGTGTGTGTGTGTGTGTCGTGTGTGTGTGTGTGTGTGTGTGTGTGTGTGTGTGTGTGTGTGTGTGTGTCGTTCCCTATTTCCTTTTCTCTCGTCTTTGGCAGATTTTGTTTTTTTCTCTCTCTCCCTTACTCTCTTCTCTCTACATCGTTATTCTCATTCTCACAGTTCCTTCTTACTTCCTCCTCCTCCTTCCTCCTCCTCCTCTTCGGTAGACGGGAGAAGGAACACTCGTCAGCGTAACTAATCATTAATTTCATGTTTCCTACAATAATTTCCTTTTTGTCTTGACGATGATCGAGCGTTCTGCGAGTGTGGAGCCGTGACGCCCCTGCTACCTGTCCTTCGCGTCTCCAAAGGGCGTCTGTCTTCCTTCATTACTCCTACTTTTCTTCATTTTCTTCATTAGTTCCCCTTGGTCTACAATTTGGTCCTTATTTCCTTCCTTTCTGTGATTTATATCCTTCATAATGTCTTCCTTTGTTTTGATTTGCACTTCTATCACTGTATTCCTTCTTTTCTTTCTTCGTGTTGTACATTCGTCTCTCATTACCTTTCCTCTTTTTACCTTTGTCTTTTCTTCTTTTCCTTTATTTGTTTGATCAGTTTCCTTCTTTTGTCTTCTTTTTCCTTTGTTTTGATTTGAGCTTTTATTGTATTTTCTTATTTTCTTTTTTCATTTTGTACATACGTCCGTTATCAACCTGCCTTTTCTTCTTTTTAAGAAAATAATAAGGGAGCTACAAGAGGTTGGGAGGCCTACACGTGGTAGTTCCTGTTACTAACACTACCTACATCCACCTTTCATCTCCATCCATGAATTTATCTAGCCTCCCTTTAAAGCTCTAATGACTCCGCACTAACTACCTGTCTACTGAGTCCATTCCAATCATTTACCACCCTATTTGTGAACCAGTTTTTCCCTATTTCTTTTTTAAATCTACGCTTTTCTAGCTTGAATCCGTTACTTCTTGTTCTACCCTGGTTACTAGCCATAAGAACTTTTCCTACCTCTCCTTTATTATATCCCTTTATCCACGTAAAAATTTCTATCAGATCGCCCCTTACTCTGCGTCTCTCGAGTGAGTGTAAATTTAATAGCTTCAATCTCTTCTCATAACTAAAGTTACGCATCCCTTGAATCATTTTGGTCATCCTTCTCTGCACTGATTCTAACAAGGCTATATCCATCCTGTAATATGGAGACCAAAACTGAACCGCATAGTCTAGATGAGGTCTGACTAGAGCCAAATAAAGCTTGAGAATAACCTCAGCACTTCTACTCAGCTCATTACCAATACTAATACTGATATACTAATACTAATACTGATCGTTGTATTGAAGTAATGATTAATCTAGCAATTCCTATCATATTGTTATCTCTTGTAGTAAGTTTTGTCTAATTTGTGGTTTTTAAGGAATATCTGGAAGTATCATGTCATTGTGAATTGGCTGAAGTAAAGACTTTTAATCTTTGCAACTGAAAACTGACTCCAGATTCGTGTTCAGCATGCCCTAAAACTGCCATGCACAAATTTTCAAGCAAAACTATTTTTCAGTTTTTTTGGCAAATTTTGCAAGGGCCTGTATGCCTAGATTTTTTTTAGAAAATCTCGTTTTTCACAATAACTAAAAAACTATGGCAGATAGGTGCAACATGTATAGAGAAGTAAATATGAAGTAGATCAAGGGTTATCATTTGGCATAAAGCAAAAAATATTGATTGGTAAATAACCGAGAAAATAGTACCTATATTCGTACATTTATACAAAATATCAATGTTCTCGAAAACCATGAAGTGTTTTGACAAACTGATTACTGCATCATGTAGAACACCTCAAGATGCACCTTTGTTACTTCGATAAGTTTTCTTCTACGACTCATAGTTTTGCGGCAAAATAACCAAAACCTGATCGTCGTCAATTTTGGAATATATTCAGGAGCCAGAAATCCGAAAGTTGTTTTTTCCGTTAGATAAGTCGAAATGGTGGGGATACAATTGTAGATCCATCCATTTACAGTAACTTTTGATGGGTAAGTGTTGTTTTTCTTTATAATTTTCCGTTCTCTTGCCTCTCCTTCCTTTCTTTCTTCCTTTCTTAAATCTCACTTAACCCTAAAATAAAAACTAATATTTTTGCTTTATCTTTCGTTATTATTATCTTTACTTCTTCTTATATGCTCCATCTATCTTTACGTAATGGTTGTTATTAAGTCAATTTATATATATTTTTTTAGTTCTCACAGTTAATTCTTCACTCCATAATTAATCATTCCTTCAGTATAGTTTTCATTTTTCTTCCTTCGCTACATCAATAACTCAACACACCATCATTCATCACATCATCACTATCATTATTTTTAAAGTTTGCCTTCACCATCTCTC
>JACEEZ010015209.1:65000-67500 GCA_016584305.1 Chionoecetes opilio
TGGGCCTCAAAGGGTTAAAGATTGGCTTTAGTTTGATTTTCCTTTCCTTTCCTCTCCAAGATGTCCCTTTTATTTGTGCCTTCTCTTTTCTTTTGACCTTTTTTTCTTTTCCTTAAGTTCTTACATCCTGCCTTAAAAAGTATCTCTAATCCCTTGAAAATTCAATTTCCCTTTCCTCCGTGTTCTGTTCCATCTCTCTCTCTCTCTCTCTCTCTCTCTCTCTCTCTCTCTCTCTCTCTCTCTCTCTCTCTCTCTCTCTCATAGTCTTGTTCTTTTATAAATTCTCATTTTATTTCATATCCTTCATGTTCTCCATTTTTCATACATTTTTCTCCTTGTCTTCGTTCGCATTTTACTTTCTCTTGTTCTCTTTGTTTTCCCTTTCACCCTCTCTCCATGCTCTTTTTCACTTTCTCGCTGCTGCCGCCGCCGCCTCCTCCTCCTCCTCCTCCTCCTCCTCCTCCTCCTCCTCGGTACAGCCCAGTCTGGTGTCTCCCCAGGATCAAGAATACTTCCAATTCTTTCCGTTAGTTAAACTTGGGAACTCTGCCGCCCCGCCTCGCACATCACCGTGTTAGTTTTAATGGTCCTCTTCAGCCGAGAGGACGGGCTGGGTGGAGGGTGGTGGGGAGACGCAAGGACGAGAGGAGAGGGAAGGGGATGGCAGAGGCAAGAGAGGGAGAGGGTTGGAGGGGTTAGGTTCAGGGAATACGAAGATGAGAAAGACGTGTAAGAAGCTTGTAATGTTTTGCTCGTCGGCGAGAGTGGCGGGTCTTTAGGAGGATTGAGCGTGCTGAGGTGCTAACCAGGTGTTTCTTTCCTTGCAGGATGGGTCGGCGTGGCGGCGACACGGTTTCTTTACGGTGAGTGTCGCCCAGAGCCGCCATGGCACCAGCGGCTCACCCTGTGGCAGTCCGGGCCGTCCGCCTCTACCTGCTGCTGAGCGGACTGCATCTCATCCTCGGCGGCTCCCTGCTGCAGGAGGCGGGCGGAACTCCCCGCCCCAAGCAGGAGGACTCTGAAGCGGCGGCATGGGACCAAAACTCCGGCTCTGTGGCCTTCAACGTGTCGAGGGCGGTGGTGGCCCAATTCACGCCGGCCAACATCAGCAATCGCCTCACCCACTTGGCCCTCGACCCCGCCACCGATGACGTCTACCTTGGCGCCGTGAATCGCCTTTACCAGCTGGACGGCAAGGCCTTCCTGCCCGTGCACAAGGTGGTGACTGGACCGCGCCTGGACTCCCCCAAGTGTCACGCCGCAAGCTGCGACGACCATCGTCAACAGGTGATCACCGACAACTACAACAAGCTGCTGGTGGTGGCGCCCTCTGTCAGCGCCGTGATTGCCTGCGGCTCGGTGTCACAAGGTGCGTGTGACACCTACCGTCTAGGCAATCTTTCGGTTCATGAAAACTACATCCCAAGGTCCGTGGCCGCCAACCACCCAGACGCCTCCACCTTCGCCTTCGTGGGTCCCGAACGCTACAGTCCCTGGGGTAGATCCTCCGCCCTGTACGTGGGCACCACCTTCACCACGGTGGGCGACTACCGCCACGACGTGCCCGCCATCTCCACCAGGAACCTGTACGACCTCGACTACGCAGAGTACTCCTTCTCAAAACAGTCCTTACTGCGCATCGACGTCAAGGTGCGGGACCACTTCCTGGTGCAGTACGTGTACGGCTTCACCAATAGCAAGTACGTGTACTTTGTGACAGTGCAGAAGAAGTCACACCTGCCGGGCCAGGAGGAGCTCGGCTATATCAGCCGCATCTCGCGCTCCTGCATCACCGACGCCAACTACGACTCGTACACGGAGATCACGCTGGAGTGCGTGGGCGGCGATGGCGTCAGCTACAACCTGGTGCAGGACGCCAAGCTGGTGGTCGCCGGAAGTGACCTCGCCTCCAGCATGGGCGTGGCTGAGGGCGGCCACGTCCTGGTGGCCGTCTTCGCGGCCTCCAAGGGTCACACGGCCAGCCCGCAGACCGCCTCCGCCGTGTGCGTGTACTCCGTCCACGACATCGAGGCCAAGTTCAACGAGAACATCCACATGTGCTTCAACGGGTCGATGCAGTACCGCGGCATGGAGTACATCTCGGGGCCCATCCTCAACGGCAAGTGTCCGCAGCAGGGCACCATGGGCAACATTCTCAACTTTTGCGAGGTGGGCCTCAAGATTTCAGGCCCCTCGCCCATGGTGGCGCGGGCGGCGCTGCGGCTGCCGCGGGTGCTGGTGACGGGCGTGCACGCCACCGCCACCGCCGCCCACACCGTCGCCTTCCTCGGCACCAGCGTCGGCACCCTCAAGAAGGTGAGTCTCGCTAATAAAATCTCCGCCACGCCCCCTCGACAGGCTCTCCCTCACGTGGCCATCCTCGACCCACAACAACGGTAAAGCTTTGGCACCGTGAGGGAGGGCAGGGGGGAGGTAGGCCTACATGAATCTTGCTCATACCCTTCCTCCTTCCTCTCATGCTTCTTCCCCACCCATCCCT
>JACEEZ010015209.1:72500-85000 GCA_016584305.1 Chionoecetes opilio
ACACACACACACACACACACACACACACACACACACAACACACACACCACACACACACACAACACACACAACACACACCACACCCACCCACACACACACACACACACCCACACACCCACACACACACACAACACACACACACACAACACACACACACACACACACACACACACACACACACACACACACACACATACACATACAAACACACACACACCCACACCCACACCCACACAAACACACTCACACACACACACACACACACACACACACACACACACACACACACACACACACACACACACTGCCATGTTTGCATCCATCGCGGACGCTCGATCGTAAAATCGCGTAAAGAACTTATCAAACTTTCCATTTATACATTTTTTCGTGCCAGAATGTTGAAAAAAATGTTATCTTCAATAGAGCGTTTTTGAATTCAAGTAAAACATTTTAGCTAACTATTTCAAACTTAAATATCTTTCCCTCTTGCTTTCTTCACAAATTAGTAGAACATTGATATCAATTAAACTAACATTTTCCTTTCCTCTAATCTTTTCCTTGCCACCCCACTCACTTTAGTTCACTTAATCGCCCACTTAACACTTACTACTTAACACTTATTCCTTACTGTCTCACCTAGCGTGTTCACTCCCTTACTCGCACATTCAATTGGCCTGTTCACTCACCCTCTTAGTTGTTGACCCTCTTACTCACTCACTCACTCTCTCTCCCTCACTCACTCACTCACTCGCAGTCAGTCATCGTGTTTGATCCTGTATTGACCAAGGTACCCGAACGACCAGCTAAAATTACGATATATGCAAATACTCAAACAGAGAGAGAGAGAGAGAGAGAGAGAGAGAGAGAGAGAGAGAGAGAGAGAGAGAGAGAGAGAGAGAGAGAGAGAGAGAGAGAGAGGAATGTTGGGAAAGGTTAGGAAGCAATTTAATTACTAGTTGGTTAAAAATCTCACGATCAATGACTGAGTTTGAGCAATTGGAAAGTGTTGATAACCTTTGTTGAGGAATGATTCTCTCTCTCTCTCTCTCTCTCTCTCTCTCTCTCTCTCTCTCTCTCTCTCTCTCTCTCTCTCATAACTTATTGATACAGCTAGCATATCACATGGGTTCCTCCTCTTCCTCATCTTTTCTTCCTCGTCCCTTTGTATTCCTTTGTATTCCCTGTCCTTCACCTCTTCCAGCCAAGGTCTAAATCAGCAGTGCCACAACATAAACAAACAAACACCTGGGGGAGCATACAGTTGGTGTCAAGTGCTGCACGTTCTTACCATTACCATTCCAATCATTATCACCACCATTACCATGAATATTACTGATGGCGATGGAATACCTGATTATATTTGGAATTAAGAAGGAGAGGAGGGAAGAGAAGAAGGAAGGGAGGAAGGAAGAAGGGAGGAAGGAAGAAGGGAGGAAGGAAGAAGGGAGGAAGGAAGAAGGGGAAGGAAAGGAGGAAGGAAGAAGGGAGGAAGGAAGAAGGGAGGAAGGAAGAAGGGAGGAAAGGGAGGAAGGAAGAAGGGAGGAAGGAAGAAGGGAGGAAGGAAGAAGGGAGGAAGGAAGAAGGAGGGAAGGGAAGAGAAGAAGGAAGGGAGGAAGGAAGAAGGGAGAAAGGAAGAAGGAAGAAGGGAGGAAGGAAGAAGGAGGGGAGGGAAGAGTAGAAGGAAGGGAGGAAGGAAGAAGGGAGAAAGGAAGAAAGAAGAAGGGGGAAGGAAGAAGGAAGAAGGAAGAAGGGAGGAAGGAAGAAAGGAGGAAGGGAGGAATCAAACTCTTTATGACCTTTCTTCATTCCCTCCTCCCGGCTGTACTTCGATTCCCGGCGGTGAAACCAAGGCAGGAGGAGGGAGGAGGAGGAGGAGGAAGTTGGGTGGAAGGGATTTCACGGTAATATCGACATTTACTTATTATTGTGGTAGGGTATGTAACGGGTGACATGTACTTACTAGGGGGTAGTAAGGGGTATAAGCAAGGGGTGATATCGGATTTTAATGTAGTGGGGTGTGGTGGGGGTATCGTTGAAGGGGTGTGGGGGGCCGGTGTGTGTGTGTATGTGTGTGTGTGTGTGATTTGCGGGTGTTAGAAATGGGTGTAGTGGCTGCAGGGAATGAGGGGGAGTTGTGGGTGTGAAGTGTGGGTGTTTGTCACGCGAGGGGAGGACTGAGGGGAGAGGGCTAGAGTACCTGAGGGCTAGGGTGAGGGGAAGGGTGAGAAGGGAGCCTGAGGGTAGAATAGAGGGGAGAAGGAGAGTGGGAGACACAAGGTGGTTAGGGAAGGATTATGGAGAATACTAGACGGTGTGAGGGAGATGAGGGGAGGAGCAGAGAGGGGATGAGGGAAAGGGAGGAGCAGAGAAGGGATGAGTAAAGGGGAAGGTGTGGAAGAGACAGGTGGAGATAGGAGAACAGAAATCATATAGGAATTATACTTACACACGCACACACACACTGGCACCTCACACACACACACACACACACACACACACACACACACACACACACACACACACACACACACACACACACACACACACACACACACACTGGCACCTCACACACACACCCACACACACACCACACACACACACACACACACACACACACACACACACACACACACACCTCACACACACACACACACACACACACACACACACTGGCACCTCACACACACACACACACACACACACAACACACACCTCACACACACCTCACACACACACACACACACACACACACCTCACACACACACACACACACACTGGCACCTCACACACACACACACACACACACACACACACACACACACACACACACACACACACATGCAAACGAACCCTTTGCTTCCTCTAGTGTCAATAACAGAACCACTACCTTCCTTGCTGACTCACTAACAGATGCACACACACACACACACACACACACACACACACACACACACACACACACACACACACACACACACACACACACACATACACACAAAGTACCCTTAACAAAATCGACTTTTTACCAGTAACTTTTCTTCCTCAAAGTTTATTTTCTTTAGTTTGATCTCACTCCAATATTTTTTTTTCTCTCTCTCTCTCTCTCTCTCTCTCTCTCTCTCTCTCTCTCTCTCTCTCTCTCTCTCTCTCTCTCTCTCAACAAAAAGTACATCAGCCAACTGCCTCGGGATTGGCTGGCTCGCTCTGACGTCATAGATAAACACAGTGACATTAAAAGATGATTGGCTCGCCCGCGGCTTCTTGCTTTTTACTCGCTAGTGGCGGTGTGACGTCACGAGCGAGCTGGTTTTTCATTGGCTGTCAGGGCCCGAGGGAGGAGATGATGTCATGGGAGTATACACATAAAATTCACTCCTGTTCACGTTCAATATTATGCTTTTAGTCTTTGTCTTGCTTGTCTTCTATGTTGTGTTAGTTATTTTCTTCATCCCATTCGTCTATTATTCTCTCGTCTCATTGTCTTCATTCATTGTGTTTACCTCATTCTTATTGTTTTCTTTGTCTTGATTTTCTTCTATGGTGTAAGTGATTTTCTTCATCCCATATATCTATCTTTATCCCGTCCCATTGTCTTCATTCATTGTCTTTACCTCATTCTTACTCCGTGTTTTCAGCCTTCAGTCTTCAGATGCGGTATTATTATGGTTTTTGAGACAAGGCGAGGTTATCATATAGCTCGAAATGTTAATGTGATAGCGAAAAACCGGAGTCATTTTTGAATTCAGACGCCGAAAGTTCGTCAAAAACAAGTGTCAGATCTAAGGTCAGAAACAGGTCAAAAACAAGGTCAGATCTCAACGAAAATGATGTTCCCCAGTGTCATTTTCCTGCGTCCTACTCAGTTTTTTTTTTTTTTTTTTATTTTTTTTTATTTACATCTATTACAGTATTACAGAAAAATGACAAAAAACAAACAAACCAGGAATAGAAACAAAATCAAGAGAATAAAAAAAAAATATATATATATACTCCTTGCCTTTCATCCTCCCCCTTTACTTCCCTTGCCATTATCCCGTCCATTACAGTCTCCCTAACTATTATCGCTTTCTCATCTCACCTCCATTCAGTCATTTCCCTCATTTCATAATCCTATCTCTCTTTCTCCCTCATTTCGTCACCTCTTCCCCTGTCTCCATTAGTGTATCATCTCTATCATCTCTCACTTTGAGGTTTATTCTTCTCTTCTTCTCCTTTTCATCCTCTTTCTTCTTATCCCTAACACGTTAAAGCCCAATATCTCTTCCCTAACATCCTCTGAGGCCTTGTATCTCCCCCTCTTCCCCTTTATTCCCCTTATTCCAAACTACCCTTGTTTATCCCATCCTCCTTTGATCATCTGTGTATCCTCCCTCATCCCCCTTATCCCTCCCTCTTATCTCCTCTGACCCTCCTTTGGTCTCCGCAGATCCTGTTGGCCACCGCCGAGGAGGCCGCGGAGTACGAAGAGGTCGAGGTCGATCGCGGCTTCCCTCTACTGCCCGACATGAAATTCGACAAGGAACAGCGATTCCTATACGTGATTTCCAGCAGTAAGGTGAGTCGCAACCCGTCCTGTTGACCTTGTTTGACCTTGTTTTGTATCCTTTGTCTTCCTTCCCGCCAAGATACCTCACTATTGCTTCCCAGGGTACTTTGTTGTTCTTCTTGTCCTTCACATATTTAGGGTTTTTAAGTACTAAGACAAGTCGTAACCTGTCCTGTCTCTCCTTGTCTACCTATCCATTGTCTTCCTTCCTCCAAGAGACCTCACTATTGCTTCCCTGGTTACTTTAAGGGTTGTTATTTTCCCCTTAACATATTTAGGGTCTAGAATTAATAAGGTAAGTAGTAACCTATTCTGTCTCTCCCTGTCTACCTGTCCATTGTCTTCCTTCCCTCCAAGAGACCTCACTATTGCTTCCCTGGTTACTTTAAGGGTTGTTATTTTTTCCCTTAACATATTCAGGGTCTAGAATTACTAAGCTAAGTCGTAACCTATTATGTCTCTCTTGTCTATCTACCCTTTGTATTCCTTCCCTCCAAGATAACTATTGCTTCCCTGGTTCCCTGGGTACTTTAAGGGTTGTTATTTTTTCCCTTAACATATTCAGGGTCTAGAATTACTAATATAAGTCGTAACCTGCCCTGTCTCTCCTTGTCTACCTATCCTTTGTCTTCCTTCCCGCCAAAATACTAATTGCTTCCCTGGTTACTTTCTAAGGGTTATTATTCTTATGCATTCCCTTAACACACTCAGGGTTTGTATATACTAAGGTAACTCGTGGTTAATCAATCCCCTGTTAACATTATTACTTGTACTACATACATACGTGTGTTATACGTGTGTTACAACCTCCAACGTAGACAGTGTATCATAGTTATTGTTCCGTTGGTTCATACGTCGCTGTTTGTTCCCTCTAGGTATATGGGATTTGGTGAGGATTGGGACAGAGCGCAGAGCAATCGAGGCTAAATCCTTCTTGTAGGGTCTTGTGTGAGTTGTGAGGACGTGTGTTGTGGTGTGTGTGTTGTAGTGTGTGTGTGTGTGTGTGTGTGTGTGTGTGTGTGTGTGTGTGTGTGTGTGTGTGTGTGTGTGTGTGTGTGTGTATGTGTGTGTGTAGTACAGGTAGGGGGAAGGGAGGAGGAGGTAAGGATGTTGTGCAGTACGTATGATGGTGCACAAAACGGCTACAAAATAAAAGACTGAACTTGCTACAAAATAAAGGACTTGAACTTGCTGCAAAATAAAGGACTTGAACTTGCTGCAAAATAAAGGACTTGAATTTGCTGCAAAATAAAGGACTTGAACTTGCTGCAAAATAAAGGACTTCAACTTGCTGCAAAATAAAGGACTTGAACTTGCTGCAAAATAAAGGACTTGAACTTGCTGCAAAATAAAGGACTTGAACTTGCTGCAAAATAAAGGACTTGAACTTGCTGCAAAATAAAGGACTTGAACTTGCTGCAAAATAAAGGACTTGAACTTGCTGCAGAATAAAGGACTTGAACTTGCTGCAAAATAAAGGACTTGAACTTGCTGCAAAATAAAGGACTGAACTTGCTGCAAAATAAAGGACTGAACTTGCTGCAAAATAAAGGACTTGAACTTGCTGCAAAATAAAGGACTTGAACTTGCTGCAAAATAAAGAACTTAAACTTGCTGCAAAATAAAGGACTTGAACTTGCTGCAGAATAAAGGACTTGAACTTGCTGCAGAATAAAGGACTTGAACTTGCTGCAAAATAAAGGACTTGAACTTGCTGCAAAATAAAGGACTTGAACTTGCTGCAGAATAAAGGACTTGAACTTGCTGCAAAATAAAGGACTTGAACTTGCTGCAAAATAAAGGACTTGAACTTGCTGCAAAATAAAGGACTTGAACTTGCTGCAAAATAAAGGACTTGAACTTGCTGCAAAATAAAGGACTTGAACTTGCTGCAAAATAAAGGACTTGAACTTGCTGCAAAATAAAGGACTTGAACTTGCTGCAGAATAAAGGACTTGAACTTGCTGCAGAATAAAGGACTTGAACTTGCTGCAAAATAAAGGACTTGAACTTGCTGCAGAATAAAGGACTTGAACTTGCTGCAAAATAAAGGACTTGAACTTGCTGCAAAATAAAGGACTTGAACTTGCTGCAGAATAAAGGACTGAACTTGCTGCAAAATAAAGGACTTGAACTTGCTGCAAAATAAAGGACTTGAACTTGCTGCAGAATAAGGACTTGAACTTGCTGCAGAATAAAGGACTTGAACTTGCTGCAAAAATAAAGGACTTGAACTTGCTGCAAAATAAAGGACTTGAACTTGCTGCAGATAAAGGACCTGACACTGTCTCTCAAAATAAGACTTGACCTTGCTTGCAAATAAGGACTTAACTTGCTGCAAAATAAAGGACTTGAACTTGCTGCAAAATAGGCTTAACTTGCTGCAATAAAGGACTTGAACTTTGCTGCAAAATAAAGGACTTGAACTTGCTGCAAATATAAAGGACTTGAACTTGCTGCAGAATTAAAGACTTGAACTTGCTGCAGAATAAGGTTGAACTTGCTGAAAATACAGGACTTGAACTTGCTGCAGATAAAGGACTTGAACTGCTGCAAATAAAGACTTGATATTGCTGCATAAGTAATGGCCTGACTTGGCTGCGATAAGTGCTGACTTGCCTGCAAAATAAAGGATTGAATTTGCTGCAGAAATAAAGAACTAAACTTGCTGCAAATAAAGACTTGACTTGCTGCAGATAAAGACCTTGACTTGTGCAAATAAAGGGACTTGACTGTGCAGATTAATAAGGACTGTGAACTTGCTGCAAATAAAGGATTGACTTGCTGCAAATAAGGACTTGAATTGCTTGCAAAATAAGGACTTGAACTGCTGCAATAAGGCTTGAACTTGCTGCAAATAAAGGACTTGAACTTGCTGAAAATAAAGGGACTGAACTTGCTGCGATAAAGGATTGAACTGGCGAATAAGAGGATTGAATTGCTGCAATAAGGACTTGAACTTGTGCAGATAAAGGATTGAATGCTGCGAATAAGGACTTGAAACTGCTGCAAAATAAAGGACTGAACTTGCTGCAGAATAAAGGACTTGAACTTGCTGCAAATAAAGGACTTGAACTTGCTGCAGAATAAAGGACTTGAACTTGCTGCAGAATAAAGGACTTGAACTTGCTGCAAAATAAAGGACTTGAACTTGCTGCAAAATAAAGGACTTGAACTTGCTGCAAATAAAGGACTTGAACTTGCTGCAAAATAAAGGACTTGAACTTGCTGCAAAAAAAAGGACTTGAACTTGCTGCAAAATAAAGGACTTGAACTTGCTGCAAAATAAAGGACTTGAACTTGCTGCAAAAAAGGACTTGAACTTGTGCAAAATAAAGGACTTGAACTTGCTGCAAAATAAAGGCCTTGAACTTGCTGCAGAAATAAAGGACTGAACTTGCTGCAAAATAAAGGACTTGAACTTGCTGCAAAATAAAGGACTTGAACTTGCTGCAGAAATAAAGCCTTGAACTTGTGCAGAATAAGGACTTGAACTGCTGCAAAATAAAGGACTTGAACTTGCTGCAAATAAAGGCTTGAACTTGCTGCAGAATAAAGGACTTGAACTTGCTGCAGAATAAAGGACTTGAACTTGCTGCAAAATAAAGGCCTTGAACTTGCTGCAGAATAAAGGACTTGAACTTGCTGCAGAATAAAGGACTTGAACTTGCTGCAGAAATAAAGGACTTGAACTTGCTGCAGAAATAAAGGACTTGAACTTGCTGCAGAAATAAAGGATCTTGAACTTGCTGCAGAATAAAGGACTTGAACTTGCTGCAAAATAAAGGACTTGAACTTGCTGCAGAATAAAGGACTTGAACTTGCTGCAGAATAAAGGACTTGAACTTGCTGCAGAATAAAGGACTTGAACTTGCTGCAGAATAAAGGACTTGAACTTGCTGCAGAATAAAGGACTTGAACTTGCTGCAAAATAAAGGACTTGAACTTGCTGCAAAATAAAGGACTTGAACTTGCTGCAGAATAAAGGACTTGAACTTGCTGCAGAATAAAGGACTTGAACTTGCTGCAAAATAAAGGACTTGAACTTGCTGCAGAATAAAGGACTTGAACTTGCTGCAGAATAAAGGACTTGAACTTGCTGCAAAATAAAGGACTTGAACTTGCTGCAAAATAAAGGACTTGAACTTGCTGCAAAATAAAGGACTTGAACTTGCTGCAAAATAAAGGACTTGAACTTGCTGCAGAAATAAAGGACTTGAACTTGCTGCAGAAATAAAGGACTTGAACTTGCTGCAAAATAAAGGACTTGAACTTGCTGCAGAATAAAGGACTTGAACTTGCTGCAAAATAAAGGACTTGAACTTGCTGCAAAATAAAGGACTTGAACTTGCTGCAGAATAAAGGACTGAACTTGCTGCAAAATAAAGGACTTGAACTTGATGCAAAATAAAGAACTTAACTTGCTGCAAATAAAGGACTTGAACTTGCTGCAGAATAAAGGACTTGAACTTGCTGCAAAATAAAGGACTTGAACTTGCTGCAAATAAAGGACTTGAACTTGCTGCAAAATAAAGGACTTGAACTTGCTGCAAAATAAAGACTTGAAACTTGCTGCAAAATAAAGGACTGAACTTGCTGCAAAATAAAGGACTTGAACTTGCTGCAAATAAAGGACTTGAACTTGCTGCAGAATAAAGGACTTGAACTTGCTGCAAAATAAAGGACTTGAACTTGCTGCAGAATAAAGGACTTGAACTTGCTGCAGAATAAAGGACTTGAACTTGCTGCAAAATAAAGGACTTGAACTTGCTGCAGAATAAAGGACTTGAACTTGCTGCAGAATAAAGGACTTGAACTTGCTGCAGAATAAAGGACTTGAACTTGCTGCAGAATAAAGGACTTGAACTTGCTGCAAAATAAAGGACTTGAACTTGCTGCAGAAATAAAGGACTTGAAACTTGCTGCAGAATAAAGGACTTGAACTTGCTGCAAAATAAAGGACTTGAACTTGCTGCAAAAAAAAGGACTTGAACTTGCTGCAAAATAAAGGACTTGAACTTGCTGCAAAATAAAGGACTTGAACTTGCTGCAAAATAAAGGACTTGAACTTGTTGCAAAATAAAGGACTTGAACTTGCTGCAAAATAAAGGCCTTGAACTTGCTGCAGAATAAAGGACTTGAACTTGCTGCAAAATAAAGGACTTGAACTTGCTGCAAAATAAAGGACTTGAACTTGCTGCAGAATAAAGGCCTTGAACTTGCTGCAGAATAAAGGACTTGAACTTGCTGCAAAATAAAGGACTTGAACTTGCTGCAAAATAAAGGCCTTGAACTTGCTGCAGAAATAAAGGACTTGAACTTGCTGCAGAATAAAGGACTTGAACTTGCTGCAAAAAAAGCCTTGAACTCGCTAAAGGACTTGAACTTGCTGCAGAATAAAGGACTTGAACTTGCTGCAGAATAAAGGCTTGAACTTGCTGCAGAATAAAGGACTTGAACTTGCTGCAGAATAAAGGATTTGAACTTGCTGCAGAATAAAGGACTTGAACTTGCTGCAGAATAAAGGACTTGAACTTGCTGCAGAATAAAGGACTTGAACTTGCTGCAGAATAAAGGACTTGAACTTGCTGCAGAATAAAGGACTTGAACTTGCTGCAGAATAAAGGACTTGAACTTGCTGCAGAATAAAGGACTTGAACTTGCTGCAGAATAAAGGACTTGAACTTGCTGCAAATAAAGGATTGAACTTGCTGCAGAATAAAGGACTTGAACTTGTGCAGATAAGGACTTGAATTTGCATAAGGACTTGACTGCTGCAAATAAAGGACTTGAACTTGCTGCAGAATAAAGGACTTGAACTTGCTGCAGAATAAAGGACTTGAACTTGCTGCAAAATAAAGGACTTGAACTTGCTGCAGAATAAAGGACTGAACTTGCTGCAGAATAAAGGACTTGAACTTGCTGTATTGGTGACGGTACAATCAATTGGCAAAAGAAAATAAGTATCGTTCAGTCTGACGTACACAGCAATATGAAAAGTGACGATAATCAATAATATATCGTTCATTCATGCTTGTATATTTCCTCCATTTTTCGTTCAGTTGTTATACTTTCAATTTTTTTTCTCTTTTTTGGTATGTAACACTTATTTTGCCAATAGAAAGTCATAGTAGACAGGCAGTGATCAGTTTTAATTCTGGGTTGTAGATATTCGTACTTATTAACCCCTTCACACCCAGATCTTTCCTTTGCTATATAAAATCGTCTGTTGTTAGCCATAAAATTATGAAAAGTGACTTAATATACCAAATTAGCTAGTGGAAAAGGATACTAAACTGGTTATATCTATAAAATATTGCTTATATTAACTAAAATCGTCTAATGGTACCCAAATACAATGAAAATTACGTTCTGGGTCTCAAGGAGTTAACACAAAATACGACATAGATCTGAAAGCCCCCCCCAAAAAAGTAAAAAGGAAGTACAAATCCATAAGGACCACACGAAAACATGCTTGAAAATAGGAAAAACAATATTTGGTTCCCTAGACAACGTGGTAGGAATAGAGTCATCCGAAGGTACACACACACACACACACACACACACACACACACACACACACACACACACACACACACACACACATACACATAAAAGGAAAAAAATAGGCGAAGGTAGCTACTCAAGTTTCAACGTTTCCTCTCTACATGTATCATTTCTCTTCACATGTAACATCCTTGCAGAGTAGCTAATGAGCCTTCTTTCCTTACTCAGCATTCTATAAAGGTATGAAATGTTTAAATGTTGATGTTTCCATGGCGACGCAAACACTCGACTGTGCTGATGACGTGACTGTGTGAGGGATGAGGTGAGGATGGGTGTGGGGGGGATATGTGGAGGGTAATGTGTGGAGGATGTGTGGAGGATGAGGAGGATATGTGGAGGGGGATGTGTGGATGGATGTGTGAAGGATGTGTTTAGGGTGATGTGGAGGGGGATGTGTGGAGGATGATGTGTGAGGGGGGGGTGGAGTGTGTGTGTATGGGGAGTGATGTGTGGAGGATGTGTGAGGGGTGATGTGGAGGGGGATATGTGGAGGAGGATGTGTGAGGGGAATGTGTGGAGGATGTGTGGAGGAGGATGTGTGAGGAGGATGTGTGAGGGGGATGTGTGGAGGATGTGTGGAGGAGGATATGTGGATGATGTGTGGAGGAGGATATGTGGAGGGGGATATGTGGATGATGTGTGGAGGAGGATATGTGGAGGGGGATGTGTGGAGGGGGATGTGGAAGTTGATGTGGAGGGAGATGTGAAGGAAACAAAGGCAGGAGCATCGGGTGTTCCCTCTCGATTCCACAAAAAAAAAAATGGTTTTCCACTAAAAAAAATGGGTTTAGTTTTCCTTTCAGTTTTTTATTTTATTATTTTAATTTTTTTTCTGTTTTTCCACCTGATTTTCTATTTTCTATCGTTTTCTGTTTCAGTTTTAGACTTTTTGTTACTTGAGCCTAAATTTTTTTCTTTCTGTTATTAGGTATGTGTCTCTTTCTTCGCTACCAACTAACTATTTTTGTTCAGCTTTTGATTTATTTTGTTCTTCTTATCGTTATGTCAGATATTCTATTTTTCTTTCTTAATTAGTTTATCATGTTCTAAAGGATTTATTTACTGCTCACATAAATTGTTTCCTTTTTTTGCTATTTTTTTGTCTCTTTTTGGCGATTTATTTAGTTGGCGATTTTCTCTCTCTCTTTTTGGCGATTTTTCCCTCTTTTTGGCGATTTCCCCTCTTTTTGGCGATTTTTGTTCTCTTTCTCTTTTTGGCGATTTTTTTTTTTTTTTTCTTTCTTTTGGCGACTGCAAGAATTATTTGTGTTTCCTTGTCAACTCATCTTTTTCTGGTCGTCGTCTTTTTCTACATCTTTTTCAAACATTTTTTCTCCAATTTTACTCCTGACATTTTTTTCATGTCTCTTCCAGTTCCAACATCGGT
>JACEEZ010015209.1:87500-95000 GCA_016584305.1 Chionoecetes opilio
CTCTCTCTCTCTCTCTCTCTCTCTCTCTCTCTCTAACTATCTTTGTTTTCCTTCCTAACACGCTACTCTATCGGGTGAGGGAGGAATACATAGGAAAAACAGATATCAGGCGACCTTTTAATCTATTGCGAGGGTATCTGCTGAACTAACACAACTAACTAACAAACTACTAACTAACAAACAAACAACTAACTAACTAACTAACACTACTGACTAACAAACTACACGTCAAAGAACAGGATAGCACAGAAAAAGACTTCTCGGAGGAGGAAAGGAGGAGGAGAAGGAAGAGGAAGAGGAAAAGGAGGAGGAAGAGGAAAAGGAGGAGGAAAAGGAAGAGGAAAAGGAGGAGGAGGAAAAGAAAGAAGAAAAACAGGAGGAAGAGGAAAAGGAGGAGGAAAAGAAAGAAGAAAAACAGGAGGAAGAGGAAAAGGAGGCGGAAAAGAAAGAAGAAAAACAAGAGGAAGAGGAGGCGGAAGAGGAAAAAGAGGAGGCGGAAAAGAAAGAAGAAAAACAAGAGGAAAAGGAGCAGGAAGAGGAGGCGTAAACAGACCTGAGACAAGGCAAACAAAATAAAGGATAAGAGAAAAAATAAAATATAATCGAAAGAAGAAAAGAAAGTTGGAGGAAGAAGGAAGGAAGAAAGAATATGGACAAACAAAAGAAACACGAACAGGAAACCGAAGAGGAATAAAAATACGTTATCTAAGGAGAAAACGGAAAATGCGATAGATAAGCTTCGTTAGAGGTGAAGGAAGGTGAGGAGGAAGAAGGTAAGGGGGGGACAGGGGGGAGGAAGGGGCAGAAGGGGGGCAGGGGGGCCAGGGAAGAGGAAGGAGGAGGAGGAGGAGGAGGAGGAGGAGGAGGGATGAGGAGGAGGAGGAAAGGCAGGGAAGAACGTGAATGATGTGTTTTTATTGAAAGTTTCTCCTTCACTCTCCTCCTCCTCCTCCTTCTCCTCCTCCTCCTCTTCCTCTTCCTCTTCCTCTTCCTCCTCCTCCTCCTCCTCTTGTTTAGCACATTCTTCATGTCAAAATTCCTTGTTTCGTTTTTTTTCTTTCCTATATTCAGAGAGAGAGAGTGAGAGAGGTCTGATCCTCCTTCTGGAACGACTTATTCTTGCTCTAGGAGAGGAGGAGGAGGAGGAGGAGGAGGAGGAGGAGGAGGAGGAGGAGGAGGAAGAAGAAGAAGAAGAAGAAGAAGAGGAGGAGGAGGAGATATGTATTGTGTGTTTACTTTATGGGACACCCGGATAGAACAGGAGGCAAGATTTAGAGCTTGAAGGAAAAGCTTGAAGGGGAAGCAGGCTGGGGAGGAAAAGCTTGAAGGGAAAGCAAGCTGGGGAGCAAAAGCTTGAAGGGGAAACAAGCTGGGGAGTAAAAGCTTGAAGGGGAAGCAAGCTGGAGAGGAAAAGCTTGAAGGGGAAGCAAGCTGGGGAGGAAAAGCTTGAAGGGGAAAGCAGTGGGGAAAAAAAAGGGGGGAAAAGGGGGGGAAGCGGGCGGGGGAAAAAAGTTTGGGGGGGAAGCGGGCTGGGGGGGAAAAATTTTGAGGGGGAAGCGGGCTGGGGAAAAAAAGCTTGAGGGGGAAGCAGGCTGGGGAGGAAAAGCTTGAGGGGGAAGCAGGCTGGGGAGGAAAAGCTTGAAGGGGAAGCAGGCTGGGGAGGAAAAGCTTGAGGGGGAAGCAGGCTGGGGAGGAAAAGCTTGAAGGGGAAGCAAGCTGGAGAGGGAAAGGGGAAAACACACATTTTTACCATTTTCATTCCCCTCACATATCTCATTCCCCTCATTAATTTATTCCCTTCTATACTCTCTCTCTCTCTCTTCTCTCTCTCTCTCTCTCTCTCTCTCTCTCTCTCTCTCTCTCTTCTCTCTCTATCACCCTCTACTCGATAACCTCATTTAATTACATTGCTTTACCCTCATACCTGTCGACTGACCTGTTTCTAATCACCAAGATCCCCTTTGACCTAACATAAGAGGTTGAGGAGGGGAGGTCAAGACAGGTCGTCTATCTCCTCCGAAAGACAAGAGATACAGGAAGGCGAAGAGATAAAGGAGATAACAGTCATATAGAATTGATAGAATCATAATGATAGGAGAGAGAAAAAAGAGAGAGAGATAAGAAAGTAATGTGTGATGTATCCTATTAAAAAAGAAAAGAGATATAAATACAATATTATAAACCCCAAAATAAAAAAAAAAATTTAAGGGAAGAGGGTGGAAGAAAGGAAAGGAAAGGAAGGGAAGGGAAAAGGGGGGGAGAGAGAAGAGGGAAGGGAAAAAAGGAGGGAAGGAAGAAGGAAGGAAGGAGGAGGGAAGGGGGGAGGGAAAAGGAAAATTGACAAATGGGAGTGAAAGGGGGAAGGGAAGGGGGAAGGGGGAGGGAGGGAAGGAAAAAAAGGGTTTGCAAATGGAGGGAAGGGAAGGGGGTGAATAAGAAGGAGGGTTTTTCTGATAAGGAAATTTTAAGGAAAAGGGGAAAAAAGGAAGTTAGGGAAAAGGGAAAAAGGGAAGGTTTATGGGGGCCCCGCAATAAAACTAAAGACCCAAAAATTAAAAAAGGGGAAGAGACGCAATAATCCTCCTAGACACCAGAGAGGGGGAAGGAGGAGGGGAGGAGGAGGAAGGGGGGATAAAAAGAGGGGAAAAAATAAAAAAAAAAAAAAAAACTAACGAAAATTTAAAAAAATACAAAGGGAAAATGATGTGAAGGTATTTTGAAAGTTGGACAGGTCTCTTTTTCTCTCTTCTCTCTCTCCCTCTCTCTCTTTTTCTTCTCTCTCTCTCTCTCCCCCCTCTCTCTCTCCCCTCTCTCTCTCTTGTGATTGTTTGTTTAAAATTTTTTTTTTACTTAAAAAAAATTTTCCCCATATTTGGGGTTTAGCATTTTAGACACGGAACATTGTCTTTTTATCATTACTTTTATCATTAACGTTTCATTTCAAGATAATACGCTGCCACAAAATAACCTACGTTGTCTGCATGTCTGTAAGTGTGTATATACTTTCCACTACTTTTTTACTTTCTTCTTACCACGGACAAATGTTGTTAAGTAACAAAGACCTCAAGAGTTTTTTGCAAAAAAATAAACCCACAAAGTTTTTTCTCTCTCGCCTCCCCTGGGGCAAAAGAGGAAAATAAAGAAAGTTGCCCAAAAACTCTTTTGCGCCTCTTTAAACCAAAATAACAAGTCATTTTTAAATCAAAAATAGCTTGCCCACTTTTGGGGGAAGAAAAAAAAATGATTAATCTTACCCAGTTTGAGCCACCCATTTTTAACTGGGGGGGAGAGAGAGAGAAGGGGAGAGAAAGAGAGAGAGAGGAAAAAAAAAGAGAGAAGAGGAAGAGAGAGAGAGAGAAAAAAAAAAAAAGTAACACAAAGTTAAATGGTGGAAATTTGGATCGAAAAAAAAAAGTGTCGTTTGAGCTTCCATTTAGTGACTTTATTACTACTAGACTCAAACCCTTAAACCCCCCGAGGCCCGAACGTAATTCCATTGTAAATTTGGGTCCATTATCGATTTTTTGTGAATAAACAAAATTTTATGATATCACCTGTTTTTGTATCCCGTCGACTAACAAGGGATTTAGTGACTTTTTGAATTTTATGGCTAACAACAGACGATTTTCTATAGCAAAGGAAAGATCTGGGTGTGAAGGGGTGATTACAGTTGCACAAACTTCTTCCTTCTCTTCCTATCTATTCCTTTAACACACATGTATCTACTAAATGTTTAAATAAAAAAATAAAATATATAAATACCGATATTTAAAGGGGAAATAGTTTGAAAAAAAACCCCTGCTACCTGTCTTCTAAGAAATCTATGAAGGTCAATATCACTAACAAGTTAAATTAAAGCTCTTTTTTCAAGCTTTACCTGATAATGAGTATATGATAATTAAACTCTTGAATTACCATACCGTATTATTTTTTTTTTTTTTTTTTTTTGCCCTTGGCCAGTCATTTACGATATAGAAAAAAAAACATACTTCCTTCACTCATTCCACCACACTCAACACTACACCCTCATCTTCCTCTCATTTTCTCCTCACCCTACCCTCACCCCAGCCCTCACTCACCCCTCTCCCCTCATACTCCCCCCATACTGCATCTGCCTCACCACCACTACCACTGTTTATTCCAGCAACAAACACCATGACTACAAATTTAAACCCTTCTCTCTCTTCCCTCTCTCTCTCCCTCTCTCTTTTTCTCTCCCTCTTCTCCTTCTCTCTCTGCATTCTAATTTTGTCACACCCTCCTACTCCTAGTATTGAGAGAGAGAGGAGAGAGGGGGAGAGAGAGAAAAGAGAGAGGAGAGAGAGAGGAGAGGGAGAGAGAGAGAGAGAGAGAACTTAGCAGGAACTTGGTTAAACTGTCCTGTGCAATGTTGGTTCGTCAAGAGACACGCCACGACTTACGCCTTGCAATCCTCGTAACCACGGCGCCTCATGCATAACCGAGTGTCCCCTCCCATTCCCCTCACCCTCTCCCCTCACACCCACACACACACCCACACACATACACCCTCTCTCTGTCCCTCTCTCTCTCATCCACACACGCTAACTCCCTCCCTCACGCTCTCTCTACCTTCCTCTTGATCTATTATCTCTCCCCTTCTCTCTCCCCTTCTCTCTCTCTCTCTCTCCCCTCTCTCTCTCTCTCTCTCTCTCTCTTCTCTCTCTCTCTCCCCTCCCCTCTCTCTCTCTCTCTCTCTCTCTGCCCACTTCACTCCTCACTCCTTCCCCTCATCCTCCTCTCACACGAACCCAACACCTGCTCATTCACTCCCTCACTTCCCCTCACCAAGCACATCAATTTCCCCTCCTTCTCCACCCTCAATATTCCACTCTCATCCACTCTCTCCACCTGACACCTTCCACTTCCACTACACAACCCACACATCACCTCCCACCTTCCTTCTTCCTAAATACCCCTTTCCACAATTCCCTGTTCTTCCATTTCTGTGATCAATACCCACCCTTTATACCACGCCCACCCCACCCACTTGCCTCAACTCATGGCAAGCCTACCACCCATTCTCTAGCCCATGATCGCCCACTCAGCACCCACTCGACGGCTCCCTTACCCCTCCCTCTCCACTGCCCTCTCAAGTCCACCCACTGAGCTTAAGACTGTCGCGTGTGGACTGTGGTGTCAAGTGATCGAGATAATGATAATAATAATAATAATAATAATAATAATAATAATAATAATGATGTTATTCCCACCCGAAGGCAAGATAAGGAGACGGGAACTCATCAGGAAAGAAATGATGAGCAATTGACTGTTGATGATAAGATGATACTGAGCTCCTGCGATGACTACTAATAATACTAATGACCTCTATAATGATAAAGAAGATCAAGAAATGGAATAGTAAACAACAATAACAATGCCAAGAGGAAAATTATTACCACGTATACAGACCAATCATTAGGTTAAGTAGGAATGACAGCAAAAATTTAACCCTCTTGGCAAACACCTATCCTCCTCCTCCTCCTCCTCCTCCTCCTCCTCCTCCTCCTCCTCCTCATAATGAGATCCAAGCCTTCTGGTATCCCGGCTCCTCACTCCTGCTAACTTTCCAAAGACGCTTCAATTCCGGACTTGACACCGTCGAAACGTTAGTGGCAGAATGGAGAAACTAGAAGAAGGAGGAAGGAGGAGGAAGAAGAAGGAAGAGGAACTGGAAAGACCAAGTGGGAGAGGTGCAATATGGCTGATGAGAACTGAAGGGAGGAAAGAAGAAGAGGGAAGATGAGACGTGAAAGAGAAGGAAGATGAACTAAAAGAAGGAGTAGGAGGGAGAAGCGGGATAAGGATGATGACTGGAGGAAAGAAGAAGAAGAAAGATGAGATGTGGAAGGAGATGGAGGAGGTAGGGAGGTAAGATTTGGACGAAAGATTAGAAGGAAAGGAAGATGAAGTGAAAGGAAGTTGAAGAGAAATTAGAACTTTTGAGATGAGATGAGAAGGAAGGATGAGGATGCAGAGGGAAGACGAGAATAAGGAGAGTAAGGTTAAGGGAAGTGGAGAGAGGAGAAACAGGAGGAAGGATGGACTACATACAGTAAACCCTCTCTAATTCGAACTAATTGGGGGGAGACCTGATGCATGCAATACATGATACAGTAATCGGTTTGTCAAAACACCTCATGGTTGTCGAGAAAATTGATATTTTGTATAAATGTACGAATATACTTTTTTCTCGGTTATTTACCAATCAGTTTTTTTTGCTTTTCGCCAAATGATAGCTTGATCTACTTCATATTTACTTCTATATACATGTTGCACTTATCTGCCATAGTTTTTTAGTTTTTGAAAAAAAACTTGATTTAAAAAAAAAATCAAGGCATACATACCCCTTGCAAAAATTGCAATATTTTTTGAAAAATAGATTTACTTAAAATTTTGTTCCTAGCAGTTTTCGGGCATGCTGAACACGAATATGGAGTCAGTTTTCAGTTATAATGATTAAAAGTCCTTATTTAAGCCAATTCACAATGACATGATACTTCCAGATATTCCTTAAAAACCACATATTAGACAAAACTTGCTACAGGAGATAAAAATATGATAGGAATTGCTAGATTAACCATTACTTCAATACTACGATCAGTATTAGTATTTTCAGTATTAGTACTATTAATTACTTCGAATTATCCGAAGTTTGAATTATACGGGTTCGATTTAGAGACGCCGACGTGAGTTTCGACAGGGGATGCTTGCAGCCTATGTTGATCTCAAGAAGGCGTTTGACTCAGTGCATCGTGAGTCACTCTGGGATCTTCTGCGACTTCGAGGGATTCCTGCAAGGACTATTGGTTTGATAACTGGTCTGTATTCTGGGACTGAGAGTGCTGTGAAGTGTGGGGCAGGTGTATCCAGCTTCTTTCCTGTGAATACAGGAGTGAGGCAAGGGTGCGTCCTTGCCCCATCACTTTTCAACGCTTGTATGGACTGGGTATTGGACAAGGTTGTAGATCAAAGTGATTGTGGAGCATCCGTCGGCAACACCAAGATCACTGATCTTGTTTTTGCCGATGATGCAGTAATCTTTGCTGAGTCGCTGGAGGTCCTGGTGATGGCTCTCGAGGCGCTGCACGAGGAGGCAAAGCCTTTGGGACTTGAGGTCTCCTGGCTCAAGACCAAGGTCCAGGTGTTTGGAGACTTACTAGATGAAGCAGTACAGTCTGTTCATGCGTGTGGCGAGGACATTGAGATCTGGAAAGTTTTACATACCTTGGTAGCGCAGTCCATAATGACGGCGGGTTCACGTCAGAAGTCTTACGGCGGATTGGCATAGCCCACGGTGTTATGGACTCGCTCAGCGGGAGTATTTGGCGTTGTCGGTACCTGTGCAGGAGACAAAGATCCGGATCTTCAAGTCGCTTGTGATCCCTGTCTTACTCTATGGTTGTGAGACATGGACACTAAATAGTGACTTGAAGAGACGAATCAATGCCTTTGGTAATAAGTGTCTTCGCAGAATCATGG
>JACEEZ010015209.1:100000-105000 GCA_016584305.1 Chionoecetes opilio
CCCTCCCCTTTCTCTCCTTACCTACCCCTTTCCCTCCCCTCCCCCTCCCTTAGCCTTCCCTTAGTCTCCTTCTTACCTCCCCCTTTCCCTCCATCCCCTCCCCGTCCCTTAGGCTTCCCTTCCTCTGCTTACTTCCCCCTTTCCCTCCACCCCCTTCCTTTAACCTTCCCCTTAGCCTTCCCTTCCTCTCCTTACCTACCCCTTTCCTTCCCTCACTCTCCCCTTCCCCTTAACCTCCCTCCTTCCCTCCCCCTTGTTCCTTACCCCCTCCCACTCCCCTTAGCCATCCCCTTCCCTTCTCCTCACTTTCTCCCCCTTGCCCTCACCCCCTTCCCCCTCCCTTAGCCTTCCCTTCCCCTCCTTTCCCTCCACACCTTCCCCTCCCCTTCCTCCCCTTCTTACCCTCCTCCTTTCCCTTCGAGGTGTCGGGTAGCGAGGGGCGCGGCGGTGAGTAGGGATTAAGGGAATTAAGTTCGACACTATCTCGCTCCTTTATCTCTCCTTTTCCCTTTTTTAAGCTTGATGTTTATTACCTATTTTCCTATTTTCCTATTTTCCCCGCACGCGTTTTTTCTTTCTTGCCTCTTTTGTGCCTTTTAAAAGTGTGTCAGTTTGTTGTCGTGTGCCGAAAATGGTCGAGGATTTTGTGAAAGTTAAGTTTAGCCGAATGTGTGACTTGAGCCGAATTTGTCTTCCTTATTTGCTTAGACGACATTTTAAAAGCACACCCTATGTATCTCTCGGTTTATGTCGGGATGAGAATTTCGGTAGATGAGAGTACCAGGTATACAGTAACCTCTCTCTCTCTCTCTCTCTCTCTCTCTCTCTCTCTCTCTCTCTCTCTCTCTCTCTCTCTCTCTCTCTCTCTCTCTCTCTGCAAAATTTCCCCTCTAGGGTATCTATTGATTTTTTTCCACCCTTTTTGAGTATTTCATTCCATGCATGTATTTACTCATTTCTTTATTCGCAGTTCATCACTATTTTTCGTCAGTTACTGGTCTACCCTTTTCGACTTTCAATCCCGTTCATTCATCTGACTGCACATATCCCGAAGCTCTCTCTCTCTCTCTCTCTCTCTCTCTCTCTCTCTCTCTCTCTCTCTCTCTCTCTCTCTCTCTCTCTGATATTTACCTTCCGTTTCCCCTTTCTTTTCTCTCCCCTTTTTTTTGGTTCTTTACCCTAATCCTATCAAGCTCCCAAAATCTCCCCACACCATCTTTCCCCTCATCTCCCCTCCTCCTCCTCCTCCTCCTCCTCCTCCTCCTCCTCCTCTTCCTCCTCTTCCTCTTCCTTGCTCTTATTCCTCCTTCCTTCTCTGTTCCCACCTTGCAACCTCAAGTTTTTTTTCTTCATTTTCAGCTCTGAAATGTTTTCCTCTCTCTCTCTCTCTCTCTCTCTCTCTCCTCTCTCTCTCTCTCTCTCTCTCTCTCTCTCTCATCTCTCTCTCTCTCTCTCTCTCTCTCTCTCTCTCTCTCTCTCTCTCTCTCAATCCATTTACAGTTCACGCCTACGTTCTCTATATATCTCAAATTCTATATACCTATTTCTATTTTGCTATTTTGACCCTCTCCAATTTCTCTTTTTCCTTCTCACCTTTTCCTTTTCTCCTTTTCCACCTCCAACCTCACCTCCCTAACCTGCACCTCCACTTCCCCTCCTTTCATCCCCCTGTTTCACTCCTAACCTCCACCTTCACCTCCATTTCCCCTCCTTCATCCCCCTGTTTCACTCCTAACCTCCACCTTCACCTCCATTTCCCCTCATTCATCCCCCTGTTTCACTCCTAACCGCCACCTTGCACCTCCATTTCCTCTCCTTCATCCCCCTGTTTCACTCACAACCTCCACCTTCACCTCCATTTCCCCTCCTTCATCCCCCTGTTTCACTCACAATCTCACCTTCACCTCCATTTCCTCTCCTTCATCCCCCTGTTTCACTCCTAACCCTCACCTACACCTCCATTTCCCCTCTTTCATCCCCCCGTTTCACTAATATTTTTTCATCCTCTCAGTGGCTTCTAACATTCGAAACTCCCCTTTAAGCCTTAGTTCCCCTCGATCAAATGTTCCCTGGTGCTTTCTGGCAAGATTTAACGCGACACAAAATCACTCTCGAAGCGACGTCTTGCCAGCGAAATTACTTTTTATTAGAAACGAGCAAAGTTGCCATGCCTTTGCGCGCGTACTTTTCCCCGCGGCTCCTCGTTTTCCTCTTTTTCCCCGCGGCTCCTCGTTTTCCTCTTTTTCCCCGCGGCTCCTCGTTTTCCTTTTTCCCCGCGGCTCCTCGTTTTCCCCTTTTTCCCCGCGGCTCCTCGTTTTCCCCTTTTTCCCCGCGGCTCCTCGTTTTCCTCTTTTTCCCCGCGGCTCCTCGTTTTCCTCTTTTTCCCCGCGGCTCCTCGTTTTCCTCTTTTTCCCCGCGGCTCCTCGTTTTCCCCTTTTTCCCCGCGGCTCCTCGTTTTCCTCTTTTTCCCCGCGGCTCCTCGTTTTCCCCTTTTTCCCCGCGGCTCCTCGTTTTCCGCCTTTTTTCCCGCGGTTCCTCGTTTCTTCGTGTCTTTCAGGAGTGCAGACAGCGAGGAGTAAAAGGAAGGCAGGAGACACAGCGGTGGGACAGTGAAAATTAATGATTGTGTTGACATGAGTTTAGGTATAATAATAATAATAATATTTTTATTTTCACCTGAAGGCATACAGAAAGAAAAAAACACCTGATCGACTGACTGAATGACTGACTGATCGACTGACTGACTGACTGACTGACTGACTGACTGACTGACTGTATAGACATGAAAGGATTGACACTTCTTCTTCCTCTTCTTTTTATTTCCTCCCTTGAGAAGTATCGGCGACATGGCAAGTGTAAATAAGTCAGTAATAAGCGGTGGGACAGTGAAAATTAATGATTGGTGTTGACATGATGGGAGGAATTGACACTCTTCTTCCTCTTCTTTTTCCTCCCTTGAGAAGTATCGGCGACATGGAAAGTGTAATTGAAGGAGACAAACAAGATACTTATGTAGGTAGTTAAGGTTAAATACAATGACTCAGGATAAATAGCAGACGATGAGAAACACCATTTTTTTCCTTTGTTTATAAATAATCGGGAAAGTATAAGGAAAGTAAACATATATAGATGATTGAATGCTAAACAAAAAGAATGCCGAATAGGATTACATATTTATTTTTGTATACAGCTGTTTTGAGTCGATATTTTTTTTCTCGAATACTGCATTAAACCCTTCACGCCCTAATCTTTCCTTTACTATAAAACAAAAAATGTTGTCGAGCCATAAAAAATAAAAAAAGTAACAAAATAAACCAAATTAGTTAGTCGACAAGGATACTAAACAGGTCATATCTATAAAATATTGCTTATAGTCACTAAAAAAATCATCTAATGGTACCCAAATTACAATAGAAATTACGTTAAGGGCCTTAAAGGGTTAATTAAACTGAACCAAAATATCTAGGAAAAACAAAATCACACGGAAATTCTCTCAGTAACATTCCTTTACAGTTCTAGAAACATTAAAAACACGTCCATGGTAAAGGAAGAACACAAAATTGAAAAACGTATATCCCTTGCATGACACTATTTTTTTACTGTATTGTTTCCTCGTTTTTGGGGGGTGAATAGAAGAGGATGGAAAAGCGAAGAAAAATGGTTTGTTAGACATAAAATTTAATACCTGCGAATTTTGTTTGTTGCAGAAAATAGAAACATCAAAATGTAATGGCTGATATATTGTAAAATAGAATATACTGCATGTGTATTTTAATATTTTATCTGTTCTCTCTCTCTCTCTCTCTCTCTCTCTCTCTCTCTCTCTCTCTCTCTCTCTCTCTCTCTCTCTCTCTCTCTCTCTCTCTCTCTCCTAACACACACACACACACACACACACACACACACACACACACACACACACACACACAGTACCCTTGACAAATTCGACTTTTTACCTATAACTTTTCTTCCTCAATGTTTATTTTCTTTAGTTTGATCTCACTCCAATTTTTTTCTTTCACTTTTTGTTGCTCTCTCTCTTCTCTCTCTCTCTCTCTCTCTCTCTCTCTCCTCTCTCTCTCTCTCTCTCTCTCTCTCTCTCTCTCTCTCTACAACCTCGGATGAGATAAATCCAGTTGAGCGTCAAACCTGAGAGGATTTCCTAACTTGTTGCGTTATACCTCCACCTGAACCACCTGTGCATCCACCTGTTCTTCCACTTCAACCTGAACCACCAGTGCATCCACCTGTTCTTCCGGCCTCATCCACATGTTCTTTCACTTCCACCTGGAACGCAACCTAACATTTTCTGATCCTTTACCTGATCCACCTATGCCCACACCTGATAACCTTTTGCGTCCACATTTTCCACTTGTTGATGTACTCTACTTGTTCCATTTGTACATGTTTGTTTTACTGCATACATTGATATACATTGATTTTTGTTTCTGTCTGTCCGTCCGTCCGTCCGTCCGTCCGTCCGTCCGTCCGTCCGTCCGTCCGTCCGTCCGTCCGTCCGTCCGTCCGTCCGTCCGTCCGTCCGTCCGTCCGTCCGTCCGTCGTCCGTCCTGTCCGTCCGTCGTCCGTCCGTCGTCGTCCGTCCGTCCGTCCGTCCGTCCGTCCGTCCGTCCGTCCGTCCGTCCGTCCGTCCGTCCGTCCGTCCGTCCGTCCGTCCGTCCGTCCGTCCGTCCGTCCGTCTGTCTGTCTGTCTGTCTGTCTGTCTTCTCTCTCTCTCTCTCTCTCTCTCTCTCTCTCTCTCTCTCTCTCTCTCTCTCTCTCTCTCTCTCTCTCTCTCTCTCTTTCTTTCTTTCTACTGATATACGTATTTCTACAGAACGAAAGAGAGAGAGAGAAGAATGCTATATTAATGTATGACATAATGAAACCAGGAAAAAAATGAAGAAGAATACCAGTTAAAAAGAATGACTTGCTAGGAAACATGAATTCGAATAGAGGGGAAATGAGGGGAGAGGGATTAATTAATGAACACCAGACACCAT
>JACEEZ010015209.1:110000-127500 GCA_016584305.1 Chionoecetes opilio
GACAGCAAGAGAGAGAGAGAGAGAGAGAGAGAGAGAGAGAGAGAGAGAGAGAGAGAGAGAGCAATCATACGCACACCTGTAACACACTCCCCATGTGTTATAGATTTAAATGGAAACACTCTACAACGTTTATACTACATGACAGGTGATTGACTTTAAAGCTTAATTGGCTGTTACCTTGACGTCAGGTGCGAACGAAGGAGATACCGATGTCTGAGGCAAGGGAGAGGGGAGAGGAAAGGAAGGAGGGAAGGTAGGAGGGAAGAGGGGAAAATAGATTAAGATGGGAAACAAAGGCGAGGGTGTGGATAAAAGTATGTAGAGTAAGGAAAGAGGGAATTTAATGAATGGAGAGAAATGCAAGAAAGATGAGACACATGAGAAAATATTTAGAAAAGGAATGAATTTGAGGACGAGCAGAGACTGGAAAAGCGAGTGGCGAGGAAGATACTAGAATTGAATAGAAAGTGAGAGTATGGTTAGGAGAATATGAATAACAGAAATAAGAGAGAATGAAGAGAGGAATGAATGCTGGATGAGAGGGAAAGGAAAGGAAAAGAAATAATAACTTGAAATATTTAGAAATTGAGAGTTAAAAGTGAGATTTAGAAAAAAGGAAGAATAGGGGAGGCAACCTGCTGAAAAAGGATAACCGTAAAATATGAAGAAAACATATATGACAAGAGAGAAACGAAAAGAGAGGAGAGAAGAGAGAGAGAGAGAGAGAGAGAGGAAAAAGCTAGAAAAGAGGAGACAATTAAAGTAATTATCCATGTTTTGTTTGGGGAAAAGGGAAAGGATGGATGGAGGATGGGAAGGAGTGTTATGAGAGAGAAGGTGAGAGAGAGGGAAGGTAGAGGTATGAGAGAGAGAGAGAGAGAGAGAGAGAGAGAGAGAGAGAGGGGGGGGAAAAAAGGGAGAGAGAGAGAAAAGAGAGAAGAGAGCGAATAAAAAAATATAAAATCAACAGACACAAAAAAAAAACCTAATGTAAAGGAAAAAAAAAAAAAAAACCTAGAGAAAAAACAAGAAGAAACTCAACACACACACACACACACACACACACACACACACACACACACACACACACAAACAACCATAACCAATTACGAAATTAAAGACAATAAAAGGCAAAGAGGCAAAGGAAATAATTAAAATCGGGGGAGGTAACAAAGTAAAAAAAAAAGGTACGAAAAAGAGAGAGAGAGAGAGAGAGAGAGAGAGAGAGAGAGAGAGAGAGAGAGAGAGAGAGAGAGAGAGAGAGAGAGGAAGAGAGAAAGAGAAGAGGGAAAAAAAAATCGGCGTGAGAAAAGGGGACAAGGGGGGTAGTAGCCAGGCGGGTATTAAGGCATGGACCGGTGTAATTACAATGGCCTCAGGTAAAGAAGGGATTAAAATGCATGTTGTAGCCCAAGATAAACCCCCAAACCTGTTCATTATTTACTGACTGCAATACCTGGGATCCACCTGAACTGATGTTGAGGCAGGATTGTGAGACAGAGAGATACAGAGACAGGCGAGAGAAAGATCTTTTTACAGACAGACACAGAGACAGGCAACAAATCTCTTCTTTTTACAGACAGACAGACAGAGACAGGCAGCAAATCCCTTTTTTTTACAGACAGACAGAGACTGGCAGCAAATCCCCTTTTTTTACAGACAGACAGAGACAGGCAGCAAATCCCTTTTTTTTACAGACAAACAGAGACAGACAGCAAATCCTTTTTTTTTACAGACAGACAGACAGACAGGCAGCAAATCCTTTTTTTTTACAGACAGACAAGAGAGACAGGCACCAAATCCCTTTTTTTTACAGACAGACAGAGAGACAGGCAGCAAATCTTTTTTTTTTATATTTTTCCTCATCACTAACTTTATTCTTTTCTCTTCTTTTCCCTAGGCATTGAAGTGAACAAATCCCTTTTTTTAGTTTTTCTGATCTCTAACTTTACTAAACTCTAACTAACTAACTAACTAGCTTTATTCTTTTTTCTTCTTTTCCCTAGGCATCGAAGTGAACAAATCCCTAGTTTTATTTTTGCTGATCACTAATTTTTTTTTTTTTTCCCCCAGGCCTCGAAGGTGAAGGTGGAAAGTTGTTCATCCTACACCAACTGCTCTTCATGTCTCACTGCCCGGGACCCTTACTGTGGCTGGTGCTCGCTGGAGAAGAGGTGAGTGCTAGATTAAGATGAAAAACAAAGAGAGGGTGTGGATAAAAGTATATTGAGTGAGGCAAGAGAGAGAGAGAGAGAGAGAGAGAGAGAGGGGAAAAGAGGAGAAAAGGGGAGAGAGAGGAGAGAGAGAGAAGGGGGAAAAAGGAGAGGAGAAAAAAATGTTGAATAAGCGTGAATCAAATAGAAAAAATGGATAGAGTGGATGGATTAAGATGAGATACAAAGGAGAGGGTGTGAATAAAAGTATATAGAGAAAGACGAGAAGGAATGAATGAAGGAAAAGGCAAGAAAGATGAGACACAAGAGAAAATATTAACCCCTTCACGCCCAGATCTTTCCTTTGCTATAAAAAATTACGTTCTGGGTCTCAAGGGGTTAAGAATGGGAATGAATTTGAGTACGTACAGGAATTGAAAAACGTGTAGAGGAAGATAATATAATTAAAACACACACACACACACACACACACCACACACACACACACACACCACACACACACACACACACAACAACACCACACACAACTTGGGATGCGGGAAAGGGCCAACCAAAAACACATTTAATACGGAGGAAAGAACGCTTGATAGAATTCCCAGAGAGGGGAGAGGAGAGAGAAGGAGAGAGAGAGAGAGAGAGAGGAAGCACGAAAAAAAAGTAGATGACTTTCTCTCTCTTCTCCCCTCTTTTTCTCTCTCTTTCTCTCTTCTCTTCTTTTTTCCCCCAAAACCCCGTAACATTATTCCACTGATATCATCCTCTCCCTCCCACCACCGTTCCTTCCTATCCCTTCCCATCCCTTCCTCCTTCCTTCATATCTTTCTTCCCCTTCATTTTCACCCCTCCTACCCCTTCCATAAGGCTTAATTTTCCTTGCCCACGCTCCTTCTCCGCTCATCCACGCAAAATATTATCTGTAAATCGCCTTTGCACATTGAGATTTTTTGGGTTAGAGTCTTCGCGAGATCTCTATTTATTTTGTTTCCATTTTTTTGTTGCCCCCCAGGGAAAAGGTTTGGGTGGGGGAAAGGGGTGGTGATTGTGGGGGGGTTTGGGGGGGTGGGGGGTGATGCAAAAAATTTTATTTTATAAAAGGAAATGAGAAATATAGAAGCATGAAAGGGCTGGAAAAACAACACTGTGTATGGAGTAAATAATGACAACAACAGTAATAATAGTGAGTGAATTACAAAAACAACAAAACAAAAACATATCTACGCAAATAAAGAGTGTGTGTATGTAACAGCAACAACAGCAATAACAATAAAAGGCGGGGAAAAGAGAGGAGAGAGAGAGAGAAGAGAGGAGAGAGGAGAGAGGGGAGGAGAGAGAAAGAAGAGAGAAAAAGAGAAGAGGGAGAGAGAGAGGAAGAGAGAGGCACAATTTGAGTAAGCCGAATTTAAAAAGAAAAAAAAGGAAAAAAAAAACCTTCGACAATATCATCGAAATCGCACTTTACCCCCCCTTCCTCCTTCCTCCTCCCCCCTCCTTCTCCTCCTCCTCCTCCTCCTCCCTCATCATTATGCACAACGGGAGGCATGATGGCCGCTCTCCTCTGCTCAAGAACATTTAAAGAAGGAAACTATTTAACCCACGTTCCAGGCCGATCAGCCTCAGGGGGGTCCCCACGTTGAGAGAGGAGGAGGAGAGGAGGAGAGGGGGGGAGAGAGAGAGAGAGAGAAGAGAGAGAGAGAGAGAGAAGGAAAAGAGGGAACCCGGATGGGAAAGGTTAGGGAGGGGTAAAATTATGGGGCCCAAAGTTGACGTTTTTTTTTTTTTTTTTTTTTTTCTCTCTCTCCTTCCTCCTTTTCTCTCTTCTCCTCTTCTCTCTTTCTCTCTCTCCCCTCGTCCATAGTTCCCTCCCTTCCCCCCCCAAAAGTTAATGAAGCCTATACAATTTCCTCCCCACAGACAACTACCATCACCACCACCACCATCACCACCACACACACACAACCCCTGCAGCTTTTAATGGCGGGTTTTTTTTCTCTCCCTGTCTGTACTTTATTTCCAACGGTACTTTTTTTTCTCCCTGTCTGTACTTTATTTTCCAAAGGGGCTTTTTTTCTCCCCTGTCTGTACTTATTTCCAAAAGGTACTTTTTTTCTCCCTTTCTGTACTTTATTTTCCCAAGGTATTTTTTTCTCCCTTTCTGTACTTTATTTCCAACGGTACTTTTTTTTCTCCCTTTCTGTACTTTATTTCCAACGGTACTTTTTTTTCTCCCTTTCTGTACTTTATTTCCAACGGTACTTTTTTTCTCCCTTTTTGATTTTTTCCAACGGACTTTTTTCCCCTTTTTGTATTTTTTTCCAAAGGACTTTTTTTTTTCCCTTTCTGTACTTATTTCCAACGGACTTTTTTTCTCCCTTTCTTACTTATTTTCCCAACGGTCTTTTTTTTCCCTGTTGTACTTTTTTCCAAGGTACTTTTTTTTCCCCTTTTTGTACTTTTTTCCAACGTACTTTTTTTCTCCCCCTTTTTGTATTTATTTCCAACTACTTTTTTTTCCCTTTCTTACTTATTTTCCAACGGTACTTTTTTTTTTTTCCTGTCCCCTTTGTACTTTATTTCCAACGGTACTTTTTTTCTCTCCCTGTCTGTACTTTATTTCCAACGGTACTTTTTTTTCTCCCTTTCTGTACTTTATTTCCAACGGTACTTTTTTTTCTCCCTTTCTGTACTTTATTTCCAACGGTACTTTTTTTTTCCCGTCTGTATTTTTTTCCCCAAAGTACTTTTTTTTTTCCCTTTTTACTTTTATTTTCCAACGGGATTTTTTTTTCCCCTTTTGTACTTTTTTTCCACGGTACTTTTTTCTCCCCGTCTGTACTTTTTTCCAAAGGTTTTCTTTTTTCTCTCCCTGTCTGTACTTTATTTCCAACGGTACTTTTTTTTCTCCCTTTCTGTACTTTATTTCCAACGGTACTTTTTTCCCCCTGTCTGTACTCTATTTCCAACGGTACTTTTTTTGTCCTGTTTTTCTTTTGATCTTTGTTTTTAACTCTACGGATATTTTTTTTTATATCCAGTTTCATCTTTCCTTCCGTTTAACAGACAGACAGACAGACAGTAGTTGTAACATAATATCTCTCTCTCTCTCTCTCTCTCTCTCTCTCTCTCTCTCTCTCTCTCTCTCTCTCTCTCTCTCTCTCTCTCTCTCTCCATTTTTTTCTCCTCCAATCCCTCCACATTGCTTCTTCAGCCCCTTCTTTCCCTTCAGCCCCTTCGTTCCCTTCGTTCCCTTCAGCCCCTTCTTTCCCTTCAGCCCCTTCTTTCCCTTCAGCCCCTTCTTTCCCTTCAGCCCCTTAAGTCCCTTCAGTCCCATCAGCCCCTTCTTTCCCTTCAGTCCCCTCAGCCCCTTCTTTCCCTTCAGTCCCTTCAGACCCTTCAGTACCTTCAGCCCCTTCTTTCCCTTCAGCCCCTTCGGTCCCTTCGTTCCCTTCAGTCCCTTCTTTCCCTTCAGTTTCCTTCGTCTTTCGTCCTTCAGCCCCTTCGTTCCCTTCGTTCCCTTCTTTCCCTTCTTTCCCTTCAGTCCCTTCGTTCCCTTCTTTCCCTTCAGCCCCTTCGTTCCCTTCAGCCCCTTCTTTCCCTTCAGCCCCTTCGTTCCCTTCAGCCCCTTCTTTCCCTTCAGCCCCTTCGTTCCCTTCAGCCCCTTCGTTCCCTTCAGTCCCTTCTTTCCCTTCAGTCCCTTCAGCCCCTTCTTTCCCTTCAGTCCCTTCAGTTCCTTCATCTCAGTGGTCATCTGGGCGCCCTTATTATATGGTGGCTGTAGGGACAATGGCAGGCGTCCCCTCTCTCTCTCTCTCTCTCTCTCTCTCTCTCTCTCTCTCTCTCTCTCTCTCTCTCTCTCTCTCTCTCTCTCTCTCTCTCTCTCTCTCTCTCTTTCTCTCTTTTAAGTATTCCATTCATTTATTTATTCATTTGTTATTATTCATCTATTCCTGTGTACATAATCTCCTTCGGGAAATCATTCACGCTTCTCCTGCATCTCCTTGTTCCTTCTCAAGTGCTGGAATGGAGAGAAGGAAAATGATGATGAGAAAAGAAGATAAAAAGGTATGGAAGAAGATAATATAGGGGGAGGAAGAGAGACAAAATTAACGAGAAAGAGAAGAATATGGAAGTCAAGACGGAAATGAATCACGAACTATAAGTACAATAATAATAATGATACTAATAATTGTATCCTCAACCAAAGGCACACCGGACAAACAACAATATAATATGAATGAAAAAGTATTAAATGAACCATATATTTCGATTATTTGCCACTACTGCTGTGTAGTGCACTGAAGATGTACACAGTTTTGTTTTTATCAGACTGGGTTTTAAACTCTGTTTCAGCGTGTTTATGCTTTGATTGCGGAAGTATATACGTTTCAAATTTCCCCTGCGCGTTTTTTTTTCGGGCGACAACGAACGCGGTACGACCTCAGTAAATAAACACTAGATGGCGACTTTATTGTTGGTAGCCACTTTGTAGATATTTTGTCATTTGTTCATTATAGCCATATAATGACACAGATGAAGACACAAAATGACACAGACTCTCCAGATAGCCCCTTCTAACTTTCCTGAAATCATGGATGTAGAAATGTAAGTATTAACGCCACCACACGTCTGTAAACAGAAAAAAAAGTTGTCCTGGCGACTTACTGTTATCTACGGTAAAGCAAATAAAATACAATATAGACATGTAAGCAATATAAACACTGCTGAAAAGGAAGAATGAATAGAAATAAAGGAAGGAGGTAGGAAGGAAAGAATTGAAGAGAAGGAGTATATTCAAATCAGTAGAAGAAAATAAAAATAAAAAATAAAAAGGGAACTAAATTTGGAGGGATTTTAGAGTGAAAGAAATTAAAAGGAAAAAATAAAGAAAATGGAGCAAAAAATGGAAGGAAAATGTGAAAATGGGAGAAAATAGTGAGGAAAGAAGCCTAAGAAGGAAAGAAGACAAAAAATTATTAAAAAAAACCAGAAACGAAAATTTAAGAAAGGTAAAATGGAAAGATGTAAAAAGATTCAATAAAGGTGAAATTGAGGAAACTGAGAGAAGTAGAAAAGAATAAAAAGACAGAAGAGGAAAAGAGGAAGTGAGGAGGAGGAGGAGGAGGAGGAGGAAGGAGAGAAAAACGTGCAATATAAATAAGAAAACGTAACTCTTTGAAGAACAGATGGAAAAGAAATATTTTTCTTCTCTCTCTCTCTCTCTCTCTCTCTCTCTCTCTCTCTCTCTCTCTCTCTCTCTCTCTCTCCTCAATTACTTATTCCCTTGTTGCCAATAGCGTCAAATTCACAGGGAAAGGATAGGGTCGTAATAGTAGTAGTAGTAGTAGTAGTAGTAGTTAGTAGTAGTAGTAGTAGTAGTAGTAGTAGTAGTAGAAGGTTGCAGAGGAAAAGAAAAATAACATGGAGGGAGGAGACATGGAGACAGGAAAGGCATAGAGAAAAAAAAAGAGCAGGGCCAGAAAGACAAGGAGATAAAGGGAGGGACAGTGGTGAGGGAGAAAGGAGAATAGGAAAAAGGGAGAGAGAGGGGAAAGGGAAAGCCATGGGTCTGATCTCCCCTCGGTGAAACAAGCTGGGGAATTGTTCTTCGCCCGACACAATTGAAAGTGACCAGCGAGGGGGGAGAGAGAGAGAGAGAGAGAGAGGGGAGAGGAGAGAGACAGAGGAGAGAGAGGAGAGATGAGGAGAGAGAGAAAAAAAAGAGAGAGAGAGATGGGGAGGGTTCTGGCGAGTTCTTTAGGGTAGAGGTAACACTAGAGTGGAGATGATGGAGAAACAGGGGGGGAGGAGGGGAAGAGGGGAGGGAAGGAGGGGAGGAAGACAATGGAGGGAGGCAAGGAGAGGAAAGAAGGAAGAAAAGGGAAGAAAGAACCACGTTACTGTTAGTAGATAAGGAGAAATTCATATATTTATTTATTGATCAACAAATTTCACTGGTTTTTGTTCGTTTTGTGGCGGTTTTCCTCAACGTATCTGTCTGTCATTGGTCCAACTTTTGTTCTCTCTCTCTCTCTCTCTCTCTCTCTCTCTCTCTCTCTCTCTCTCTCTCTCTAAAGCGCCCTGTCATGGTTTTAAGGAGTTTTTGACGAGGTCTCAAAGTGTTCGCGGCTCTGTCTGCCTCCAAAGTGGGGGGGAGAGGCGTGGGATGGGGGGCGAAGGGGGCAGGGGGGGGGGCGATGGGGGGGCAGGGAAACGTCGGGGCGCAATGGGGAAAGTAAAAAAAAAAAGTGTGAGAAAAGAAGGACTGAAGGATTGGGGAATAAGGAAAGATAGAATATAGGGAAATTAATTAATAAAAACAGAAAGAAGAAAAAAAGAAAAAAAAAAAAAAGAAGACTAGCCTGAAAGGAGAGAAGATAACAAGAAGAAGGAGGAAGGAGAGAAAAGAGAGAACAGCGGGGAAAAAAGTGGATGTAAAGAAAAGAATGAAAAGTGATGAGAAGAGCAGAGCTGGGCACTAAATACATTGAATGTATTTAAATACTAAATACTAAATACATGGGAGAAATTTATTTAAATACTAAATACTAAATACATTTTACGAATGTATTTAAATACTAAATACTAAATACATCAATTGTATTTAAATACATTTGTAAATACATTTTAAATACACACAAATTTTAACATGTCCGAAAAAAATTATTTCCTTAGGATTTCCTTAGATTTTGGGTTTCCATAGAAATTTCCTTCTCAGGCCTAAATATCTTTGAAATCAGGACATTTCCTTGCCAGTGGAAATACTGGTTCACTGACATCAGGGTTGCCAGATAGCTGGGCGGGTTTATGGCCAAATTAACTGATAAAAAAGTATTTACATTTTTATATTAAATGTATTTAAATACAATGTATTTAAATACTCATAAAAGTATTTTAAATACTGTATTCAAATACATGAGAACCAATGTATTTATAAATACATTTCTAAATACACAAATATATTTAAATACGTATTTAAATACAATTTAAATAGTGCTCAGCTCTGGAGAAGAGTAATAGTAAATAAAGAAAAAAGAGAGAAGATAGAAAGGAGAGAGAAATAGAGAGAAAGTGAGTGAGAGTAAGGAAGGGATGGAGAGATAAGGAAACTTTTAAAGACAAACAAAGAAGGAGAAAAGAAATGTACCCACAGAAAGGAGGGGGCACAAGAGAGAGAGAGAGAGAGAGAGAGAGAGAGAGAGAGAGAGAGAGAGAGAGAGAGAGAGAGAGAGAGGAGCAAAATATCAACAAAAAACAAAAGCAGGATAGAAAAATAGGGGGAAATGAGAAAGGAAAGAAGGAAAGAAAGGAAGGAAAGGAGGAAGGAAAGGGCCTCGGCGGTAGGTGTTTCCGGGTTATATTGAGCGATAAGGACTTTTGATGGTTAAGAAAAAGAGCAAAGTTGGCTAAGAGGAAGAAACTCGGAAACTGGAACTGAAATCCTGAAAAGCGAGGCGAAGGATCTGGGAACGACTCGGACTTTACAGTAGTGCTTGGGATATCATTTTTAATTTACGTTTTCCTTTGCTTTCAGTCCACAATGAAAAGTCCACAAAATTTTAAAAAGACGCCATAACGTAAAGGAATACAATGAGAAAAAAAGGTTAAGGATGAAAGTGGAAGGTTTTTTTCCTCTTTTATGTGGAGGAAAGAAATGGAAACAATGTGGATTCATAGACGCTGGCGGGAGGGAAGGAGATAGGAGGTGGAATAATGGTGGTGTCTTGCCTATTGTTTCCATCCATGTATTCTTTCAATGCTCATACCTGCACACTCCCCTTACCCTTACTCCCCTCTTTCCCCTTTTTCCCCTTTTGGTTGCTACATACACTCTTAGAAAAAAAGGGTAGAAAAAGGGTATTTGTAGTGATGAAATACTGCTACCCTTTTTCTACCCTTACAAATATACCCTTTTCCAACCCTCTCGTCTAAGGGTAGATAAAGGGTAGATGAAGGGTATAATCGGCAGCATCTACCCTCCAGCCTGGACATAGGGTTTAAAAAGGGTAGTGATGGTGCGATGTAACAATTCTACCCTTAATATACCCCTTATTTCTGAGTGTAGGTATCCCTTTACCTTCCCTCATAGGTAGAAGGTCTCCCCCCTCATACTTCCCTCATATTAGCGTAGATTTAAAAAAGAAATAGGGAAAAACTGGTTCACAAATAGGGTGGTAAATGATTGGAATGGACTCAGTAGACAGGTAGTTAGTGCGGAGACATTAGGGAGCTTTAAAGGGGGCTAGATCAATTCATGGATAGGGATGAAAGGTGGATGTAGGTAGTATTAAGTAACAGGAACTACCTCGTGTACTTTTCGCGGCCTCTTGTAGCTTCCTTATTTTATTATGTTCTTATACACCTGATCGACTCATTCTTACCCTAACTCTCTTTTCATACTCAAATAATTTTTCACCCCAAATATGGTTCTTTGCCCGATAAAGGGTTAATTATCTTTTTTACTCCAATATGTCCTCTATCAACACCTCTTAACTCCTTTACTATTACCCATTGTTTTGATTTCTTCCCCTTTTCACTTCCTCTTCACGTTTCCCTCCCATTTTCACCCCATTAAGTCACCGTTGTTGTTTTAGTCCTTTCTCAATAACCCCTCTCCTTCCTTTCACCCTTCCTTCCCCTCCCTTCCCTTCCTCTTCCATTCATATTCGCTTCTTCATTCGTGTTTCCAGGAAAAGTTGTATGGAGATGGTCAGGGTCTCTCTCTCTCTCTCTCTCTCTCTCTCTCTCTCTCTCTCTCTCTCTCTCTCTCTCTCTCTCTCTCTCTCTCTCTCTCTCTCTCTCTCTCTCTCTCCATGAAATACTAGACATAGGTGAGTGGAATAGATGGAAGTAATAGGTGGAGACGGTGGTGATGGTAAGGTTAATGGTGGTGGTTGAATGGGTGGAGCAGAGTACTGGGATGGGGTGATGGTAGAGGTAGTGGTGGTGGTGGGTGGTAATGGTAGTGATGGTTGAGGCACGGTAGTTAGTTATTGGTGGTGTGTGTGGTGGGTGGTGGTGGTGGGTGTGTGGTGGGTGGTGGTGGTGGGTGGTGGTGGTGGTGGGTGTGATGGTTGGTGGTGGTGGGTGGTGGGTGGTGGTGGTGTGGTGGTGGTGGTGGTGGGTGTGTGTGGTGTGTGGTGGTGGGTGTGGTGGATGGTGGTGGGTGTGGTGTAGTGTGGGTGGGTGTGGGGGAGGTGGTGGTGTGGTGGGGTGTGGTGGGTGGTGGGTGTGGTGTGTGGTGGTGGTGATGGTGGGTGGTGGTGGTGGTGGTGGTGGTGGTAGGTGGTGGTGGTGGTGGTGATGGTGGGTGTGGTGGGTGGTAGGTGGTGGTGGTGGTGGGTGTGGTGGGTGGTGGTAGTTAAGAGTGGTAAAAGAGAGAAGAATGGGTGTGATGCAGTATGCTAAGTGGCAAGTGGTGTAAGTGGGAAGGCAGGAGGGAGGTAAAGGAGGTAGTGGTGGTGGTGGTGGTGGTGGTGGGTAAGTGGTGGTGGTGGTAGTGGTGGGTGAGTGGGTGGGTAAGATATTGGTGGAGGCGAAAAACTGATAGGATATTAATAAACGATAATAACAATAATAATAATGACAATGATTATACCAAAAATTAGGGAAACAAAATAAAGACCCATTACCTTTTAACCATTACCCTTTAACCCCTTCACGCCCAGATCTTTCCTTTGTTATAAGAAATTGTATGTTGTCGAGCCATAAAATTACGAAATGTAACTAAATAAACCAAATTAGCTAGTGGACAAATATACTAGACAGGTCATATCTATAAAAACATGGCTTATATTCATTAAAAATCATCTAATGGTGGTCAAATTACAATGGAAATTACGTTCTGGGTCTCAAGGGGTTAACACGACAATGGAAACACTACGCCATGATCAAAAGAACAAAGAAAATAACATACAATGAAACATAAACCACAACACCTTTTGAAGAAGACAGGTATTTCAGGAAGAATTTGAAAAGGAAACGAGCGTACTTAAGCTTCTTTCCTTCTTTCCTTCCTTCCTTTATGGACATTCTGAAAGCGTCCTGGACGCCTTGAGAACTAGGGCAAACGAGGACGTTCTAATCATGGCCTCTAATTATAAGAAAAGAATGGCTACTTAAACGTGAATTTTACAACGCTTGTTTCGGAAAAGTTTCTAAGACCATAAACGTCATGAGACTTGAGAATGTGTGATCACTTTCTTCCTTCTCTCTCTCTCTCTCTCTCTCTCTCTCTCTCTCTCTCTCTCTCTCTCTCTCTCTCTCTCTCTCTCTCTCTCTCTCTCTCAAAATGCTAAGACGTTTCGTTGTGTGTGACTGTGTGTGTGTGTGTGTGTGTGTGTGTGCAAGTGTTTGTTATTGTTGAGGTGGTGAGTCTGGCTAAGTTGAGGAATGTATTACTGTGTTGTTGTTGTTGTTGTTGTTGTTGTTGTTGTTATAAGCGGCGAGGAAGACAAACGAGGCATGTCAGAGGATACAAGTAATAACAACAATAACATAAACATAAAGAAGAAGAATAAACATAAACACATAAAACAGCAATGAAATTCAACTCCTTAATACACACACACACACACACACACACACACACACACACACACACACACACACACACACACACACACACACACACACACACACACACACATACACACACACACCGCGACGCTGGTCCAGTGGATAGAGCATTGGCGCGCAATTATACGGTTAGTCGGTTTCAATCCTCGCTCGCTCATGGGGATTTTCCACTGACAAATTCGGGCGGTTACTATCCTCCTTGAGCAAGGGGATGGGGGAGTGTGGTGTGTGAGGTCCCAGTATTACCCAAAGATCGGTCATAATGAACTCCAAGCTTGCAGTGGGAGATTGAAAATGGCGATCGGGAGCCCGGTTCGCGTGGACAAGACCATGGGTGAATGACAAACCAGGTGTCACTGTATACCACTCTTCACCAATACTTATTTTTCCCTTCCTTCCCCTCATTTTTTACTTCCCCTTCGCCTATTTATTTATCCTCAAACTCTCTTCCACTTTCTCTCTCCTTCACTCCCTTCCCACCTGCTCCCTACCAAAGCCGTCTCTATGTAGGTTAGGTTAGGTTAGGTTAGGTTAGGTTCCAGACGGCTTTGTCCCTACCCTACCTGTCATTCCCTAGCATGCCACGCCCCCTTACATCTATTGACTCTCCAACCTACTCTTCCCCTCATTCCTCTCTATTCCCCTTTACCTGTCCCGCAATTCCTCCTTTCAAACCCGGAAAAAACATGTTCATAGCCTACAAAAATAAGCATTAATTGCCTGCCGCCGGACGCATCGCTTTTGCTGACGGAACAAAAATATTATCAGCGCCAAACTAACAGGGTTGCGTGTGTGTGTGTGTGTGTGTGTGTGTGTGTGTGTGTGTGTGTGTGTGTGTGTGTGTGTGTGTGTGTGTGTGTGTGTGTGTGTGTGTGTGTGTGTGTGTGTGTGTGTGTGTGTGTGTGTGTGTGTGTGTGTGTGTGTGTGTGTGTGTGTATGTGTGTGTGTGTGTGTGTTTCTCTCTCTACTCTACTCCCTTTTTTTCCCTTTCCTATTTTTTGGGTAACTATTTTTTCTCCCTTTGATATTGTTTGATAAATTAGATATCCATTCGTTCCAGGTACTAATTATAAATGGTGTTTGTTGTGCTAATTCATTCTCTCTCTCTCTCTCTCTCTCTCTCTCTCTCTCTCTCTCTCTCTCTCTCTCTCTCTCTCTCTCTCTCTCTCTCTCTCTCTCTCTCTCTCTCTCTCTCTTCTCTCTCACATGTGCACACACACACAACTATTTCCCAACAAGTGCTGATCCTGTAAAGTTGTGTTCCGAAGCCCTTAGGAGGCCGCGTGAGCAGGGCGTGGAAGGGTCCTAAGGGTCCTTACGCGGCCATGGGGGACTCTTTGGGACCTTTGGGGGGGTCAGTGAAGCCTCAGGTGGCGGGGAAGGTCCTGGGAGGTTCCTGGGAGGGTTGGTTGTGAAGGAGAGGTCCTAGTGGGGTCTTGTGGTCCCGGAAGGTTGGCAAAGTTGCGGGATAACTTTACCTCACAACATGTCCAAACTGCAGCCACGCTAAACCACCGTCCTTCCTCCCTGCTTCTCCCTTATTTCTCTTCTTTTCCTCCTATCTCTGTTTCCTCCTGATATTCCCTTTTCTTCATCATCCTCTCTTCTTCCTGTCTCTTCCTCTGGCATTTAGCAAGAAATTTGGTGTCTCTCCTGAAGGTGTTTACACATTCCTCACAGATCCAAGACAATTCAGTACTCAGCGTCACATCCTCACACAGACACTCGTGGTTCATTCCCCTACAGGTGCACAAGACAATTAAACACTACCCTACCCCCTCACACAGACACCCACTTCCCTCCCCGTCCCGCCACAGATATAAGATAATCAGGAGGTGTTGTGTTCGTTCCTCCACTCAACATTTATTCACGTTCCCTTTTTTCTTGTCTCCCTCCCAGGTGCACGGTGCAGTCGGCGTGCCAGAAAGCCACCTTCTCCTCGCCTCGCTGGCTCAGTTTCGGCTCCGGCCAGCAATGCATCGACTTCGAGATGATCCTGCCTGACCGCCTGCCCTTCACGCAGTCTGCCACGGTGAGTCACCCTGAAGGACCTGACACAGGGGGGGGGGGGGGGACTAACAGGGTCTATCCATGGGACTAACTATAAGTAGAACTCGATAAAGAATAAACTAACTGGAACTTTATTGGAAACTACGGGCTATTTGTGGCTATTGAATTAATGATTAATCTAGCAATGCCTATCATATTTTTATGTCTTGTAGTAAGTTTTGTCTAATTTGTGGTTTTTAAGGAATATCTGGAAGTATCATGTCATTGTGAATTGGCTGAAATTGGGACTTTTAATCATTGTAACAGAAAACTGACTCCAGATTCGTGTTCAGCATGCCCGATAACTGCTAGGATTAAATTTTCAAACAAATCTACTTTTAAAAAAATATTGCAAATTTTGGAAGGGGTATGCCTTGATTTTTTTTTTTTAATCACGTTTTTTTTCAATAACTAAAAAAACTATGGCAGATAGGTGCAACAGGTATAGAGAAGTAAATATGAAATAGAGCAAGGGCTATCATTTGGCGTAAAGCAAAAAAATATTGATAAGGAATATCTGAAAGTATCATGTCATTGTGAATTGGCTGAAATAGGGACTTATAATCATTGTAACAGAAAACTGATTCCAGATTCGTGTTCAGCATGCCCGATTACTGCTAGGAACAAAATTTCTAGCAAATCTATTTTTTTTTAAATATTGCAAATTTTGCAAGGGGTATGTAAATATGTATGCCTTGATTTTTTTTAAAATCACGTTTTATTCAATAACTACAAAACTATGACAGATAAGTGCAACATATATAGAGAGAGGTGTCAAGGGGCTGTCATGAGGTCACTGTCAAGGGGCTGTCATGAGGTCACTATCCCCGTCATCGTTCACCGAGCTCATCAATTACATGTTCCTCTCACACTACTGTTGTTCATGGTACTATTTTTTGGTTACCGTAGTTGGCGTTCTTATAGCTGTATTCTTGTACCATCGTTTCCTGTTTTCTACCGTTGCATTCACCCTATTTCTGTTGTCGCGTCAGTATCCACAAAGATCAAGTCGATATAATGAGTTGCTTACAATCCTTTCCCTTTACTTTCTTTTCTTTCACCTGACACCCAATACTCCTTCCCTCCCATCTCATTCCCCTTCATTCCCCTTCATTCCCCCTCCTACCTCTCCCTCACCCCACCCAACCCCTTTCACACACTATCATTTCAACTCCCCACTCCCTCCACTTTTCATCCCCACCTACTCTTCCCCTCCCTTCCTTCCTTCACAACAGGTAAATCCCCCTTTTAAAAGATCAATAGTTGTCCATTATTCGCATCAACAACATAAAATCAGACAAATCACCGAATCATACCCACGCCTGATCAATTACTGTGACTGTATGCATGTATGTATATGTATGTAGGTAGGTAGGAAGGTAGATATACAGATGTAGATAGTAGAAGGTATACAGAAGAAAAAGGTAAGGAAGTAGTAGGAAGGATAGTAGAACGTATACAGAAGATAGTATATGGTAGAAGATACATGTGTCTTCGTGCTGAAATCTGTACCATCTGAATAAGCTACTTTTCTTTCCATGATTAAGAGCTGAGCGTGTGATCGATGTATACCAAATTACCAGCAAAGTGAGTTTAAACGTACCTTGCTTCAGTGGGCGTGGGTGTGGGTGTGGTCTAGGGCGTGGCCGGGGAACAGATGGGTGTGTTTGTAGTTACGGGCGCCTCCTTATGTAAACTGACCTGGAAATAAAAATGCATGAAATCAATACACATTCGGAAATTAGAATTAGACTACTGACAGCAATCACTAGCTTCATTTGTTGTGTGTCTTCTGTAATTTCCCTCAATACTGCAGGGTGTGTGTTTCCTCCACCTCCTCCTCCTCCTCCTCTTCCTCCTTGTCTCTATCCCATTAACCGCGCTATCACCACCATAATTGTAACTCGGTACCAGAAAACATCTCCTCCTCCTCCTCCTCCTCCTCCTCCTCCTCCTCCTCCTCCTCCTCCTCCTCCTTGCTTCCCACCCGAGACCAAAATATACCCAACCCCTCAACATGTTTTCTTCCTCTTCCCAGAAACTCATCCATTAGTATTTGTAAGCATTCGTTATTTTTAATGAGGGAAGGCAGCTATGTGTGTGTGTGTGTGTGTGTGTGTGTGTGTGTGTGTGTTGCCTCTTTAGTAATTAACGAAAGATAAAATATTCACAAGCATCATTATGTCTGTTCCTATTACTACTACTACTACTACGACTACTACTACTACTACTACTACTACTACGACTACGACTACTACGACTACTACGACTACTACTACTACGACTACTACTACTACTACGACTACGACTACTACGACTACGACTACGACTACGACTACTACTACGACTACGACTACGACTACGAACTACTATATACTACGACTACTACGACTACTATACTACGACTACGATACTACTACGACTACGACTACGACTACTACTACGATACGACTACGACTACTACTACTACATACGATACTACAACTACTACTACTACTACTACTACGACTACGTACTATACTACTACGACTACTACTACTACGACTACGACTACGACTACGACTACTACTACTACTACGACTACTACTACGACTACTACTACTACTACTACTACGACTACGACTACGACTACGACTACGACTACGACTACTACTACTACTACGACTACGACTACGACTACTACTACTACTACTACTACGACTACT
>JACEEZ010015209.1:132500-137500 GCA_016584305.1 Chionoecetes opilio
TAGAAAAAAACCCATTCAAGAACAGACTAGAAGGTAACTTAGAAAAGAAAGAAAGAAAGAAAAAGAAAAAAAAGAGCAAAAATAGACCAAGAAAGATACATATATACATTAATACTTACTGGTTGCAGATAATAAAAGATAAACAGACAGACAGACAATCACAGACAGATAAATTATAAACAGACAGAGAGACAGAGAAGAAGAGAAAGGAAATAGTAACGAAAAATTGTACCAAAAAAAAGACTAAATGGGAGGAAAGGAAGGGAGAGAGGGAAGAGAGATGGAAGGGAGAGAGGAGAGAGAGAGAGAGAGAGAGAGAGAGAGAGAGAGAGAGAGAGAGAGAGAGAGAGAGAGAGGAGAGAGAGAGAAGAGAGAGAGAGAGAGAGAGAGAGAAGAGAGAGAGAGAGAGAGATGGAGGGGAGATGGAAGGGAGACAGGGAGGGGAGATGGAAGAGAAGAGGGAGTGTTAGAAATGAAGGAAAGAAAGAAAGGAGAGACGGAAGAGGAGAGAGCGTGAAAGAGAGAGAGAGAGAGAGAGAGAGAGAGAGAGAGAGAGAGAGAGAGAGAGAGAGGAGAGAGAGAGAGAGAGAGAGAGAGAGTTGGGAGTATAAAAATTTAATGTGGGAAGGATTGGAAGAAGGGAAGGGGGAGAAAAGAAGAAGTGAAAGAGAGTGTGAAGAAGAAGAAGAAAGAGGAAGGAAAGGAGGGAGAGAAGGGAGGCGTTTCCTTCTGGTGACAAATGGTGCCAATTTTCTCTTAATGCCGTAAGTATCGATTTCCAGCGAGCAAGGAGGACAAGAAGTGGCTGGGGAGAGGATTTGGGGAGAAGCAAAGGACAGGAGGAGAAGGAGGAGGAGGAGGAGGAGGAGGAGGAGGAGGAGGAGGAGGGGAGGAGGGGGAGGAGGAGGAGGAGGGAGGAGGAGGAGGAGGGTGGAAGGATACGGATCTGCTTTCAGGATGTTTTGGTTAGCGACACAAAATAAAATGGAAGAGTGTCGAGGAAACTTTATGTATCATGAGAATGGAGGAGAAAAAGGAGGAGGAGGAGGAGGAGGTGACACTGGAGCTACTGAAGGAGAAGACGTGTTGATAGGAAGAGGGAGAAGAGGAGGAGGAATTGAATATGATGTGAGAAAATTATAGGCGAATGAGTGTGAGGGTCGTAAAGGATTAGGACAATCAAATAGATGATAATTTAGTCAACGAGAGAGAGAGAGAGAGAGAGAGAGAGAGAGAGAGAGAGAGAGAGAGAGAGAGAGAGAGAGGGAGAGAGAGAGACGAGAGAGAGAGAGAGAGAGAGAGAGAGAGGCCGTGATTCAACTCCATCCCCTCATTCCTTACTCCTGTTTTCACCACCTCATTCCTTCTCTTCCTTATTTCTATCTTCCTCTTCACTTTATCCCCTCTCCTCCTCCTTCTCCATACCCTCACCTTCCTCCTCCTGTCTCCTTGCCTGCGGAGACCACACAATCCCTTCACCAGTCAGCTAAAAGCCAAATATAATCCCCACAAATCAGAACAAGTTTCGATCTGGAATGTGAATCACCTCGCACGTCAAATTTCATCCCTTAATTCTGACCGTCGGCGCGCTGATTGGCTGGCTGCCTCTGAAGTCTGGAGTCAATCAGGGACATTCAGGGGCGGTGTTATCCCATTAGACTCAGCCTGCACCTGATCTTGCTTTTCCTCCTCCTCCTCTTCGTCTACCTACTGCCGGACGAACCAACGGCACGGCTCACACACAGCTTAGCGAGGCCGGGTTGTGGGATACGTCAGGGACAGGCTGGGGAGGAGGTGCGTTGCGGTGCGTCTACCAGGTGTTGGGATGGCGGGTGGGATGGCCGCCTCGTCAATCAAGGGAAGGGAACCACCTGTGTTGGTGCCAAACATGTCCACGCCTTCACCGCCCCACATGCCTAATACTCTCCCTTTCCTCCCCTACAGGTGCGGCTCACCATCCGCACGCTGCCCGAGCTGCCTGCAGGCGCCAAGTACCAGTGCGTGTGGGGATTGGCGCCCCCTGAGGACGGCTTAGTGACGCCTTTGGGGCTGACGTGCGGCACGCCCGCGCCTCAGCACCGCCCGCCCATCCTCGCCCACCACGACCACGTGCTGGTGCCCCTCGCCGTCCGCTCCAGCGAGACCAACAAGGACTTCGTCTCCCGAAACTTTGCTTTCTATGACTGCGGCCGCCACAACACCTGCGGCAGCTGCGTGCGGAGCAACTGGGCGTGCAACTGGTGCGTGTACGAGAACACCTGCACGCACAACGCCTCCTCCTGTAGTGGAAGAACCATCATCTCTGGAGAAAATGTAAGTAAATATGTTTTACTGATTCATTCATTCAGCCGCAGTTAAGTATGATATGGCATGAGCTATAGGCCTAGGTGACATGCAAAGTCTTGATTCCATATTTTCTTCACCAGAACCCTGCGCAGCTGGACACACATGGCTCCAGATTTTGTCCAAAGTTTTGGCCTGAACAAAAGCAGCTTCTGGCGGCAGACGGAGCCACGTCGGAGCTGGTGCTGCTGGTGGAGAACCTGCCCGTGCCTCACGCCAGTCAGCTGGGCTTCCAGTGTGTGGTGAGCGTGGAGGGCGCCACCATGAAGGTCGGCGCCAGGGTGATCGTTAATGATGAGGACCTCGAGGATGACGGCGGCGGGGGCGACCCCACCACCGCCGCCACTGCCCCTCGCCCGCAGCAGCACCGGCGGCTGCAGCGCGTGGTGTGCGAGCCCACCGTGTATCGCTACGAGTCCGTGGAAGGCGAGTACGAGGCTCGGGTCACGCTGGTGTGGAATCACGACCACGTGGTGGACGCGCGGCCGCTCACGCTGTACAAGTGCGGCGTGCTGGGCGCGCACCGCGGCCACCATGACTGCTCCCTCTGCGTCACGCGACACCCGCGCTACCGCTGCACCTGGTGCGGCGCCGCCTGCCGCTACGCCCCGCACTGCCCGGTGACCGCCGCCTCCTCCTCGGCCTCCCTGCCAAGCCCGCCCGTCGAGGACGCCCGCCTCAGCCAGTGTCCCACGCCCAGGATCGACTTGGTGAGTACTACCTCCACCATCAGCGCGAGGAAGGGAACAAATAGGATAGCACCGCCTCCCTCTGCCTCTGCCGCCTGGCACTCGTGGCGGTGAATGATGCTTGACCGACCCCTCCTTGGTACACACACGCACACACACACACACCCACGCACACACACACACACACACACACACACACACACACACACACACACACACACACACACACACACACACACACACACAAAGTAAAGATATACCAGCGGTGTCGCCACGCAATATTCAAGAATCATGTGACATGAGGAGGAGGGTGAGGGGAGAGGACACACAACTGCAAGCATGAGAGGGGAGAGGGGGACATGAAGGGGTTCAGCAATAACTAACACTATCAAAGGGAACATGAAGCATACATAAACATTAAATTTACCTTCCCTCTCTACATTTCCCCTTTCCTTCCCTTCCTTCCGCCATCCTGCCCTGCCAGGCCTCCCCTCCCTCCACCCATCCCTTCCGGACCTGTCTCCCGCCTTCCTTCCTACCCTTCCCTTTATCTCTCCCTTCCCTGCCCTCACCCCCTCCCCCCTTCCCTTCCTTCCTCCCGGCCTCTCTCTTGCCTCACCTTCACAATTATGCATCACAAACTAACAATAGCCGTTTCACTACACATAGCTTTCCACCGCTATGCATAGACACGCAATTGATACGGCGAATTTCCCGACTATTCAAACCCATCCGCGAATGCATGAACACAGAAATAACAAGCCATTGAGATGTATTTTAGCTGCCATAAATTTATTACAGAAATCGTATCGGCGCATCCTATACTACTTTTCTTTTTTTGGTATATTTTCTTTTATTGTATTGCTGGTTCTGTTGTTTCCATGACTGTTCGTGTGATTTCATTTGTTTTATTTATTTTATTTTATGGAGTTATAGGTTTAAACGCTGTTGCAAGGGTTGGATATTAACACGTTCATCTTGGAATTTGTATGTTTTTTCCTGTTGTTCATTGTCCTGCTTTCCGAGTCCGCCCTTTTCCTTTTTCTTTTTCATTTATACATTTGTTGGGGGACTGCTGTTGGATTTAATGTGCTGTGTGTTGCTATCGTCTTAAAGGGAATCCAAGTGTGATGCGCAGCGGTGTGTGTGTGTGTGCCACGTCTCCTCAAGTACACAATCAGCTGAACATAATTATAATTTCTTCCTCCAATGAACAAGAATGTAAATTTACTCTCTCTCTCTCTCTCCTCTCTCTCTCTCTCTCTCTCTCTCTCTCTCTCTCTCTCTCTCTCTCTCTCTCTCTCATTATTGTTACTATCATTATCATAACCATTATTATTATCATTATCATCATTATCATTGTTATCATCATCATTATCACTATCACTATATCACCATAAGCATAAACACTACAACAACAACAACTACTACAACAACTACTACTACAACTACTACTAATACCACCGCTGCTATCACTATTACTTCCATCACGCCTTCGTTAAGTGTAAAATAATGTCGGCTATAAAAAAAAGCTGTTACGAGACGGCTAAGGGGAGATTATTAAAAACTTTTCCCTAACACACACACACACACACACGCACACGCACACACACACACACACACACACACATACATGGCCCCCGCTATTAACACATCCATTCACATAACCATTACATACAAATATACAGATACATATTTTTTCTGGGCAATAAAACTAACATTGTATAGCTGTTCATGTTACAACGTATGTATACAGTTTTTGGTGGTAGCGTGAGGGGAAGTGAGGGGAAGCATGAAGAGGGGGAAGAGGGGAAAGGGGGAAAGGGTACGAGGGAGGGGAAGGTAGAGAGAGAGGGTTAATATTAATACTTTTTCGTCGTTGCATATGCATTACTAGTCACGTTTTCAACAAATGACGATCGTAACTCTCAAGTTTGCACGACATAAAGCTATTTTGATTATCCTGGA
>JACEEZ010015209.1:142500-160000 GCA_016584305.1 Chionoecetes opilio
AGAGGAAGGGAGGGGTATGGTAGGGAGGATGGGAGTGAAGGGCGAGGGGGGGAAGGGGAAGGGGAAGGGGAGTTGGTAGCGTGCACAAGAAGGGAAATGGTGTAGAAATTGATAAAGTGTCGTTTTGTGTTTGTCGTGTTGTGTCATTCCTTTCCTTCTCTTTAGCCTACGGGAGGGAAGGGAGAGGAGGGAAGGAAGAGGAAGAGAAGTAGGAAGGAGGAGGAGAAGGAAGAGGAAAGGAAAACGGGGAAGGGAATGGTATGGGGGACTGTTGAAGACTTATTTATCTATCTATTTACTTATTGTAACTGTGAGCTCTATGGGAGACGAAAGGATTTAGCGTTCGGCTTTGCATGGAGGGATACTAAACAAAGCTATGGGGATATACACAATGAGGTTACTATAGTCTTATATTAGGAATAGGAAGGATGTTTATGTAGGAAGTTTACTATAGTCATCCGTATAATTACTCGATTTCTGTCATTTCCCTCCCACTGTTTTCATCAACATATAAAGTCTGCGGAGATACTATTATAGATTTCATGACCATATGCTGCTTCTCTCTCTCTCTCTCTCTCTCTCTCTCTCTCTCTCTCTCTCTTCTCTCTCTCTCTCTCTCTCTCTCTCTCTCTCTCTCTCTCTCTCATATTGCATCTGCTTTCACTTATATCCGTATTTTAATTGTTTATTTTTCACTATCCCGCGTTTTCTATTTGTGTTATTTTTGTTTATTTTCTGCATTTTTATTCACAAACGGAGGGAGGGAAAGGCAACTTGACATGCATTTCCTTTTTCTTTTTTTTCCTTTATTCTCTCTTTTTTATTAGTCAGTGCAAACTATACATGCATTCGGCTTGGCAAAAACAACAAACACACACGCGGTGCAATTTGTTCTTTGGATTCAAGTCTTTGTGTCCATGCATATGCTTCTTTATGTTTTTGCATCAATGGTGGATTCTTTTTTGCTTTTTTTTCAATGGCCATCAGCAACAGGGAGAGAGAGAGAGAGAGAGAGAGAGGGAGAGAGAGAGAGAGATTCAGATTCAGATTCAATACTTTTATTCACAATTGAAGTACAGTTGAGAGAGAGAGAGAGAGAGAGAGAGAGGAGAGAGAGGAGAGAGAGGAGAGAGAGAGAGAGAGAGAGAGAGAGAGAGAGAGAGAGAGAGAGAGAACAAAATGGTGACCTATGTTTATTTTTCATTATGGTCGTTCTTGGTACCTTAAAGACGACCTGTGTTGATCTTCAATTTGCATTAAAGTTAAGATGATGAGTGAAAATGAGGGAAGGGAGGCAGGGATGAAACCATATTCTCTCTCTCTCTCTCTCTCTCTCTCTCTCTCTCTCTCTCTCTCTCTCTCTCTCTCTCTCTCTCTCTCTCTCTCTCAAAGCGAGTAACCTATGACATGAGTGAATGGTTTAGAATCAATCCTTAGTTCCGGTCTGCTTCGCTCCCGCCTTTGTCGCCGCGCTATGGCTGGCAGGCCTGGTGGTCCCATTAGCAGGCTGCAATGCCTCAATACCCTCACTGGATGATCGAGGAATGGAGAAACGCGCTCTCCTCTGGTTTTATCGCAGCCATGAACACTTATTTATCTGTTTTACGGCAAGGAGGATGACGGATTGGGCGAAAAACTCTGAGTCCACTAATTGGCTGCACGCTATCCGGGAAAGGGGAAAAAAAACTGGCCAATCACGATCCATCAAAGGCTGTCGGCGCTAACGTCATCCATCACACGACCGCTCCCAAGAAGGATTAGGCGTGACGTAATGGATTTTGACGTGGATTTCAGGCTTGTCTAATATCGATAAGTGATGGCTGTTTTAGTCAATATTGAGCAAGGACAGCCCGCCTTCTCTAGCCCTGCCTCACGCCTCCCGTAATATATTGAATATTTTCACGTTATATCGACGCTCCAAGTGGAATTAAATATTAATGGAAACTTTGACCCTCCGCCCCTGCGGCAATAGACATGTTATTGTTGTAGTTGTTATTGTGAGTCTCGTAGATGTCGTCAGGTGGTCAATGCGGAGTCTATTGGGGTCTTTAAAAGGAGTCTGGATAAATTCATGGATGGGGAAGAGAGGTGGATATAGGTAGAGTTAAGTAACAGGAACTACCTCGTGTAGGTCTCACGGCCTCTTGTAGCTTCCTTATTTTCTTATGTTTCTTATGTCATAATTCATACATGCACTTGTCTTCCCTACAGATCCAGCCGCTGGCGGGACCACTGGAGGGCGGCACACTGGTCACCATCGAGGGCAGCAACCTGGGCCTGCGGGAGGAGGACGTGATCGACAACATCTTCATCGGGGAGGTGCCCTGCCAGGTGCACGAGTACCACGTTTCCGTCAAGATCACCTGCCGCACCGGCCCCGCGCCCGCCCTCACCTCGCCCACCCAGGACCTGCAGTTCCCGGTGCGGGTCAGCACGCCCGCGGGCACCACGCGCTCCACCGTCAAGTTCACCTACACCGTGAGTATCCCTGCCCTTCATTGCCTCACCCAGGTGTTCCAGGTGACGCTGTGACAGGATCGGCGTCTTCCATAACACATGACATGAGCATAACTTGCTAAAACATTAAAAGCCTTTCTGTTTTTTTTTTTTTTTTAATACAAGATTATAATTTGAATTTTTTTTTTTTACGAATATTAATAAAACATTTTTTTTTACTAAAGCGCTGTCTTCCCTTGTCCCATAGAACGTGAGCGTGACGGGCGTGTGGCCGACGCGCGGGCCGGTGTCGGGCGGCACGGTGCTCTCCATCAGCGGCCGCTTCCTCAACGTGGGCTCTCACGTGTCGGCCGAGCTGGACGACCTGCCGTGTGTGGTCAACAAGACGCAGTCATCGTCGCACCGTCTGGTGTGCATCACCTCACGAGCGTCGGTGCTTGTTGAGGGCGGCAAGGAGGGCGAGGGTCTGCCTGCCAAGGTGCGGACGCTGACGGTGACGGTGGACGGCGCGCGCCGAACCCTCGCCTCGCCATTCGTCTACACGTTCGACCCCAAAATCCTTGAGCTCAAGCCTCGCCACAGCCCCTGGAGCGGCGGTCGCCTGCTGACGGTGCACGGCACTCAGCTGGACGCCATCCAGGCGCCGCGCATCACCGTCCTGCTGCACGACCACGTCCTTAATTCGTCCACTTGTCGTGTGTTGAGCCACGACCAGATGGAATGTCCCTCGCCGCCCGTTAACCGCGCCGTGCTGCTGGCTATGCTGCGTGAGCGACGCGGCGCCCCGGAGACCGTCCTCGACCTCAGACCGCAAGCCAGGACCTCTCACAAAGTGTCCAGGTTAGCACACGGCGGCAGAGCAATCAGAACTACGGTTATATGACAATTTCCTGTCCATAACGATAAGCCGAATGGGAAGACATGCCCTGAGTGTCTTCTCTTATACCTTCCTTCTCTAAATACGCTCTCTGTCCTCTCCCCTTCAGATCCCCGCGGCAGAATTTCGGCAACTCCATCACCCTGGACGTGGGCTTCATCATGGACAACGTGGCCTCCGTCAGGAATCTGCGTCACGTGCTCTCCTCCGGTGCGCGCTCCCTGGTCTACGTGCTGGACCCCGAGTACCGCAGCTTCCCTAACAACATCAAGCTGTACAAGGGCGACACGCTGGTCATTGAGGTAAGGCGAGGCGGCAACACATCACCATCACCACCAACACTACAAACCATTATTTCCAGCCTCACCACCACCACCACCACAACCCCTTATTAAATGTGTACCCTCATGGACGATCTTAATTCTTACTGCCTTGAAAAAATTAAGCCACACCGCATCAGTTAAAAACTCTCTTACCTCACACAGCCACCACACCTGCAATCACCACCACCACCACCCCGCAACATCTCCAAAAACCCTCCCCTTCCCCCCAAACAGGGCGACAACCTCAACCTGGCAAGTGACGAGTCGGACGTGAACGTGACCATCGGCACCAGGCAATGTAACGTCACCTCGCTGGCCCTCACGCAGCTGGTGTGCACGCCGCCCGAGCTGCAGCCGCCGCCCTTCGACGAGCTGGGACGCTCCAATGAGGTCGACCTGCCGCTGGTGGTGGTCAGGATGGGGCAGAACCTCAGATTCCACATCGGGTACCTCCGCTACGAGATGATCAAGGTGAGCTGAATCTGTGTCTGTGAGTCTGTCCTCCCACACGTTAAAGAGTCGTTAGGCGTCGACGCTCTGGCCTGATGGTGTTTTAATTGGATTCCGTCGCAGCAGTTTCTTAAGTCTCCCATCCAGCCCGCGCCTCCAGGGCTTGACTGTATCACCCTGTTTTCTCTCTCGCTTAGTTCTAATTTGCAAAGTTAATCTGTCTTGTTGGATGACTTTGGACCAGCATGGCCGCGAGCAGGCAGGCACGCGGCGCCCCTGAGAGATGAGGGAAGCGATTCATCTTCCTGCTCGCCAAGCATATGCAACAATGGTGATGACCCAGAATTACAATGGAGTTCGCACAAACCTCAACCACCCGCGGCTCGTAAGACAGGAAGGGCATCTCAGTGTTAGTCAATCGGGCATGTGTGTAGCAGGTCCATACTTCAACCCCTTCACGCCCAGATCTTTCCTTTGCTATAAAAGATCATATGTTGTCGAGCCATGAAATTACGAAAAGTAACTGAATATACCAAATTAGTTAGTTGACAAGGATACTAAACAGGTCATATCTATAAAATATTGCTTAGATCTATTAAAATCGTCTAATGGTAGTCAAATTACTATGAAAATTGCGTTCTGGGCCTCAAAGGGTTAATGAACACTTGGATTAACCTCAACTAAGGTGTGATTGAGAAGTTTTCTTTGTCAATGTATCACATGAATGATCTGGAAGTGTAGCTACACCCTCTCCCAACATAATGGCCGCGAAAAGGTTGACAATCAGGTTACTTTCGACATCGTGACATCCATTTCATTACTTCTAACCCACTGAGCAGGTCACTCCGTACACGTTGCTTATTTACCTTCACGTTCTTTCCTTTTCACTCTAGTTACAGAAATGATACAAAAAGAATCAAGTCAAAACAATACGAAAAAAAATCATTCATATCTTAACCCCTTCACGCCCAGATCTTTCCTTTGCTATATAAAATCGTCTGTTATTAGCCATAAAGTTACGAAAACTAACTGAATATACCAAATTAACTAGTGGAAAAGGATACTAAACAGGTCATAGCTATAAAACATTGCTTATATTCATTAAAATCGTCTAATGGTAGTCAAATTACAATGAAAATTACGTTCTGGGACTCAAGGGGTATTAACTGAAGGGAAAAAAATAGTACCAAGTCCTTACAAATAACCCAATACCACCACGTTCTTTCCTTTTCTCTCGAGTTACAAAAATGATAAAAAAAAAAAATCAAGAGTCAAAACAATAAGAAAAAAAAAATTCATATCTTAACTGAAGGAAAAAAAATAGTGTCAAGTTCAAGTCCTTACAAATAACCCAATACCACCACCACTTTATCTCTTCTGCAGGAGTACCAGTTCCCCCCGGAGGCTATCGGGGGCATGGCAGCGGGGGGCCTCTTCCTGGTACTGGTGTCCATGGTGATACTGGTGGTGTATAGAAGGAAGAGTAACCAGGCGGAGCGGGAGTACAAACGCATACAGATACAAATGGATACACTTGAGTCTAATGTCCGCTCCGAATGCAAGCAAGGTGAGGACCGGTAGTGGTAGGAGTAGTATTGGTAGTAGTGGTAGTAGTAGTAGTAGTAGTAGTAGTAGTAGTAGTAGTAGTAATAGGAGTAGTGGTAGTAGTAGTAGTAGTAGTAATAGGAGTAGTGGTAGTAGTAGTAATAGTAATAGTAGTAGTAGTAGTAGTAGTAGTAGTAGTTACCTATACAACTGCATACTATTTTCTGTTCTGATTAATTCCCACAGAATCTTAAATATTCTTTACTGGGACGCAAAATTGATACTTTAGCTGCGTGTGCGTATAAAGATGTGTGTGTGTGTGTGTGGGCGGCGAGGTGTATAGCGTGGGCTGTTCCGCGAATCGTTAAGCCGTGACAAGATATAAATTTTCCTTTAAGACGGAGACTCAATAACTCCCTCGCCAAGGCCCGTCGCTACCCGCCTCAATGCAAAATTCTGTCCAGCAATAATTCTCTTCCGACACGGGGAGACGCCAGACTGGGGGGAGGAGAGAGAGGTCCAGTAGGGGTAGAGGGGAGGCAGGGGGAGCCAGGGGGGGAGCCAGGAGGGGAGAAGGGAGGCAGGGGGAGCAGAAAGGACCTAAGGGCTCATTGCGTTCAGGGGAATTACTGGGGATGATGGGTGAGGGGAAGAGTGGCGCAGGGGAGTTAAGAGGGGAAAGGGGGGAGGGGATTGCCAAGCGTACTCATAAAGGTCAGGGAGGACGAGGGGAGGCAAGGGACAAGGGAGGGAAGGGAAGGGACAGGGGAGGCAAAGGACAGGGGAGAGAAGGGGCAGGGGAGGGAAGGGGCAGGGGAGGCAAATGACAGGGGAGGGAAGGGGCAGGGGAGGCAAAGGACAGGGGAGGCAAAGGACAGGGGAGGCAAAGGGAGGTTAGGGACTGCGGTTCGGGCGAGGAGGAATCATTTAACGACCACAGTTTCCGGAATTTCAATATCATTAATTTCCGAATACTCAATTGTCTCCTCGACCTCGTTTTACATTATCAATCATCGGCATCGGAATTATTCATCACATTGGCACGAAAGTTTCCAGTCTCTAGAAATTATATAAAGTTAGGCACGTATTTCCGAGCGGTGAAAGAGAGTGATGGGAGAGAGAGAGGTGGAGGAGGAGGAGGAGGAGGAGGAGGAGGAGGAGGAGGAGGAGGAGGAGGGAGGAGGAGGAGGGTTGGGGGGTTCGGGAGGGTGGTGGGGGTTTGAAGGATGGATGGATACGATGGTTGTGGCTGTGAAGTGAGGCGAAAATACCTCCCAGCCACGATTATGTTAAAGAGGCGTGAGTCTGCTTTTAAAGTTATTATACGAGAATGAGGATGATGTTGGCGGCGTGAAATACATGGAGACAGGTTGGAAATTATTGAAGAGGGTTTAAAGGAGTGGAATGAGGGGTAAGAATGACACGGCCTGAGCAACGGAATGAGGAAGAAGGATGACGGCCTGATCAATGGAATGAGGGAGGATGACGGCCTGAGCAATGGAATGAGGGAGAAGGATGACGGCCTGAGCAATGGAATGAGGGAGAAGGATGACGGCCTGAGCAATGGAATGAGGGAGATGACAGCCTGAGCAATGGACCATGAGGGAGAAGATGAAGGCCTGAGCAGGAAGAGGAGGATGACACACCTGAGCAATGGAATGAGGGAGAAGGATGACGGCCTGAGCAATGGAATGAGGGAGGATGACACGCCTGAGCAATGGAATGAGGGAGAAGGATGACGGCCTGAGCAATGGAATGAGGGAGGATGACACGCCTGAGCAATGGAATGAGGGACAAGAATGACACTATTTGAGCAAGAGTGTTCATTATAAAATGGGAGAATAGTTAAGATTTTGAGGTTAAAGAGTGAATCAATGGACTTAGAGAAAATTATAAAAAAAATAGATCAAAGCGAAAGACATAAAGAAGGGAAATGAACCAAAATAAGGAGAGAATAGGGTTAATAGAAGACTTATGGAGGGTATGAAGTGGTGAAGGACTGGTAGCAATGGCATAGAATGAGATTAAAGATACCGTAGGAGAGATAAAGACAAAGATGGAGGAATGGGTTACAGGTAATAAAAGTGAGAGAGAGAGAGAGAGAGAGAGAGAGAGAGAGAGAGAGAGAGAGAGAGAGAGAGAGAGAGTGGATATGAAGTTTAAGGTAAGGTTGATGGTGACATGAGAGACGCCGTGGAGAAAAGGGCGGGAAATGTGGTCTGGAAATGGCGAGGTCTTGGTTGAGCATGAGAGAAAAGGGCGAGAAATGTGGTCTGGAAATGGCGAGGTCTTGGTTGAGCATGAGGGAAAAGGGCGGGAAATGTGGTCTGGAAATGGCGAGGTCTTGGTTGAGCATGAGGGAAAAGGGCGGGAAATGTGGTCTGGAAATGGCGAGGTCTTGGTTGAGCATGAGGGAAAAGGGCGGGAAATGTGGTCTGGAAATGGCGAGGTCTTGGTTGAGCATGAGGGAAAAGGGCGGGAAATGTGGTCTGGAAATGGCGAGGTCTTGGTTGAGCATGAGGGAAAAGGGCGGGAAATGTGGTCTGGAAATGGCGAGGTCTTGGTTGAGCATGAGGGAAAAGGGCGGGAAATGTGGTCTGGAAATGGCGAGGTCTTGGTTGAGCATGAGGGAAAAGGGCGGAAATGTGGTCTGGAAATGGCGAGGTCTTGGTTGAGCATAAGAGAAAAGGGCGGGAAATGTGGTCTGGAAATAGCGAGGTCTTGGTTGAGCATGAGGGAAAAGGGCGGGAAATGTGGTCTGGAAATGGCGAGATCTTGGTTGAGCATGAGGGAAAGAGGGAAGGGCTTGCTAGTTCTTCTGGAGGGGAGAAAGACGGCGCCAGCTTTGATATGGAAAGTTTTATTTACCCAAGCTCTCCCGTCCTCCCCTTCCATGTGTCTTACCGAGCGCTCCCTCCTTCCTTCCTTCCTCTTATTTACCCTTCCTCTATCTCTTCCCTCCGCGTAATGAATTGTTAGCACTGTACCTCCTCCTCCTCCTCCTCCTCCTCCTCCTTCTTCCGTGTTGACTCCTTGACTCCCCTTCTCCCTTGTGACCCCTCCTGTTAACCCTTTCACCTGTCTCTGTTCTCCCTTTCCGTCTCTCTTCTTTTCCCAATTTTAGTTCCTTAAGCTACTTTTCCTTCACCCTTTCACTTAGCTATATATGCTGCCCCTCTCTCTCTCTCTCTCTCTCTCTCTCTCTCTCTCTCTCTCTCTCTCTCTCTCTCTCTCTCTCTTTACTTCCGCCCTTGGTCCACCAGTTCACTCTTCAAACTCCTTCATCCTGCAATCTACATTACATTCCACGTCCTAGAACTGGCTAATGATTTTGCCTATAAACAATTAAATTCAAATCGGAGCAGATCACATTTCCCTTAATTATTTTCCCTTAATTTCTCTTCACTCCCCTTATCTTCCCTCAATCTTCAATGGTTTTCTTGTTCTGGTTTCATTCCTGCCTGTTGTCCGCTATCCCCTCTATGTATCCTCCCTCCGCACACTGATCTCCTTCACTCTAAAGTAACTATCTATTCGTCTTCTCCCTAACATCCATCTCTTCCCTCCTCGCAGCCTTCGCGGAGCTCCAGACGGACATGACGGACCTCACGGCGGATCTGGAGTCCTCCGGCATCCCCACCCTCGACCACCGCACCTACGTGATGAAGGTGTTCTTCCCCGGCGTGGTGGATCACCCCATCCTGCAGGACCCCAAGGTGAGTGTTCCCATCACCTCATCACCCCATCACACCCTGTTCCCTTCACCCCATCACACCCTGTTCCCATCACCCCATCACACCCTGTACATCACCCCATCACACCCTGTACATCACCCCATCACACCCTGTACATCACCCCATCACACCCTGTACATCACCCTATCCTGCAGGACCCCAAGGTGAGTGTTCCCATCACCCTATCACCCATCACACCCTGTACCCATCACCCCATCACACCCCTGTACATTACCCCATCCTGCAGGACCCCAAGGTGAGTGTTCCCATCACCCTATCACCCCATCACACCCTGTTCCCATCACCCCATCACACCCCTGTACTACGCCCATCCGCCCTCAAGTACCCTTCACCCTATACCTCCCCTTTACTTCACGTCCCTAACACCCCTGTTACTCCGACCCTCCTACCTTTCTCCCTTGCTAATCCTCCCCTTATACTTCACGTGCCCTACTACCCTCTTATTTCCCTTCACCCTTGCCTCCTATCCCTTGCAAATTCCCCCTTTCACACCTCCTATCCTTCCCTTTCCCTCCTCACTGATCCCTACATTCCCCTTTCCCCTTCTATCCCGCTCCGTTCCTCATCTGATGCCTCCTCCTTCCCTTCCCCTCACGCTGCCATCCATCAGGGTCCCCTGCCCCAATGGAGGGCGCCCTGTGGCAGTCGCACGAGCGAGCTTATCGCCAATCGCTATTTCCTCTTAGCGCTTATAGAGACGCTGGAGGCACAGAAGACCTTCAACATCCGAGACAAGTAAGTTCGATTCTCCCTCTTTCTCTTCCTCTTTCCCTCTTTCTCTGTCTCCCCTCTCCTCCTCTCCTTCTGTCTCCCCTCTCCTCCTCTCTTTCTCTGTCTCCTCCTTCTCTGCCTCCCCTCTCCTCCTCTCTTTCTCTGTCTCATCTTCTCTTTCCCTCTTTCTCCTCCTCTCTTTCCCTCTTTCTCTGCCTCCTCCTCTCTTTCCCTCTTTCTCTGTCTCCTCCTCTCCTCCTCTCCTTCTCTGTCTCCTCCTCTCCTCCTCTCCTTCTCTGTCTCCTCCCCTCTCCTCCTCTCTTTATCTGCCTCCCCTCTCCTCTCTTTCTCTGTCCCCTCTCGTTCCCTCTTTCTCTGCCTCCTCCTCTCTTTCCTCTCTTCCTCTTTCTCTGTCTCCCCTCTCTAACGTGCTGAAATGGGGACTACAGAATTGGGAAGGTGAGGTTATGGAGCTTCCTGGTTTAATATTGGCGGACGTTATGGAATGTATATAGGTGTTGTACGTACTAGGTTTAATTAGAGAAAATAGAGAGTAGGTTTTGTGTGTGTGTGTGTGTGTGTGTGTGTGTGTGTGTGTGTGTGTGTGTGTGTAATTGTTGCTAGGTTGGGGCGAGTCGTGTGGAAGTGGTAGTGAAGTTGTGCTACTTTATGGGAAGGGTAATTGGAGAGAGAGATAAAGAGAGATAAAGAGAGAGAGAGAGAGAGAGAGAAGAGAGAGAGAGAGAGAGAGAGAGAGAGAGAGAGAGAGAGAGAGAGAGAGAGAGAGAGGAGAGAGGAGGGGAAAACGCGTCGATTTTGCTTGCATTTTTAGTTTAGGGGGAAAGGATGGTTGATTAATGAGAGAGAGAGGGGAGAGAGAGAGAGAGAGAGAGAGAGAGAGAGGAGGAGAGAGAGAGAGAGAGAGCGGTTATCTTATACTAAATTTTTGTTAAGCATTTGAAAATAAAATGCGTTGACGCAAGCCCAAAAACTGAAGAACTATGTAGAAGTATTATGAATAAATGAATAATATTAGTTTATCCAATGTAAAAATATGTAGTGTTGAATAGCATGGCTTCATTATCAGGCTTCAACGTAAAAAACAAAAAAAAAAAAAAAAAAAAAAAAAAATAATAATAATAATAATATAATATTCTATAATATATAGCGAAAGTGTGTCGTCTGTCGTCTGTCTGTCTGTGTGGTGTGTGGTATAGGTTCCGCCCCCCGTGGCGCAAACACCTCATATGCACATTTTTGGAATCAGGTTGACCAGGAGGTCATAAGCCCACTTATGAGATGATCCGATCACTTTTTTTTTTTTTTTTTTTAGCAGCCTATTAGCGAGAATGGAAACAAAAGTGGGTTGCGAGAATTGAGGAAGCCTGATGTAGGTGATGGGTAATGGGTGAGTGAATGGGTGGGGTGATGGGTAATGGGGTGGGGTGATGGGTGAGTGAATGGGTGGGGGGTGATGGGTTGGGGGTGATGGGTGATGGTGAGGGAATAGGTGGGGGTGATGGGTAATTGGTGAGTGAATGGTTGTGTGGTGATGGGTAATGGGTGAGTAATGGGGGGGGTGATGGGTAATGGGTGAGTGAAGGGTGTGTGGTGATGGAAAGGGTGAGTGAATGGGTGGGGGTGATGGGTAATGGGTGACGTGAATGGTGGTGGGATGGGAATGGGTGAGTGAATGGGTGGGGGGTGAGTGAATGGGTTGTTGTGGAGGGTAATGGGTGAGTGAATGGGTGTGGGGTGATGAGTAGGGTGTGTGAATGGGTGGGGGGTGATGGGTATGGGTGAGTGAATGGGTGTGTGTGGTGATGGGTAATGGGTGAGTGAAGGGTGGGGGGTGATGGGTAATGGGTGAGTGAAGGGGTTGTGGGTGCATGGTAATGGGTGAGTGAATGGTGGGGGGATGGGTAATGGGTGGGGGGTGAGGGTAATGGGTGAGTAAATGGGTGTGTGGTGATGGGTAATGGTGAGGAATGGGTGGGGGGTGATGGGTAATGGGTAATGAATGGGTGTGGGTGAGGGTAATGGGTGAGTGAGGGTGGGGGGATGGTAATGGGTGAGTGAATGGGTGGGGGTGATGGGTAATGGGTGAGTGAAAGGGTGTGTGGTGATGGGTAATGGGTGAGTGAATGGGTGGGGTTGATGGGTAATGGGTGGGGGGTGATGGGTAAGGGGTGAGTGAAGGGTTGTGTGTGATAGGTAAATGGGTGAGTGAATGGGTGTGTGGTGATGGGTAATGGGTGAGTGAATGGGTGGGGGGTGATGGTAATGGGTGAGGAATGGGTGGGGGGTGATGGGTAATGGGTAAGTGAATGGGTGGGGGGTGATGGGTAATGGGTGAGGGGAATGAGGTGGGGGGAATACATACATTTACATCCATGATTTCAGGAAAGTTAAAGGGCTATCTGGAGAGCCATGTTTGGTGGGCGAAGGCCACAAAAACAGGTGGTGGCGAAGGCCACCAATAGCCCCCGCAGGAGCTAGCAAAAATCGCCCGGAGGTCGCTTTTGCGGCTAGTAATAATATAAGCGAAAGTGTGTCTGTCTGTCTGTCTGTCTATCTGTCTTTTGTGTGTGTGTGTGGTATAGGTTCCGCCCCCCGTGGCGCAAACACCTCATAGGGCACATTTTTGGAATCAGGTTGACCAGGGGAAGGTCATAAGCCCATTTATGAGATGATCCGATCACTTTTTTTTTCTTTTTTTAGCAGCCTATTAGCGAGAATTGTGAAAACAAAAGTGGGTTGCGAGAATTGAGGAAGCCTTGATGTAGGGTGATGGGTAATGGGTGAGTGAATGGGTGGGGTGATGGGTAATGGGTGGGGGGTGAGTGAATGGGTGGGGGGTGATGGGTAATGGGTGTGGGGTGAGTGAATGGGTGGGGGGTGATGGGTTGGGGGTGATGGGTGATGGGTGAGGGAATAGGTGGGGGGGATGGGTAATGGGTGAGTGAATGGGTGTGTGGTGATGGGTAATGGGTGAGTGAATGGGTGGGGGGTGATGGGTAATGGGTGAGTGAATGGGTGGGGGGTGATGGGTAATGGGTGAGTGAATGGGTGTGTGGTGATGGGTAATGGGTGAGTGAATGGGTGGGGGGTGAGTGAATGGGTGGGGGGTGATGGGTAATGGGTGTGTGGTGATGGGTAATTGGTGAGTGAATGCGGTGGGGGGTGATGGGTAAGGGGTGAGTGAATGGGTGTGTGGTGATGGGTAATGGGTGAGTGAATGGGTGGGGGGTGATGGGTAATGGGTGAGTGAATGGGTGGGGGGTGATGGGTAATGGGTGAGTGAATGGGGGGTGTGGTGATGGGTAATGGGTGAGTGAATGGGTGGGGGGTTGATAGGTAATGGGTGAGTGAATGGGTGGGGGGTGATGGGTAATGGGTGAGTGAATGGGTGAGGGGTGATGGGTAATGGGTGAGTGAATGGGTGGGGGGTGATGGGTAATGGGTGAGTGAATGGGTGTGTGGTGATGGGTAATGGGTGAGTGAATGGGTGGGGGTGAGTGAATGGGTGGGGGGTGATGGGTAATGGGTGTGTGGTGATGGGTAATGGGTGAGTGAATGGGTGGGGGGTGATGGGTAATGGGTGAGTGAATGGGTGTGTGGTGATGGGTAATGGGTGAGTGAATGGGGGGGGGGGTGATGGGTAATGGGTGAGTGAATGGGTGGGGGGTGATGGGTTAATGGGTGAGTGAATGGGTGTGTGGTGATGGGTAATGGGTGAGTGAATGGGTGGGGGGTGATGGGTAATGGGTGGGGTGAATGGGTGTGTGGTGATGGGTAATGGGTGAGTGAATGGGTGGGGGGTTGATGGGTAATGGGTGAGTGAATGGGTGGGGGGTGATGGGTAATGGGTGTGTGGTGATGGGTAGGGGTTTGAGTGAATGGGTGGGGGTGATGGGTAATGGGTGATTTGAATGGGTGGGGGGTGATGGGTAATGGGTGAGTGAATGGGTTGGGGTTGGTGATGGGTAAGGGGTGAGTGAGTGAATGGGTGAGTGAATGGGTGGGGGGGTAATGGGTGAGTGAATGGGTGGGGAGTGATGGGTAATGGGTGAGTGAATGGGTGGGGGGTGATGGGTAATGGGTGAGTGAATGGGTGGGGGGAATACATACATTTCTACATCCATGATTTCAGGAAAGTTAGAAGGGGCTATCTGGAGAGTCCATGTTTGGTGGGCCGAAGCCCCACCAAACACAGGTGGTGGGCCAAAGGCCCACCAATAGCCCTCCGCAGGAGCTAGCCAAAAAGTCCGCCCGGAGGGCGGCTTTGCGGCTAGTAATAAATAAAATTTTAAAAAATTCACGTCATATTGTTTGCTCTCATAATCCTTTTTATTTATATTTTGCCGCTTCCTCGGTTCCTTATTCTCATATTTACTTTAATTTAGCTTTCTCTTTAGTCTCTCCTTTATCATACCTTATCTTACTTTGTGTAATTTCTTTCTCTTCATTCTTTCATTCATTCCTAACACTTAATTTTGCCTTCCTACATACTTTCTTTCATCATTCTTTCATTCATGCCACATATTTTTACCTTTCTCTCTCATTTATTTTTCCCTTCCTCATTCCTGCATTTCTCTCATCCTCTCTCTCTCTCTCTCTCTCTCTCTCTCTCTCTTGATCCTCTCACTCATCCAGCTTTTCTTCTTCCTCATCACTTTCATCTGCCACATCATTTAACTCTCTCTATTTCCCCCGAATTCACGCTTCCTCCTCAATCCACTCCTTATCCTCTCATCCATCATCGCTCCCTCACACAAACGCCCTCCACCTGCTCTCACGCCCTCATGTGCTACTCTCTCTCCATCTCTCTACTCTCTCTGCTCTCCGCATATTCACTCTCTCTCCTATCCTCTCTATCCTCTCCATCTCGCTCCTCCACCAATCAACGCCTCCACGCTCTACCCTAGGTGCTACGTCTCTCTCTCTCCTCTCTCTCTCTCTCTCTCTCTCTCTTCTCTCTCCTCTCTTCTCTCTCTCTCTCTCTCTCTCTCTCTCTCATACCCCCATCGTCTCTACCACCAGAGTCAACGTCGCATCCTTTTTCTCTCTCTCTCTCTCTCTCCTCTCTCTCTCTCTCTCTCTCCTCTCTCTCTCTCCCTCTCCATCTCTCTCTCTCTCTCTCTCTCTCTCTCTCTCTCTCTCTCTCTCTCTCTCTCATCACACCCATCGTCTCTACCACCAGAGTCAACGTCGCCTCCCTCTTGGTGGTGGCCATGGCGGGAAAGATGGAGTACCTGACGGAGGTCCTGAGACTCCTCCTTCTGCGCCTGGTGGAGAAGAGCGTCGCCACCAAGCACCCGCAGCTCATGCTCCGCCGCACCGAGAGTGTCGTGGAGAAGATGCTCACTAACTGGATGGCGCTGTGCATGTATAACTACCTGAAGGTGCGTGTTTGTGTGTGTGTGTGTTTGTGTGTGTGAGAGAGAGAGAGAGAGAGAGAGAGGGAGAGAGAGAGAGAGAGAGAGAGAGAGAGAGCGAGAGAGAGAGAGAGAGAGTAGTTGTAATGTTGCGGTGGCAGTATAAGCATTGAGCAAGGTGTGTGTGTGTGTGTGTGTGTGTGTGTGTGTGCAGGAGGCACAAACACAAAACCACAAAAACAAACCACACAACAAAAACAACCAACCACTCCCTGATGCAAAAAAAAGAAAAAACTATCGAAACAAGACCCAGTATAATTCTTAAAATCCGATGGCAAAAAACATATTACCCAAAATGAAAGTATAAAAAAAAACACGATTAGAATCACAACCTTGGAGAAATAACACTAGAATCCCTTTAACCACCACCCCTACCACTATCCCTACCACTACCCCTACCACCATCCTTACCACCCCTACCATCCCTGCCACTACCCCTACCACCCCTACGACCCCTACCACTACCCCTACCACCCCTACCACCCCTACCACTACCACCACGATCACCACCACAACTCTTCAACCACCATCACCACCACCACCACAACCCTCTTCAACCACCATCACCACCACCACCACAATCCTCTTCAACCATCACCACCACCACCACAACCCTCTTCAACCACCACCACCACCACCACCACAACCCTCTTCTACCACCACCACAACCCTCTTCAACCACCATCACCACCACCACCACCACCACCTTTTCTACCCCCATCTCTTCTACCATTATCGTCTCTACCACCACCTCTTCTCCCCCCTCCAGGACCACGCGGGGCCCTCCTTGTTCCTGCTCTTCAAGGCCATCAAGCACCAGGCAGAGAAGGGCCCCGTGGACGCCGTGACGCACGACGCACGCTACTCCCTGTCTGAGGAACGCCTTCTTCGGGAGCAGATCACCCATTCGTATGTGGTGAGTATTGGGGAGAGAGAGAGAGAGACAGACAGAAAAGACAGACAGACAGACAGACAGACAGACACAAGCAGCACAGACAAACATACACAGAGACAAGCAGACACAGACAGACCAGACCAGACCAGACAAACAGACAGACAAACATACACAGAGACAAGCAAACACAGACAGACCAGACCAGACCAGACAAACAGACAGACACAAGCAGCACAGACAAACATACACAGAGACAAGCAGACACAGACAGACCAGACCAGACCAGACAAACAGACAGACACAAGCAGCACAGACAAACATACACAGAGACAAGCAGACTCAGACAGACCAGACCAGACCAGACAAACAGACAGACACAGACAAACATACATAGAGACAAGCAGACACAGACAGACCAGACCAGACAAACAGACAGACAGACAGACACAAGCAGCACAGACAAACATACACAGAGACAAGCAGACACAGACAGACCAGACCAGACAAACAGACAGACAGACAGACAAACATACATAGAGACAAGCAGACACAGACAGACCAGACCAGACAAACAGACAGACAGACAGACAGACACAAGCAGCACAGACAAACATAAACAGAGACAAGAAGACACAGACAGACACACAGACAGAGGAAAATACGAGTAATAAAGAAGGTAGAAACAAATCTATATAAGTTAACAAGTATATAAAGATACATAAAAAGAGAAAATGATAGAAGGAAGAAATGATATTGTAAGGGAAAGGAAGAAGTACGTCAAGAGGAAGTGAAGATAGGAGGAAAATTACAAGAGGCAGAAATAAATAAAGTGATAAGGGAGAAAGAAGAAGGAAGGAAGGATAGTGATGGAAAACGAAGAAAGTCAAGGAGAAGGGGAAAGAGAATCATAGAAGAGAGAAGAGAAGAGAAGAGAACAAGAGAAGCGATGAACGAAGTGAGGAGCAGGCGAAGACATGAGAAAAGAAGGATGAGGGAAGAAGGTAGGAGAAACAAGGGCGATGAGTAATGCGATGATGAGTGACATGCGA
>JACEEZ010015209.1:167500-190000 GCA_016584305.1 Chionoecetes opilio
TCTCTTTTGCACTTTCCATGATTTAGTTTGTCGCCTCTTCCTCCTTCTTCTCGCGTCTATTTTCTTTCTCAGACTTCTTTCTTCTTCTTCTTCTTTCCCATTTTTCTTCTCGCTTATTCTTTTTCATCCTTTTGTTCATGTGTTCCTTCCTTTTCCTGCCTCTTGGTCATGTCCTTTTTATTTATTATATTCTATTCTCTGTCTTTTTATATATTTCTGCGTGGCATGGCAATAAATAAAACATCTGATATATATGTACCCTTTTTTCTTCACCTTGCTTTGTCTTTTTTATTCCTTTTCCTCAACGTCCTCATATTTTTATTTCCTATTTTTCCTATTCTTTCCTCACTTTTTTTTTTCTCTTTTTTTTTTGTAGTTACCAAGCATAAGTAACTCCTCGAAGCAATTTAACTCCGAGCCGAAGTTTTAGTCCTCCCATTCGAACGTTTTGTTAATTCATTGTCCTACTGGATATTCGAGTTTTCCAGCGACTAAGGCTTTGGACGCTTGGCGAAAAAAAAAAATGCTGAGTGAACAAGTGTAGCGATTGGTTTTTATGTACTAGACAGGTTGCTGTTTTTTCTTTGTGTGTGTGTGTGTGTGTGTGTGTGTGTGTGTGTGTGTGAGTGTGTGGAATCTCTTCATTTACCTTACGCTTCTTTAATATCAACTCTCTTAACTATATCCCTTTTCATTTCCCAGCCACTAAAACACCTTTCACTTCCACCTCCTAATGAATCAAATCTCAGCCCCTTAACCGCCTAACAATCTCTTCTTTTCCATTACGTTTCTTAATAAAACATCCCTTTCCCTATCCTATATCTCTTTCCCTATCCTATATCTCTTTCCCTATCCTATATCTCTTTTCCTTTCCTACCGTAGATAACACTATAGTCGCCAGTCACTTGCCACTGCACTAATGTCGCCAGGCACAATATATTACGAATTTTAGCATCACTACTGATGTGTATGTGCCACTGAAGATGATACACAGTAGTTTATATTATGTATATCACACTACATGTCTTCAGTGGCACATAAAAGTCTGTAGGGATGCTAAAATTCGTAATATATTGTGCCTGGCGATATTAGTGCAGTGGCAAGTGACTGGCGACTATAGTGTTATCTACGGTTAGTACGGTAGCCCCTAAAACACCTTTCACTTCCACCTCCTTGTGTTCTTTTACTCCTTCATTTATCTGACGTTTCTTAATATCAACTCATTTAACTACAGCCCTTCCCTTTCCTAGTCCCTAAATACCTTACACTTCCACCTCCTTATGTTCGTTTGTTTCCTTATCTAAAACACCTATTTTCACGTACACCTCCTTATGAATCAAATCTCAGCCCCCTAACCATTTAATAATCTATATATATCATACACTTTCCCTTTATTCCCTTTCTTTCTACCTTTCCCTTTCCCTTCCCAGCCCCTCAGACACATTAAGTCTTTTTCCTCCCGCTACTAACAGTCGGTGGCAGTGCTCGGCGAGGACGGGGAGAAGGCGCAGTGTCGAGTACTGGACTGTGACACCATCAGCCAGGTCAAGGGCAAGATCCTGGATGCCCTCTACCGCAGCACCCCGCACTCCCTTCGCCCCTCCATCCACCAGGTCGATCTAGGTAAGACACCCCTACAAGCATTACGTTTTCTATGCATCCAGTATTTTTGTCTCGTCTGCGATTTGAGTGGGTTTTTTTCTGCGTCGTCGTCGTCTCGTCTCGTTTCGTCTCGTCGTCGATCTCTCTCTCTCTCTCTCTCTCTCTCTCTCTCTCTCTCTCTCTCTCTCTCTCTCTCTCTCTCTCTCTCTCTCTCATGTTTATCTATCTTGTCTATTGTATCTGTTGCATCCATTGGTTTTTTTCTCTTATGCCAATTTGAGTGTTTTCGTCTCTCTCTCTCTCTCTCTCTCTCTCTCTCTCTCTCTCTCTCCTCTCTCTCTCTCTCTCTCTCCTCTCTCTCTCTCTCTCTCCATTTAAAACCCCATTATACACACAAGGCACTTCGGAATAACCATCTGTTTTCTATTTTCTGTTTTGATTCAAGTTTGCCTCGGTGACGTGGCCTCATCTCCTTCCTAAGTCGCAGGAAAAGCACTTCTAATGTAATAAGAACTTACTTTCACTCAGTGCATTTTTTAAGCAAATTTTATTGGGCGACATTCTTTGGATATCCAGAAAGGTAGTAGCATATCTGTTAAAATATAGTTTTTGGATACATCATCTTCACCCTTTTGTATGTTGTGTATAAATAAAGATCCTATGCAGTAATAAGAGTGCACTTATGGATCTAACACACACAGATAAGATGAACCATTGTATCCAGGAGGGATTTTATGAATAAATATCTTGTCGCCCAGTAGCTTGAAATTGTTTTTACTGGGCGACAGTTTTCCATCACTGGGAGACATTTTGGTCGCCCAGTTTTGATGTTAAAAAATGCACTGCTTCACTCTATATAGCTCATTTCTCTATTGACTCATTTACTCGCCTACTCATACTTATCAACTTTTTACTCATTTTAAGCTAATTTCTTCCTTGACTAACACTATAATTTTCGTAATACATTCTTACTATCACTCCCTATAGCTTGTTTCTCTATTTACTCATTCATTTACCCACCTACTCATATTTTTTTTCTCATTTCTGTCTCTCATTATCTCTTTTTTCTACTCATATTTCTACTCAGTAATAAGAACTTTGGGACGAGTTTTATTTATTCACTCGTAATGTAACTCGTCTTTGTCGCCTTGTCTTCGCCTCACACACACACACACACACACACACACACACACACACACACACACACACACACACACACACACATCGTTTTGCATATCATTACTGTAGTCAAGAAATAAACGTAATATCAAATGTAGCAATTAGGATTTTCGGGTCATTTGCATCTGCTAATGGTCATATTATGTATCAACGGTGTTAATAATAAGTTACCACGTGACAAATTACTAGTGGCTATTTATTCTGTTTATCTGAAATATTTAACCCCTTGAGACCCAGAACATAATTTCTATTGTAATTTGGGTACCATCAGACGATTTTTAGTGAGTATAAGCAATGTTTTATAGATATGACCTGTTTATTACCCTTGTCCACTAGTTCGTTTCGTTTATTTAGTTATTTTTCGTAATTTTATGGCTAACAACAGACGATTTTATATAACAAAGGAAAGATCTGGGCGTGAAGGGGTTAATATTACTTTTAATTAAGAGTCTATAATTTTTCTTTTCTTTGAACGACTGACATATTTTGGGTGTAATAAATAAAGCAAGAATAAAACACGGATATTTAAGATCTTCAATATTCCGTTAGTGGATATTTTCATTCTTTTCTTTGAACGACTGAAATATCTTGGGCATAATAATTAAAGCAAGCATTAAGCACCAATAAAATGTTATGTTAAGTAGCAAAACGTAGCAAAACTCATTACCAGCAGTGAGCGCCGTAATTATGAGTGTAGTTTTGCCCCCCATCATAGTGAGTGACACCTGGCCGTAAGCAAGACAGTTACCGAGGCAGGGGAGTCAAGAGCCCACCTGGGACTCATTAATTAGTAGGCCACCTGTCCGCGGCCCGCCAGGTGAATCTTGACGGCCTGTCCTTCATTATATTTTAACAGTGGAACGGCGGGGAAGAGTGTGTGTGTGTGTGTGTGTGTGTGTGTGTGCGCGCGCGATAATGAGAAAACAAGGCCTAACTCAGTCCCACGAACGCTTATTTTCGACACCATTTATCTTGCTCTGTGTGACTGTTCATTTAGCACTTACACACACACACACACACACACACACACACACACACACACACACACACGCACACACACACACACACACACACACACACACACACACACGACAAACAAACACACAAATACAGGTCTACTTTCTATTTTCTCTACTATTTAATTAACTCTTAATTCATTTATAATTTCTTTACAATCCAACTATTTTCGAACATTCTCAGCAACTCTTATATAAGTTGTCTGTATTGAATCACTTGCTACTGTTTTTCTGTCAATTTATCTCCTTAACCCCTTGAGACCCAGAACGTAATTTCCATTGTAATTTGGGTACCATAAGACGATTTTTAGTGAATATAAGCAATATTTTATAGCTATGACCTGTTTAGTATCCTTGTCGACTAACTAATTTGGTATATTCAGTTACTTTTCATAAATTCAGTTATTTGTCATAATTTTATGGCTCGACAACAGACGATTTTATATAGCAAAGGAAAGATCTGGGCGTGAAGACTAGCCTAGCCTCCACCACTCATCGTTAACCTCACTTATACGGTAATTCATCCTTCTCTGTTTACGTATCAGACGTATGGGGAGGCGGTAGCAGAGGGGTTAGCGTCTCCGAGTGGCGTAAAAAAAAAAAAGAAAAAAAAAAGACAGTTGCTCCGTTTTCACTGGCTGAGTAAAAAAATCATTCCTTTTTTCCTGCACTATAACTAAAAAATGTTGGTAAGTCAGCCTGTCTGTCTGTGTCTACAATGCATTTATAACTCCCTACGTTCCACCTCTTCCACGGACACATTACATACATAACCTACCGTAGATAACACTATAGTCGCCAGTCACTTGCCACTGCACTAATGTCGCTAGGCACAATATATTACGAATTTTAGCATCACTACAGACTTTTATGTGCCACTGAAGAGGCATGCACAGTAGTTTATATTATGTACATCACACTACATGTCTTCAGTGGGCCAGTGGCACATAAAAGTCTGTAGTGATGCTAAAATTCGTAATATATTGTACCTGGCGACATTAGTGCAGTGGCAAGTGACTGGCGACTATAGTGTTATCTACGGTACACATATCGTTCCAACAGAGCGACGTGGTAATCTTTATATACTTTTATACACAAACTAAATTACAACTTATTGTTTATACCTAATTAACTGTCCATTACTAATAAGGGTTTTTTTTCTCTCGTAAATTCGTATCACATCAAATTCACAACAAAATGTCTAACTTTATCACCAGTCATTTGTTTTTCATAGTTGAACCTTTTCGCACCACACACACTCATCTGTCGACCTCTAAACAACACTGAATATGTAATTTCTTCCTTGACATAATGCTGAGCCACCTGTCTGATCAAGGCCATCTGTACATCACTCAGGGTTTTTTTTCTGTTCACACACCTGAGCTACGTATAATACTCTCTCACACATTATGTCTACCTGTCTGTCATTAGTAGTCTAACCTCTCAGGGACACACTAGTACCTCGTCTACCTGTACTATGATGTACTAATTAGCTCTCTCAGTACTAGGTATTCATCTGTTTGTCTGTTAACCCCTTCAAGCCCAGATCTTTCCTTTGCTATATGAAATTGTTTGTTATCGAGCCATAAGATTACAAAAAGTAACTGAATATACCAAATTAGCTAGTGGACAAGGGTACTAAACAGGTCATATCTATAAAAGCTTGCTTATATTCACTAAAAATCATCTAATGGTACCCAAATTACAATGTAAATTATGTTTTGGGCCTCAAGGGGTTAAGCAATGAGAAAACATGAACTTTTTCTGGGCAATAATACATAACTATTGATCATCTGTCTACATTTCCATCACTAACACTATTAAGTTACTCATGCACGCGGATCATGGCCCTCATTCTAAGTGTTCATCCTCCTGTCCACGACTCTTGCAACATTACCACCTCCTGCCCACCTGTCTATCTGTCCGTAATTATATATATATTTTTTTTACGAGGCGAAAATTCCATTCTATCCTAAGGTCTCATGCTTAAAATGATGCCTATGTTTACCTGATAATATGGTTAACTATGATAAAATACAGCTAAAATTTAGAAGAACTGTAGTATTCCCTTCTGGCATCAAATATCAGTCAGTAAGCAGCAAGGGGTCAGGATTTTTCGCCTCGTAAAAAAAAAAAGAGTAACATAGTAACCCCTTTTTCGTGTCACATAATCGTTACATTATCCGGTTGTCTGTCTATTTTTCAATCACTAAATATGTTCTCCCTAAATACTCGCACATTACCCAGCTTACAAGTGTCTGCCTATCAACCACTAACACAAATTCCACTTGCGGGGCATTCCAGGACAGGTGGCCCAGAGAGTAACACCTCACCAACTCTGATTTTGCTTAAATTTGGCACATGTTATGAGTGTTGCTGCCATATGCCTTGTGCAAAATTTGAGCACTCTAGGGTCAACGGGTCTCCTGTAAGAGGTCATCAAAATTTTGGCATGACCTCGAAAATGACCTAAAAGATCAAACTTCAAAAGTCCCTAAAATCTTTATTTATAAACTTAGAGAGATGGTTTTAATATCTTTTTTACTCAGTATGAGTCTCTGAATCATTCTAGGTTTACAGAATTAACTTACATCAATAACTGAAAAAAGGGCACAAAATTTGAACTTTGACCTTGACCTGTGACCTTGAAGTTCACTCGCGACAAAAAAAATAATTTAGTCAAAATTGAAGCTTTGTATGTTTACTTCAAAATAACATAAAAAAAGTGTGTCTTATTCTGCATAGGTAAGCCTGTACAGGTTCTCGAAGCCGACTTTTTTTGTTTTTTTTCATAAATAATGTGTTTTTCTAATTTTCTTCCAGATATATTTTGGTTTAAGTAGCTAATTACTAACCTAATGTGAATGTCAAAATGGTGAGAAAGGTATGTTGTGATCCCATGAAAAAACACAACAGTAAGATAATAAAAGCTCTCATTCCTGTGCCTAAAACATTATATAAATATTTGGGACTACAGGCAGGTCAAATGATTTGTAAAAATTGCCACCATAATCTTGTGGCTTTGAGAAAGAAATCTGGTTCTGCTTCTGCGGAGCCTGTAGAAGTTTCTTCAAGTTCTGAAGAAGCAAACATAGATGACAGTTGCACATCCAACAACGGTTCAGAAATGGATACATCAAAGGAATTCGCCCTGGACAGGCTGTATGATATAAATTAATAAATTTACAGATCTATGTATTCTTAAAAGTATGTTTCAGTGTATGTACATAGCTAAGTACTGAGCACTAGTTTATTGTCCCAACCTAAACAAGGTGAAAATTAACTTTGAAAATATTTGTCATGATCTAACTTGTTTTAACTGGAGTGATGTCAAACAGTGGCAGGGTCACATTCAGCCTGTCCAGGGCGAATTCCTTTGATGTATCCATTTCTGAACCGTTGTTGGATGTGCAACTGTCATCTATGTTTGCTTCTTCAGAACTTGAAGAAACTTCTACAGGCTCCGCAGAAGCAGAACCAGATTTCTTTCTCAAAGCCACAAGATTATGGTGGCAATTTTTACAAATCATTTGACCTGCCTGTAGTCCCAAATATTTATATAATGTTTTAGGCACAGGAATGAGAGCTTTTATTATCTTACTGTTGTGTTTTTTCATGGGATCACAACATACCTTTCTCACCATTTTGACATTCACATTAGGTTAGTAATTAGCTACTTAAACCAAAATATATCTGGAAGAAAATTAGAAAAACACATTATTTATGAAAAAAAACAAAAAAAGTCGGCTTCGAGAACCTGTACAGGCTTACCTATGCAGAATAAGACACACTTTTTTTATGTTATTTTGAAGTAAACATACAAAGCTTCAATTTTGACTAAATTATTTTTTTTGTCGCGAGTGAACTTCAAGGTCACAGGTCAAGGTCAAAGTTCAAATTTTGTGCCCTTTTTTCAGTTATTGATGTAAGTTAATTCTGTAAACCTAGAATGATTCAGAGACTCATACTGAGTAAAAAAGATATTAAAACCATCTCTCTAAGTTTATAAATAAAGATTTTAGGGACATTTGAAGTTTGATCTTTTAGGTCATTTTCGAGGTCATGCCAAAATTTTGATGACCTCTTACAGGAGACCCGTTGACCCTAGAGTGCTCAAATTTTGCACAAGGCATATGGCAGCAACACTCATAACATGTGCCAAATTTAAGCAAAATCGGAGTTGGTGAGGTGTTAATTTGTCATTTTGGTGGGCCACCTGTCCTGGAATGCCCCTTGCCCCACATATACGTAACAACCTTTGACAGTCCTAACTCGGCTGACTAAAAAGGAAGGCTTTAAAAGGAGGCTGGATAAATTCATGGATGGGGATGAAAGGTGGATGTAGGTAGTGTTAAGTAACAGGAACTACCACGTGTAGGTCTCGCGGCCTCTTGTAGCTTCCTTATTTTCTTATGTTCTTAGGTTGTAATTTTCTTATGTTCTTATGTTCTTATGTTGTAATTTGCTTATGTTCTTATGTTGTAATTTTCTTATGTTCTTAGGTGGTAGCTTTCTTATTTTCTTATGTTCTTATGTTCTTATGTTGTAATTTTCTTATGTTCTTATGTTGTAATTTTCTTATGTTCTTATGTTCTTATGTTCTTCTGTGGTAGCTTCCTTATTTTCTTATGTTCTGATGACAACTTCCCGTCTGTTCGTCCCCCATCACCTCCCCCTTCCTCCCTCCAGAGTGGCGTCACGGTCGTAATGGTCACCTGGTTCTCGCCGACGAGGACATGACCACCAAGGGCGACGCGGGAGGGTGGCGGCGCCTCAACACCCTCGCTCACTACGGTGTGCGGGACTCAGCGCTGATGGCCCTCGTGCACCGCCCACACGCCCACCTCAACAACGCCAACTGTACCAGCGGCACGGCAAAGTGTACCACATGTGAGTGTGTGTGTGTGTGTGTGTGTGTGTGTGTGTGTGTGTGTGTGTGTGTGTGTGCACGAGCGTACACGTATCACACAACCGCACCGATCCTCACCTCTCCCTCCCTCAGGTTCGACCTTCGGCATGAGTGGGTCTGGCAGCCCCGTGAGTCACTGCGGCGGCGGCGGCGACGCGGATTGCGGCGCGGTGGAGGCCCACGTGTACCACCTGGTGAAGCCCGTGGACCACGACTCTCCGAACAGGGGCGGCGAGAGGACACACAAGGCAATCCCTGAAATCTTCCTCACTCGTCTCCTCTCCACCAAGGGCACCGTCCAAAAGTTTGTTGACGACTTTTTCAAGAATATCCTCAACGCCAACGAGTCGCTCCCTCCCGCCATTAAGTGGCTCTTCGATCTCTTCGACGAGGCCGGGAGGCGCCACGGAATCACGGACCCCGAGGTGGTGCTCGCCTGGAAGTCCAACAGTCTGCCACTTCGCTTTTGGGTCAACGTCATCAAGAACCCAAACTTCATCCTCGACGTCCACAAAAGTCCAACGGTGGACTCGTGTCTGTCCGTCATCGCCCAGACCTTCATGGACGCGTGCTCCACCACCGAGCACCGCCTGGGTAAGGACTCTCCCTCCAACAAGCTGCTCTTCGCCAAGGACATCTCGCAGTACAAGGCGTCCGTGAGGGCCTTCTATAACGGCGTGAGGACTCTGCCTCCCGTCACGGACCAGGACATGGCGGCCTACCTGCACCACCTGAGCCTCACCCACCTGGCCGAACTGGACTCCAAGCATGCGGTGCAGGAGCTGTTCCACACGTACATCACGCGCTACTACAGCCCCATCATGGAGACCCTGGAGATGGACCCCAACTGCCGGACGCTCCACCTCGCCCACAAACTGGACAATGTCATGTGTACCATAAACGGAGAACCCACGTCCATGTGCTGAGGCCGCCCCGCCCTGGCCACTCCCGCGCCCGCCGTCTGAGGCCTTGTGTAAAGACTTACGTAAAAGAATGACTTTCACCGCTGTTATCTTACATGCCTAGTTCCTAGCCAAAGAGTAGGTGTACGACGATTAATAGACAGTTATTGTATGTGTGCGTATGTGTGTATCTTTTTTTGGGGGGTGGGTTCGTTGTTATTGTAAAGACAAGACAGAAACTCGTCACAACGCTGATCTATTCCTTCCAGTAGTCACGAGGGCCCGTCACCCCTTCCTCCGCTGTACTTAATCAAATGTCTGTGATTTTCTAAGAGTAGCGCATTCCAGTGGGCGGCAGGGAGGGGGGGGCACCAGGAGGCCGCACTCTACTACTATTCGAGGGACGAGTTCGTTGGTGTCTGGTGCCTATTGGTGTTGTGGGGGACGAGCTGTAGAATCACAAGTCAAGTGGTGATGATAACGTGTGGTGAGCAAGGGACATGACGAGGCTGACTTTACCAGGCATAGACTCATCACATCACAGGTGGTACACAGTCATCACATCACAGGTGGTACACACTCATCACATCACAGGTGGTACACAGTCATCACATCACAGGTGGTACACACTCATCACATCACAGGTGGTACACACACACACACACACACACACACACACACACACACACACACACACACACACACACACACACACACACACACACACACACACACACACCATATATCATAACTGCCCCTGACAATTCATAAAGAAGATAAATAATGAACATAAAGTCAAGACAGATTGAGATAGAGATGTATAAAGAGAACATAACCTTTCTCTCTCAATGCGAAAGAAAACTTGTTCCGTCGTCGTGATGTCCTTTTTTGTCTCTCTTTCCTTCCTATAAATGTTATGTGAGCGAAATTTTATCAATCACTTAATTAGAAAAGTTATGATTATAAAAGACATTACTCACTTGTATATGCAAGTGGAATAAAAGTGAAATGTAATGAAAAATACAAAACAGTGTCGTGAAAGGTCAGAAGAGAAATGATGATCGAACAGGAACATAAAGAAAAATAGAATGATGTGAAACAGAGATTAAGAAAATTCAATGTGGAGTTTTTGATGTGGAAAGACTGACTACCCAAAAGGAAACAAAAGAATGTGGTTTTAAAAGAAAAGAATTCAATGTGGAGTTTTTGATGTGGAAAGACTATCATAAGGAAACAAAAGAACCACAAAACAAACAAAAACAAAAACACAGACAAAAAATATAAAACCAAACAAAAACTTATTCACGACAAAGAAAATGGACAAAAACTGGACAAAATATAAAACCATAGAAACAACGACCAGCGAAGTGAAGTTAAAAAGAAAGGAAGAAAGAAAGGAAAGAAAGAAAAGGAAAGAAAGGAAAGGAAGAAAGGAAAAGGAAGAAAGGAAAGGAAAGAAAGAAAAGGAAGAAAGGAAAGGAAGAAAAGGAAATAAAGGAAAGAAAGGAAAAGGAAGAAAGGAAATAAAGAAAAGGAAGAAAGAAAAGGAAAGAAAAGGAAGAAAGGAAAGGAAAGAAAGGAAAAGGAAGAAAGGAAAGAAAGAAAAGGAAATAAAGGAAAAGGAAGAAAGGAAAGAACAATGGAATCAGAGAAAAAAAATATCAGGGAAAAAAATGGGGGAATTAGAAGCTCAAGAGAGAAGAAAAACCATACAATATGAAGAGTAGAAAAGATTAGCTAATACTCGCCCCAAACACATCAGCCACGCGTCCCTAACAACTAACACAGGTGCTCTAGAAACCGTCTATGTGCTTGACTAGAAACCGAAAGTCCCTAGAAAACAACTCATGTGCACTGCTAATAAAAAAGTTGAAAAAAAGAGATAAATGTTGCATTGACATGAGAGGAAACCACGTGCTACAGTGTGTGCGTTTGTGTGTCTGTTTGTGTGCGTGTACGTCTGTGTGTATGTGCACCAGAAAGGGAGGATGTGTGAATCCCTCCGAACCTTCTTTCTGCCATCCAGCCTTGGCGTCCCAGAAAAGGTTCAAAAAGGCTGGTTCGTTCACAGTGAAGCTTTGAGACTCAGTTCGAACACGCTCTCAACACGTTTTCGACCTTTGTTTAGCTTATTTATTATGCTACTTTATTGTTATTTTTCTATGATCTCTAAACAATGTGACGTGGAGTGACTCTTTTATCACTGATGTTATAATTATTTTCTTGTTCTATTATTGGCTTTATGATTTTTGTTTGATAATATTTCTGCATTTTTTTTCGAAATTTTTGGGGAGTGAGGTGAATTTTAGTTAAAGGAATAATACGATTCTCATTTGGATGCTCTTTCAATATTCTGTTTTTTCATGTCCAAAGCCTAGATTTTATTCATTAATTCATCTCTCTCTCTCTCTCTCTCTCTCTCTCTCTCTCTCTCTCTCTCTCTCTCTCTCTCTCTTTAATTTTTCACGGCTATGTGGTAAGGTCATCACTTCATAATTAATTACCCTCTGTGTCTCTACCACCGCCATGATAACCTCACATGCTCCAACACCAACACCCCATCTCCCCCTCCAACCCCATCACCCCTCCCCCTCCAACCCCATCACCCCTCCCCCTCCAACCCTAACACATCTCCCCCTCCAAACCCAACACCCCATCACCCCATCTCCCCCTCCAACCCCAACACATCACCCCCTCCAACCCCACCACCCCTCCCCCTCCAACCCCGCCATGCATCCTCTTCCACCCCACCACCCTCTTTTTACCGCTCCTCATTTCCAACATTTGCCCCCTTCCACTATTCTCCCTCCACCACCCTCCACCTCCACCCCTCAAATACTCAACACAACCTCATCTTCCACACCCTAATCCACTATCACGCCCTTTTCTCCTCCTCCTCCACCACTTGGCTCATTTCCACTCCTTTCCATTCCTCCTCCCTCCCTTCCTCTTCTCCTCCCCTCCTCCCTCCCTTCCTCTTCTCCTCCTGCTCCCTTCCTCTTCTCCTCCTCCTCCCCTCCTCCCTCCCTTCCTCTTCTCCTCCTCCTCCCCTCCTCCCTCCCTTCCTCTTCTCCTCCTCTTCCACTCATCCCTCCCTTCCTCTTCTCCTCCTCTTCCACTCCTCCTTGCCTTCTTCCACCCTTTCCTTTCAAGTCGGAAATAATGGCACAAAGGACCTCAAGTTTTAATAAAGTTTTCTGAGAATTTTATTGCAATATCTTAAATTTATTTCGTCCATAAAATTCAAGTCTGATTTTTAGGACCAAAGTTTGTCTTCTTATTATCTATTACTTGTGATGGGAAAACAATAGAAAGAGTTGAATTTTAGACTCGATAAAAATAAATCTGAAATTATTCTTCAATCACTAGATCTTTCAACAATTTACAGACTCTTCTTAACCCTTTCACACCCAGATCTTTCCTTTGCTATAAAAAAATCCTATGTTATCGAACCATAAAATTACGAAAAATAACTAAATATACCAAATTAATTCGTCGACAAGGATACCTACTAAACAGGTCAAATCTATTTAATGTTGCTTATATTCATTAAAAATCGTCTAATGGTACCGAAATTACAATGGAAATTACGTTCTGGGTCTCAAGGGTTAATCATTACGGTGTCTATTACTGTCTAATCCATCATAAATGCATACATAGATACAAATGTTGTTCAAATGTCATTTTCTTATAGAGAATCCCATCATTTCACTTTTTTTCTTTATAAACACTGAATGGTGAATGCTCGTCACATCTTCGTGTTATATTCACGTCCACAATTTTTTACTAGACAAGGAAAAATGTCATGTCTTTCTCTATTTGTTGTTCCTCCCTCCTCCTCCTCCTCCCTCCTCCTCCTCCTCTTCCTCTCCTCCTCCCCTTCCTCCTCCTCCTCCTCTCCTTCCTCCTCCTCCTCCCCTTCCTCCTTCCTCTTCCTCCCTCCTCCTCCTCCCCTTCTACGCCTCACCCACTCTCCTCCTTCCCTCACAGAACACGAACTCAACCTTTCATCTCATTATTTCCACTAAGCTAAGTTACAAAGAGGAGATACGCCATACCAGTGATCACTTAAGTTATAATAATGACTTAGTTACTCGCTAGGAACTATAAAGAAAATATAAAATAAAACTGTTTGTGCTCTAAGAAAAAAAGGCGTACGGTGCATTTTCTTAATTTTGTCTCCTGAAAACAAAACAGAAAAATAATGATAATAATAATAATAATAATAAATTCGTTATAATAATGATGAATAAGAAAATGTACTTAACGTCTTTAATACTTTTTGCTTAATTGTTTTGTTTTGTTTTGGGTCTTTATTGTTTTTTTTAAGTCGATGTTCCCAACCCTCGACCTCCCGCCGGCCTCCTTAATTTAAGGGGGGAAGGGGGGGCGTCGAGGGCGGAATATCAGTATTTTTCGGATAATCAAATGCCAGTGTATATTGTGTGTATTTTTATATATACATAGCGCTTGTACATACCTGCTACATTCTAAGCTAATATTATGCAAGAATGAATATGTCTACGACGAGTGTGTTTCATTAATTTTTCCTTTTTGGTGTGTTTTTAAGATTAAGTTTCTCATTCCTAATTTTTTTTTTTTTGACTGGTTAAGGAAAAAAAAATATGATGGCTGAAAAAAATAATAATATCTCCTTTTTTGTGTTTTTAGGAGGTTTTTCATTCCTTCCTTACTTTTTTTTTTTTTTTTTTTTTTTTTTTTTTTTTTTTTTTTTTTTTATACTTCACAAAGGACTGGCCAAGGGCAAAACAAAATATGACGTGTTTCATTTCTATTCTTCCTTTTTTTGTGTTTTTAGGATTAACTTTTTCATTATGCTATATATAAGTTTTTAATTATTAGGATATATAAAATTAAGTATTTTAATTTATATATCCTTACTTTTTTTTTTTGACTGGCGAAGGAAAAAAAAATATGCCTGAAAAAAAAAATTAACATCTCTCCTTTTTTGTGTTTTTAGGAGTAAGTTTTTCCTTCCTTCCTTCCTTCCTTTTTTTTTTTTTTTTTTTTTTTTTTTTTTACTTCACAAAGGACTGGCCAAGGGCAAAACAAAATATGACTCGTGTGTTTCATTCCCATTCTTTTTGTTTTGTTTTTAGGAGTAAGTTTTTCCTTCCTTCCTTTTTTTTTTTTTTTTTTTACATCACAAAGGACTGACTGGCTAAGGGCAAACAAAAACCTCCATTTTTTTTGTGATTTGATATTTCTTCATTTTGTATTTATACTTAATTACCAAATTCTTATTCATGCTCCCCATTTTTTATAACCTATTGACTTTTTTATTTGTTTTTTTCAGATCCATTTTTCGGACTCAACTATTTATTTCTTCCTATTTATTATTTATTGAATTATTTCTATCATTCATTGCCGTTCTTTTTTAGAGTTTTTTTTTAACCCACTAGAACATTTTTTTTAACCCACTAGAACTTTTTTTTTAACCCACTAGAACTTTTTTTTTACCCACTAGAACTTTTTTTTAAACCACTAGAACTTTTCTTTTACCCACTAGAACTTTTTTTAACCCACTAGAACTTTTTTTTTAACCACTAGAACTTTTTTTTTACCCACTAGAACTTTTTTTACCCACTAACTTTTTTTTTTGTTAACCCACTAGAACTTTTTTTTAAACCCACTGAACTTTTATTTTACCCACTAGAACTTTTTTTTTACCCACTAGAACTTTTTTTTAAACCACTAGAACTTTTTTTTTACCCACTAGAACTTTTTTTTACCCACTAGAACTTTTTTTTAAACCACTACAACTAGAACCACTAAAACTAAAACCACTAGAACTAAACCCACTAGAATTTTTTTTTTACCCACTAGAACTTTTTTTTTTTACTATATAACACAACAATTTATCTCCTGTCATACTGTTTTTCACTCATTAAATCACTTTTCTTTATACATTACTTCGCAGATTTATTCCTTCTTTGTTCTGACTCATTCCTATTTTCATTCCTCTCTTTAAAATTCCCCTTTCCACTCTTCTTTTTTCATCACTCTTTCTCTGCCTCTTAAGGGACATACTAGAATCGCCTCTAAGGGACATACTAGAATCGCCTCTAAGGGACATACTAGAATCGCCTCTCAGGGACATACTAGAATCGCCTCTAAGGGACATACTAGAATCGCCTCTAAGGGACATACTAGAATCGCCTCTCAAGGACATACTAGAATCGCCTCTAAGGGACATACTAGAATCGCCTCTAAAGGACATACTAGAATCGCCTCTAAGGGACATACTAGAATCGCCTCTAAAGGACATACTAGAATCGCCTCTAAAGGACAAACTAGAATCGCCTCTAAGGGACATACTAGAATCGCCTCTAAGGAACATACTAGAATCGTCTCTAAGGGACATACTAGAATCGCCTCTAAGGGACAAACTAGAATCTCCTCTAAGGGACATACTAGAATCGCCTCTAAGGGACAAACTAGAATCGCCTCTAAGGGACATACTAGAATCTCCTCTAAGGGACATACTAGAATCGCCTCTAAGGGACAAACTAGAATCGCCTCTAAGGGACATACTAGAATCTCCTCTAAGGGACATACTAGAATCGCCTCTAAGGGACAAACTATAATCGCCTCTAAGGGACATACTAGAATCACCTCTAAGGGACAAACTAGAATCTCCTCTAAGGGACAAACTAGAATCACCTCTAAGGGACAAACTAGAATCTCCTCTAAGGGACAAACTAGAATCACCTCTAAGGGACAAACTAGAATCTCCTCTAAGGGACAAACTAGAATCGCCTCTAAGGGACAAACTAGAATCGCCTTTAAGGGTAATACTAGAATCGCCTCTAAGGGACATACTAGAATCGCTGTGTAGAGGAGACAAAGTAGACATACTGACGGACATTCATCGCAACTCTGGCAACCAAGAGACACGTGGGGGGAGCAGAGTGCCAAATGTCAGGTAGAGAGAGAGAGAGAGAGAGAGAGAGAGAGAGAGAGAGAGAGAGAGAGAGAGAGAGAGAGAGAGAGAGAATATTCAACATAAAATTACAGAGCGTAGAGAAGCATTATGTCCACTTCAGGCGATCTGGCCTTGCGTGTGTGTGTGCGTGCGTGCGTGGTGCGTGCGTGTGTATGTGTGTGCGTGTGTGTGAGAGAGAGAGAAGGGGCGGGAGGGGTATAGTCGAGTCCTGCTTATTGCATTCAATATTCCTCATAATTCGACACACAAGAGCCTAATCATCCAATTAATTAAGACGCAATATCACAATTCAGAGCAAATCAGTAATATTTTAATCATATCAACCCATAACTATTTTTCTTTTTTAGCTATTCTTTAATCGCCATAATCCTACAGAATCTATCACTGATGAGCCAACTGTCTAAAACAACTCTCTTGTTAATTGGACTATGCATTTTTGTTTTCTATTATGCCGAAACAATAAAAGATTGGAGTGTTGAAATGCACCTTTTTTTTTCTTTCTTTTTTCTTGCTCTCTTTTCTCACTTGATTTTACCGAACGAATTTATATCAAGGGTTCCAGAATATGAGTGAATAAAACGTTGGCAAAAATAGTTCATGAGTTCGGTGGTGATGACGTTGATGAGTTCAGGTGATGAATAAATTAATACACGCGATCCTCTAACCTAATCTAATCTAACTTAACCTAACCTAACTTAACCTAACCTAATCTAACCTACTTTCGTCCAAGAACACTAGAAACGAGTTGTATTCCAGAAGTGTTTGAACTGAAAGAATATACACACGACACATGCATACATAAATACATCTCTCTCTCTCTCTCTCTCTCTCTCTCTCTCCTCTCTCTTCTCTCTCTCTCTCTCTCTCTCTCTCTCTCTCTCTCTCTCTCTCTCTCTTTCTCTCTATATATATACATGTGTACTGGACTAATTCATATACATCAAACTCTCCTTCTTTTTCTTACCATGAGATAACACTAGATTTAGATTAGATTAGATTAGATAGCCCAAATAAATGTCCCCCCCTTCAAGCAGACTCTATTAACCTCCCTCTAGTCTCTGCATAACTAAACCCGGTAGCGCCCTGTCCTCGTCTCCCTCCCAGTACCTTTAAACCAAGACCAAACACCGTATATAACTTCTAAACATCCTTCTCTATACACATAGCACATTCACCCTCCATTCACCCATGTTTTACTAGTTCCAGTACGTATACTTTCAGCCTCTTAGCCTCTTACTTCAGTCACCCCACCTAATCACTTTCTCCTAAACCATATATTATAGTCGTCTAAACCCGTGGGCCTTGTTTCAATCTCCCAGTATTATCTCCTAACCCTCTACTAAAACCTTCTCTGCATTGCTATTACCTGCCACTAACCTATCTTTAGCCTTCCAGCATTTTTCAGTTCCAAGGTATAATAACCAATCCTTCAATCACTCTGTATCTGCATTCAGGGTCATTTTAACACCTCATGTCACACCCTAACCTTTATAAGTTTCAATGGATCACACACACCCTCCTTACCCTAAAGTACTTCTACTCCTTTCACTTCAACCACCAAGTTCGTCCTGGCGTGATGGCGCTTTGTATAGTCAATAACCTTGTGGTTAGTACTTGCAAAGTGTCTGGATAGGATCAAAGTATCTTATCTTATCCTTTCACTTCAACCCTTCCAACCTCTTCCCTCCCTCCCCCTGAGCACTTTTACATCCTTTTTATACCTTCAACCCCTTACACTACAACCCCGTCAACCCTTTCTCTCACTCTCCCAGTCCTCTTACCTATCACCAAGCCTTGTACATGTCCTTTACAATCTCCTCTCATCCCCCATTCCCCCAGCACTTTCTTATACATCCACAACCTTCTATCGCATTCTCGTACACCAGAACAGCTCTGGTCAGCAATACATCTGGCCTCCCCCTGCTTCACCCCAGGTCCGAGCATCCTCCTCCTCCTCCTCCTCCCCCTCTTCCTCCTCCTCCTCCTCCTCCCCCTCTTCCTCCTCCTCCTCCTCCTCCTGCAGCATTCCGAAGACCCACCGTCCCACGCCCTTCATAAGTGATGTCGCCCTTCAGCTATTCACCGCACAAGACGCCGCCTGACTCGCCTCCCGCACCGCCTTAAAATATTGAGTACACTGCCATGAGAAGCCGCTGGGTGGACCGCTGTGTGTGTATGTGTGTGTGTGCGAGGGGGGGGGAGGGTGGATGTGGTGCGGAGTAGAGTTAGAATACGTGTAGAAAAGGTCATCAACGGAGGAAAGGTAGGATGTGAGGATAACTGTGTGTGTGTATGTGTGTGTATGTGTGTGTGTGTGTGTGTGTGTGTGTGTGCGTGCGAGTAAGTGAGCGAGAGAAGAGTCTAGGTGAAGAAAATGTAATGTATGTATGTATGTATGTATGTATGTATGTATGTATGTATGTATGTATGTATGTATGTATGTATGTATGTATGTATGTATGTATGTATGTATGTATGTATGTATGTATGTATGTATGTATGTATGTATGTATGTATGTATGTATGTATGTATGTATGTATGTATGTATGTATGTATGTATGTGACGACGTGGATATGTAAGGCCTAAGTAGCTACGTGTACAATGCTACCTACCTCTGTAAGCCTGTATGTATAAGTAGGAGCCTTCAGATTTACTATTCTTTCGTCTTTAACTTGTAGAAACTATTGTGGTAGAAAGTAGTAGTCAGACAGGCAGCCCCATTCGGCCCAGTAAGGTTGTTGCTGTCTGTTCTTTTCTATTCCTTTGTGTGTGTGTGTGTGTGTGTATGGGTGAGAGGAAGGAACTACCACGTGTTACAAGAACTACCACGTGTTACAGGAACTACCACGTGTACAGGAACTACCACGTGTTACAGGAACTACCACGTGTATAAGAACTACCACGTGTACAGGAACTACCACTGTTACAGGAACTACCACGTGTACAAGAACTACCACGTGTACAAATAACTGGGATACCACTTTTACAGGAACTACCACGTGTACAAGAACTACCACGTGTTACAGGAACTACCACGTGTACAGGAACTACCACGTGTTACAGGAACTACCACGTGTACAGGAACTACCACGTGTTACAGGAACTACCACGTGTACAGGAACTACCACGTGTACAAGAACTACCACGTGTTACAGGAACTACCACGTGTACAAGAACTACCACGTGTTACAGGAACTACCACGTGTTACAGGAACTACCACGTGTACAGAACTACCACGTGTTACAGGAACTACCACGTGTTACAGGAACTACCACGTTGTTACAGGAACTACCACGTGTTACAGGAACTACCACGTGTACAGAACTACCACGTGTCACAGGAACTACCACGTGTACAAAGGAACTACCACGTGTTACAGGAACTACCACGTGTTACAGGAACTACCACTTGTTACAGGAACTACCACGTTTTTACAGGAACTACCACGTTGTTACAGGAACTACCACGTGTTACAGGAACTACCACGTGTTACAGGAACTACCACGTGTTACAGGAACTACCACGTTTTTACAGGAACTACCACGTGTTACAGGAACTACCACGTGTTACAGGAACTACCACGTGTTACAGGAACTACCACGTGTTTAAGCTCACGGCTTACATAGACCCTTTCCTTAACTTACTATGTTACAAACACTCAGATGGAAATTCATAAATCTACGTGTTAAGGACTACCTGGTTACAGTACAACGTGTAGTTAAGTAACAAACCCTTACGCATATACACGTGGTACAGAACTACTCCTACTAGAACTGCTAGTACCAAACTACCCCGTGTTATGGAAATATACAAACGCACCACGTGTTCAGGAACGAACTTGTCGTACTGTACAACGCTGACCCGATGTTACAGGAACGCTACCACGGCTAACAGAACTTTCCAACGAGTACAGGAAGAAGTGTAAGAGAAAAAGTTACAAGAACACACACGGTTAAGAACTACGAACTCTTCAACACCACTTACGAACCTTACAAACACTACCAACTTTCCCGCTCCACGTGTACGAACCCACGTGTTAAGGACTACACGTGTCAGGAACTACCACGTGTACAGGAACTACCACGTGTACAGGAACTACCACGTGTTTACAGGAACTATCACGTGTACAAGAACTACCACGTGTTACAGGAACTACCACGTGTACAAGAACTACCACGTTTTTACAGGAACTACCACGTGTACAGGAACTACCACGTGTACAGGAACTACCACGTGTACAGGAACTACCACGTGTTACAGGAACCTACCACGTGCTACAGGAACTACCACGTGTACAGGAACTACCACGTGTACAGGAACTACCACGTGTTACAGGAACTACCACGTGTACAGGAACTACCACGTGTACAAGAACTACCACGTGTTACAGGAACTACCACGTGTTACAGGAACTACCACGTGTTACAGGAACTACCACGTGTACAGGAACTACCACGTGTACAGGAACTACCACGTGTACAGGAACTACCACGTGTACAGGAACTACCACTTGTTACAGGAACTACCACGTGTTACAGGAACTACCACGTGTTACAGGAACTACCACGTATTACAGGAACTACCACGTATTACAGGAACTACCACGTGTACAGGAACTACCACGTATTACAGGAACTACCACGTGTTACAGGAACTACCACTTGTTACAGGAACTACCACGTGTTACAGGAACTACCACGTGTTACAGGAACTACCACGTGTACAGGAACTACCACGTGTTACAGGCACTACCACTTGTTACAGGAACTACCACGTGTTACAGGAACTACCACGTGTTACAGGCACTACCACTTGTTACAGGAACTACCACGTGTACAGGAACTACCACGTGTTACAGGCACTACCACTTGTTACAGGAACTACCACGTGCTACAGGAACTACCACGTGTACAGGAACTACCACGTGTTACAGGAACTACCACGTGTTACAGGCACTACCACTTGTTACAGGCACTACCACTTGTTACAGGAACTACCACGTGTTACAGGAACTACCACGTGTTACAGGAACTACCACGTGTACAGGAACTACCACGTGTTACAGGAACTACCACGTGTAGGTCTCACGGCTTCTTGTACCTTCCTTATTTTCTTATGTTCTTATATACACTCAAGGAATGGAAATTCATATAATCGTATTGAGTTAAATGTACGTCTGGGTGTGAGTACGAAGAGTATAGTTGTACAACCCTTTACGCATATACATTCAGGAGGAGAATAAGATACTTTGATCCTATCTAGACACTTTGCTAGTACCAACTACAAGGTTATTGACTATACAAAGCGCCACCACGCCAGGACGAACTTGGTGGACTCGAACCGCTGACCGAATGCGCAGGGACGCTACACACGCAAGACAACAGCTCTACCAATCGAGCTTCAGGAGGAGAAGGTAAGGAGAAAAAGATTACAGAACAACAACAAGACAAAAGTTAAGCCAACGAACTCTCCTGCAACACTCGCTCGCTAACCTTCAACACTACAACAAACTTTCCAGCCCATCGACCCGAACCCAGTGGTGGTGGTGGTGGTGGTGGTGGTGGTGGTGGTGAGGGTGGTGGTGGTAAGGGTGGTGGTGGTGGTGGTGAGGGTGGGGTGGTGGTGGTGGTTGTGTTGGTGAGGGTAGTGGTGTTGGTGGTCTATACGCTAAGGACGTTATACTGTACACAATTATAACTCACGGGTTCAATACGAGTCATAGAAACACAATGAAAAAAGGAAAACTAAATATGTAACACAATCCTTATACTCCTAACTTTCTGAATATCATTGACATGTTGCAGCACCTTAACCCCTTGAGACCCAGAACGTAATTTCCATTGTAATTTGGGTACCATTAGGCGATTTTTAGGAAATATAAGCAATATTATATAGATAATTATTATGACCTGTTTAGTATCC
>JACEEZ010015209.1:197500-205000 GCA_016584305.1 Chionoecetes opilio
GAAGAGAGAGAGAGAGAGAGAGAGAGAGAGAGAGAGAGAGAGAGAGAGAGAGAGAGAGAGAGAGAGAGAGAGAGGAGGAGGAGAGAAGGGGAAAGAGAGAGGAAGAGAGAGAGAGAGAGATTTACATGTACACAGGTGGCCAGCATTGTAGTCGAAACAAAGACAAGTGATATGTGAAACCAAAAATATCGGCTGGAAATTCAAAACTATGTCAGCGATCGTCAGGGAATTCATGTTTACAGGGTCAGAAAATGTCAGCCAAGTGCCTGGCAAGTGTCAGGAAGCCTCAACAAAGTATCAGCTAAAAACCAAGAGCAAATGTAAGTGTCCAGATATGCTGAATATTTTCGTGTTCAATTTGGTAAAACTTTGATTGAACGTGAAATTTGCCTCCGTGTCATTTCATTCCAAACTTTATTATTCCTTTCTTGAATTTTTTTCCTTTCCTTTTCCTTTATTCTTCTTAACTTTCATTTTTATATAAATTTCTTCTGGTTTCTATTCGTTTCCTCTTCCACTCTTCGCGTTTTTGCCTCTCCTGTTTCCTTCACTTCCCAATTTTCTTCCAATTTACCATTCCTTTTCTTCTTCCTTTTCTTCTTGTCTCTCTTTCTTCCTCCTTCTCCTTTCTTCAATTCTTCTCTTTTTCTTGCCCATTTTCGTTACTCATCTATTTTCTTTAAAATCTCTCTCTCTCTCTCTCTCTTTCTCCTCTCTCCTCTCTCTCTCTCCTCTCCTCTCTCTCTCTTCCTCTCCTCCCCTCTCCCCCTTCTTCTCCTCTCTCCTCTCGTCTCTCTTTTCCCCTCTCTCTCCTCTCCTTCTCTCTCTTCTCTTCTCTCCATTTTCTCTCTCTCTTCCCCTTTTCTCTCTCTCTCTCTCTTCCTTAATTCAACACAAGAATACTTTAGTGCTAATTTCTACCATTTTCTCGCCCATTATTTTCATTCCCTTGTCATGTTTCTCCTAGTCTATTAGCATTATATTCTCTTTCTCTCGGGTCTTCTCTCTTTAATCTCTCTCCTTATCTCCTAAATCGTTCTATATTTTCGTGCTATTTCTCTATCTCTCTCTCTCTTCTCTATCTCTCTATCTATCTCTCTCTCTCTATCTCTCTTCCTTTCTGGTATTTCATTATGTTAATATCGCTTTTTAGTCTCCATTTTATAACTCTCATTCAGCTTATTATTTCATTTCCTTCATTCATACTTATTTCATGTCATTTATAGCCTTATTATTCCTATTCTTTCACCATTATTTAGTTCTTTCTTTGCTTCTTTCATATTTATTCTTTCATTTATTTCTCCTATATTTTCCTACTAAACTGTCACATATCTTTTTTCTACCTTCCTCCCTCTTATTAACCTACCTTCCTTCCTTCTTTCCCTGCCCCTTTCCTTCCTTCCTTCCTTCTTTCTTTCCCTCCCCCCTTCCTTCCTTCCTTCCTTCCTTCTTTCTTTCCCTCCCCCCTTCCTTCCTTCTTTCTTTCCCTCCCCCTTCCTTCCTTCCTTCCTTCTTTCTTTCCCTCCCCCCTTCCTTCCTTCCTTCCCGCCTTCTTCTTTCCCTTCCGCCTACCTTTTTTCTACCTTCCTCCCTCTTATTAACCTTCCTTCCTTCTTGCTTTCCCTCCCCCCTTCCTTCCTTCCTTCCTTCCTTCCCCCCTCCTTCTTTCCCTTCCCCCTTCATTCCTTCCTTCCTTACCCCCTCCTTTCCCTCCCCCCTTCCTTCCTTCCTTCCTTCCTTCCTTCCTTCCTTCCTTCCTACCCCCCTCCTTCTTTCCCTCCCCCCCTCCCCCCTCCCTTTCCATGAGTTGGGTCAAAAGGGAGAGTTTGTAAACCAAGGTGCAAAACGGTTTATCGAAGGTTTTCAATGCAATAAACTAACACTTTCTGCGTGCTTGGCAAAGGGAGGGAAATAAAGATGGGGAAGAAATGGAGATAGGGGGAAGGGAGGAAGGGGGGAAGGGGGGAAGGGGGGAATGGGAACAAACAACTGGAATGGGAGGGATGGGAGGGAGGGAATCATATGGAAGAGGAGAAAGTACAAGTGATTGGAATGAGCGGGAATGAAAGGGAATGTAGTGACAGAATGGAGGAATGGGTAGGAAAGGAAGAAATTAATAAGGATAGAGAGATAAAGGAGAGTGAAGATGGGGTACAGAGAAGGGAGAACGAATGGGTGATATAAGAGATGAATGAGAGAGAGAGAGAGAGAGAGAGAGAGAGAGAAGAGAGAAGAGAGAGAGAGAGAGAGAGAGAGAGAGAGAGAGAGAAGAGAGAGAGAGAGAGAAAAAAAAAAAAAAAGTGTGAGTGTGAGAGAAAGAAAAAAAGAAAAGAAAAACACTCAAGGATAAAAGGAGGAAGAGGGAAGGGACGAAAAGGTGAAAAAAAGAAAGAAAAAAAAGACGAGGAAGAAAAAGAAGAACCTAGCAAGTTAAAAGGTAGAGATATCGAAAACAATCTTTAAATTAAGAAAGAGGAAGAGAGAGATGAAGGAATAAAAGAACGGCAAGGAGAGAGAGAGAGAGAGAGAGAGAGAGAGAGAGAGAGAGAGAGAGGAGAGAGAGAGAGAGAGAGAGAGAGAGAGAGAGAGAAAGGAGGGAAAATAATGGAGGCGAGGGAAGAAAATAAACCTACTTTAATTTCCGCTCAACTGACCACACGAGCTTTAAAGAAATTTAATAATGACTTTCCTTCCCCCTTTTTGTGTTAGATCTTAATACATCTAATTAATTTGACATATATTTAGTGTAGCTTAATTAGGTAGCTACAAAGTTATGATTGATCTAAGAATCCTAAGTAAAGTCAAATTTTAGTATTCATCATTACTAAATTGTGTATGTATATGTATTTTATATTTATTCATACATACATTTAAATATTTATTTATTCGTCTGTGTAATTTTCAATCTTTTATTCGCCGTGATTGAGTAAGAATTGATTGCAGCTAATATATTTTGCTTATTTAACCCCATGAGGCCCAGAACGTTATTTCCATTGTAATTTGGGCACCATTAGACGATTTTTAGTGACTATAAGCAATGTTTTATAGGTATGACCTGTTCAGTATCCTTATCCACTAACTAATTTGGTATATTTAGTTACTTTTCGTAATTTCATGACTGACAACAGACAATTTTTTATAGCAAAGGAAAGATCTGGGCTTGAAGGGGTTAACAGATCACTCCGTTTAGACAACAACAACAACAACAACAACAACAACAACAACAAAGAGCAAATACAACAACAACAACAACAACCAACAACAACAACAGCAAATACAACAACAACAACAACAACAACAACAACAACAACTACAACATGCATCAATCGTAAGGGGAGAGGGAAAAACAACAAAAAGCAATAAACCCACCAGAAAAAAAACTAAAAAACACGCAGAGTAAAAGATAACAAAAGGAAAATCATGCATACGTTGAGAGCCACGACAGACACACAAAGAGAACACGAAACCACAAATATATTCTCTCTCTCTCTCTCTCTCTCTCTCTCTCTCTCTCTCTCTCTCTCTCTCTCTCTCTCTCTCTCCTCTCACACACACACACACACAGACTAGTCATTTTACATAAAAGCTTAAAAATGGAGGAAAAAACACGCAATGGACGAACTATTTAGAGAGAGAGAGAGAGAGAGAGAGAGAGAGAGAGAGAGAGAGAGAGAGAGAGAGAGAGAGAGAGAGAGAGAGAGAGAGAGAGAGAGAGCAGGAAAGAAAACGGTACCTGCCGATTTCTTTCCCGGTCGGAGCGAAGGGGGAACGAAGCTGTTTTAAGAGGTCCGCTAGGAATCCGGGCCGCTACTAACACCAGAGTTATGCAGATTGCCTCCCGCTAAAATACAAGAACTGCTATTCTCCCTTAGGTTCTGCCGGCACCGGAATTATTAATATGTGCCTGCAACTCGGGGTGGGGCGGGCGAGGTAGTGAAGCGGGCAAGGTGCTGTTAAGTGGGGCAAGGGTTTGGGGTATGAAGGAAAGGAATAGGAAGGAAGAAGAAGAAAGGAAGGGGGGAAGGAAGGAAGGATGAAAGGAAGGAAGGAAGGAAGGAAGGAGGAAGGAAGGGAAGGAAGGAAGGAGGAAGGAATAGGAAGAAAGGAAGGAAGGAAGGAGGGAAGGAAGGAAGGAAGGAAGGAGGGAAGGAAGGAAGGAAGGAAGGAAGGAAGGAAGAGGAAGAAGGAAGGAGGAGGATAGGAAGGAAGGAAGGAAGGAAGGATGAAGGAAGGAGAAGATGTGACTATTACTTTGCACTAGATGTGTTGTGTGTGAGAGAGAGAGAGAGAGAGAGAGAGAGAGAGAGAGAGAGAGAGAGAGAGAGAGAGAGAGAGAGAGAGAGAGAGAGAGAGAGAGAGAGAGAGAGAGAGAGAGAGAGAGAGAGAGAGAGAGAGGAAGAGAGAGAGAGAGAGAGAGAGAAAGGCAGACAAACAAAAAAGACAGACAAAAACACTGACATATTAAACATAATTAAACAGATAGAAATAGATGAACAAAAAACCACAAAAAAAACCAGGATTAAAAAAAGAAATTGACAGATAGACAAGTGGAAAAAAGTAAGACACATACACAAACCAGACCTTGAAATACAACAAGATAGATTGACAGACTATCAAAAACCTTTTAATCCCGTAGCCTCCAATGACTGTGGGCTCCCAATGCATGTTTGTGACAGGTACCGGTGGAAATATAGACTTTTTTGAATGGGTCTATTGTGGTTAGTGCATGACGGCTGTCGAGAGCTTGTTCCTGTTCTTTCAGATATTTGTGTTGCCCCTAGAAAGAAATATTTTGAAGTACCTTGATGGAGCTGTCGACTCATCCCTGCGGGTTCATTATTTGGGAGAGAGGGAGAGAGAGAGAGAGAGAGAGAGAGAGAGAGAGAGAGAGAGAGAGAGAGAGAGAGAGAGAGAGAGAGAGAGAGAGAGAGAGAGAGAGAGAGAGAGAGAGAGAGACTAGCACAAGAACCAGAGTCGGGCTTTAAGATAGGATGCATTAAGAATGTAACCTTTAGACTGTAAGTTACTATACACCAATGTAATGTTGAATGTAACTTCTCTGTAAACTGTTACCTATAGTCGGCCCATCCTATTCTGGTCCCTCGGGTGGAGTGGTGCGATTCCCGCAGCGGTGTCACGTTCACCGTTGACAGGCTGATGAGGACCTTCTCTCATACTGTCAGCTATTAGATTAACTATTTTTTAATCGTATAGTTTTATAATACGGCTGCATGGTTTTGTGAATGGCTTGCAATTTGATGGTAAAACAACGAGTCTGTATACCTTCCATTACACTTGGCATAGTAGCTCATGCGACTCTGCCGGCGAAGTGATCTTGACACAGCCCCACCCGCCGGTCATCCGTCATCCGACATAGATGACGGACGGCTCCTCACCTCATAGAGAATAAGGTGAGGAGGGTGGTGACCTGGCGGGGGTAGTGGGGTAATTTGGCATAGCATTTCTATTTATAAAAAAATATTGCCAATTTTGCAATACTTTTTCAAATACATATAGATTTGCTTGAAAAGTTGTTCATAATAGTTTTCGGGCATGCTGAACACGAATCTGGAATTAGTTTTCAGCTTCAAATTCTAATTTGTGATTTTTAAGGAATATCGTGAAGTATGTCATTGTGACTTGACTGAAATAGGGACTTCTAATTATTGTAACTGAAAACTGATACCTGATTCGTGTTCAGCATGCCCGAGAACTGCTAGGAACTAATTTTCAAGCAAATCTATTTATCAAAAAATATTGCCAATTTTGCAAAAAAAATTCAAATACGTATAGATTTACTCGAAAATTTGTTCCCAATAGTTTTCGGGCATGCTGAACACGAATCTGGAATTAGTTTTCAACTTCAAATTATAATTTGTGATTTTTAATGAATATCATGAAGTATGTCAATTGTGAATTGGCTGAAATAGGAACTTTTAATCATTGTAACTGAAAACTGATTCCAGATTCGTGTTCAGCATACCCGACAACTGCTAGGAACTAATTTTCAAGCAAATCAATTTTTCAAAATAAATTGCCAATTTTGCAATATTTTTTCTAATACGTATAGATTTACTCGAAAATTTGTTCCTAATAGTTTTCGGGCATGCTGAACACGAATCTGGAATTAGTTTTCAACTTCAAATTATAATTTGTGATTTTTAAGGAATATCATGAAGTATGTCATTGTGAATTGCCTGAAATAGGGACTTTTAATCATTGTAACTAAAAACTGATTCCAGATTCGTGTTCAGCATGCCCTAAAATTGCTGGGAACTAATTTTCAAACAAATCAATTTTTCTAAAAATATTGCCAATTCTGCAATATTTTTTCAAATACGTATAGATTTGCGTGAAAATTTGTTCCTAATAGTTCTCGGGCATGCTGAACACGAATCTGGAATTAGTTTTCAGCTTCAAATTATAATTTGTGATTTTTAAGGAATATCATGTAGTATGTCATTGTGAATTCGAGGTATCACTGTTAGCAGTTCACCTCACTTCTCGCCAGATGTCCATAGTGTCGTCTCTCAGAAATGAGGACAAGGTCTTTTAAAGTAATCAGTTAGGCATTTTTATTGCTTTGTTTATCAGCTGATGCTGTACTTCAATGAAGTTTTTAGTATCCAATGTATATCATAATATGCATACTCTTATTAATAAACGAATTTCATCGTTGTGTGAAAACTAAAAAAATTATAAGGACATTTAACAAATACCAATAGTGAGGCCTGTTACAATGTTAAAACAGTCAGTTCTTACAGACATGCCAATGAAATTCAACTAGGGACTATATTGAGCCGACTCCTGAAAGGAAAACACATGTCATTGTCTGGAACTATTGAAATAATGGCATACATTATAAAGGCTGCGGCTTAAGTGGCAACCATAAGCCGCAGCCTTTCACGCTGCCAGGCGCACAAGAGTCGCACGTCGGGCTGGGCCGGCTGGGTATAAACATTAGAAGTACGATGACTTGTGTTTGTGTTAACTGAACCAACTCTCTCTCTCTCTCTCTCTCTTCTCTCTCTCTCTCTCTCTCCTCTCTCTCTCCTCTCTCTCTCTCTCCTCTCTCTCCTCTCTCTTCTCTCTCTCTCTCTCTCTCAAATGATAGTAGTAATAGTAGTATTTATTATATTACAATAAATCGTATGTAGGAGGAAGAGGAGGAGGAGGGGAGGAGAGAGGAGGAGAGGAGGAGGAGGAGGAGGAGGAGGAGGAGGAGGAGGAGGAGGAGGAGGAGGGGAGGAGGAAAGGGGTTGAGTTGTGTTACCTCCATCTCCCCCTCCTTCCCTTCCTTCCTCCCTCCTTCTCCTCCTCCCTTTCCTTCCTTCCCTTCCTTCTTACCTTTCAAATATTAATAATCTCTCTCTCTCTCTCTCTCTCTCTCTCTCGTCTCTCTCATCTCTCTCTCATCTTCTCTCTCTCTCTCTCTCTCTCTCTCTCTCGTCTCTCTCTCTCTCTCTCAGTACCAGATAAAGATTTTAAGTTTAATTATCA
>JACEEZ010015209.1:210000-215000 GCA_016584305.1 Chionoecetes opilio
TGTTTTTTATGGCATTTTTGGTTATTGCAATAAGAGGGGAAAATATGAGACTTGACCTTGACTTGTACACACTAATAAAAAAGGTGCAACTTTGCAACTTTAAAGGTGCAAACTGTGTCAGAGCTTTTGCACCTTTAAGGGTGCAAAGTTGCACCCATAAGGTGCATAGTTGCACCTCTTAAGGTGCAACCCCCCTTAGAGGTGAACTGTGCACTCATAAGGGTGCATAGTTGCACCTCTTAAGATGCAACCCCCCTTAGGGGTGAAACTGTGCACCCTTATGGGGGAATCTTTGCACCCTTATTGAAGGTGCAAAATCTGTCACACAATTTTGCACCTTTTTTCTCAGTGTGTAGGATAACACTTATGTCTTCGATGCTAGCTAAAAATTATGATGATGATAGGCTGAAAGGTATCAATCAATCATTGGGGGCATACGCCGGGAGGCACGTCGCCTCGCCCACTCCTGGGGGTCACCACGCATAAGTCCCCATGCAGGCTCCCTTCCCATACCAAGCAACTCTTGACAGGAAGCATCAACTTGCCCCAGCCACGAGCCTTGTGGGCGCCCCCTTGGCCTCCTCCACGCCGGATTGTCTCTTACAGATACAACCCGATGGGAAAGGTCGGTTTCAGGGTAGCATGCCACATGCCCATATAGCCGAAGTTGGCGCTGGTGGTCTGGCACCTACCGCGGCGGGGATCTAAAAGGGTGCAAACCCATTATGTTATGACACTTAGCAAACAACCCCAACAGTTTCATTAACTCTGTAAGTTCATTGGGTTGATCGATGTTACCTTTGATAACAAGACAGAAACGGGTAACAATTATCCCCAAACCCGGCTTCGGCCAATAAGCACTAAGGAATCAAACAAAAAGTCTGAGTCAAAATAAAAAAAAAAAGTAGATATGGAGACGGGGCCATACTACAAACTCACACAGTGTACCTCAGGCCCTGTAAAATACAACTAGGTAAATACACACACAGAGTTGCTTATGTTTACGGCAACACAAAATGAAATTCAACGAAATACTACGAAACATTTACAGGCATTATGGCTCATATGGAATTTAATAAAATGCGGGTGCATCGCATTTTGAGGTTTTTAATCTTCTTCTTTTTTTTTTCTCTCTCTCTCTCTCTCTCTCTCTCTCTCTCTCTCTCTCTCTCTCTCTCTCTCTCTCTCTCTCTCTCTCTCTCTCTCTCTCTCTCTCTCGCTCATAACAACGATCGTCTGGTATTGAATAAATCATAGCCCTTAACGTGATTCAAACTCATTTAACTCAGACCCTGTGGGACGCATACAGGTGAGCCCCCCCCCCCCCCCCCCGAGGCACAACTGTCGCCTCTCACCCACCGGACCCCCTGTACACACACACACACACACACACACACACACACACACACACACACACACACACACACACACACACACACACCTGTCTAACCAAAGAAAGTCACATCACATACAAAAAAAAAAAAAGTCATGGTCCTTAAAAAAAAAAAAAGTGCAGTCGTTTAGTTTCGACCAAAAAAAAAAAAAAAAAAAAAAAAGTGTCCATTCGTTATTTGTTTAATCTCGACACATCAAAATAAAATACAACAAGAATATAAAATCTGTACAATTTAATAAAACTTTCGGTCTCGCGTGTTTCCCGGAAGAACGTTTTAGTGGAGCGTAACTTTATTTTTTACGCCGGGCATTTGTACGTCTCATTTTTTTAGCAGTATAGCAGCTGTATTTTTTCTCCTGTGCTTCATATTTTATTAACGCTACGAACGGGGTGAGCTGTGGGATGCTGGGTGGGCGAGGGAGGGAGAGAGGGAGAGGTGGAGAGAGAGGGAGAGAGAGAGGGAGGTGGAGAGAAAGAGTGGGAGAGGTGGAGAGGGAGGTGGAGAGAGAGGGCGATAGAGAGAGGGCGGTGAATCGAGAGGTGGAGGGAGTGGATGGATTCAGCAGAGGTGTGGGAACTAGGAAAGGTGTGGAGAGAGAGAGAGAGAGAGAGAGAGAGAGAGAGAGAGAGAGAGAGAGAGAGAGAGAGAAGAGAGAGAAGAGAGAGAGAGAGAGGAGGAGGAGGAGAGGAGAGGAGAGAGGAAAGAGAGCGAAAGAGAGAGAGAGAAGAGAGAGAGGGGTGGCGAGGCAACTGGAAATGGAAGCATGGGAGGAAAATGTAAGAGAGAAAGGGTTGCAGGCCAACTCGGCCCATTGCCGACTCGGCCCATGACTAAGTCGGCCCACTCATACCAACTCGGCCCATTGTGTGTACCAACTCGGCCCATTGTGTGTACCAACTCGGCCCGTAAACACTTGATAAGACATGAAATTTATTTATTATTTTCATACGCAGTAATTTTTGTACTGATAGAAAACATGTGCTAAAACTTATGAAACATATATTTATTTCATGATTGTCGCCAACTGTAACCTGTTTATTTTTCACTAAACTTGAGGACAAGCATTGAATGCGAGATCGAAGTAGCGAAACTTGACATTTGCATTTTTGTTGATTTGAACGTTCAATCAAGAAGTTCAAAAGTTGTTTGGTGAGTTGAATGAGAGATCGAAGCATGCATCTAAAATGGTCCGTTGGCAGGCCTAGCTGGTATTCGAAAATGGTCCGAGTTGGTTCACCAGGTGAGCCGAGTTGGATATCGTAAATGGGGCGAGTTGGGAATGGGCCGAGTTGGACCTACACCAGAGAGAAAGAGTGTGGATGTAGAAACAGTATGGAAAAAGGTTAGGTTTCGAGAGTTTGTTTAGCTGTCTCTCGGTTTGCGTGTATTTTCCGTCTGTCAGTCTATCCATCAGTCTGTCTGTCAGCTAGTGCAGCAGTCTATCCACCAGTCTGTCTGTCGGCTAGTGTAACAGTCTATCCATCAGTCTGTCTGTCGGCTAGTGCAGCAGCCTATCCATCAGTCTGTCTGTCGGCTAGTGCAGCAGTCTATCCATCAGTCTGTCTGTCGGCTAGTGTAACAGTCTATCCATCAGTCTGTCTGTCGGCTAGTGCAGCAGTCTATCCATCAGTCTGTCTGTCGGCTAGTGTAACAGTCTATCCACCAGTCTGTCTGTCGGCTAGTGTAACAGTCTATCCACCAGTCTGTCTGTCGGCTAGTGTAACAGTCTATCCATCAGTCTGTCTGTCGGCTAGTGTAACAGTCTATCCACCAGTCTGTCTGTCGGCTAGTGTAACAGTCTATCCATCAGTCTGTCTGTCGGCTAGTGTAGCAGTCTATTCATCAGTCTGTCAGTCTGTCTGTATACTCCTATATGTAGTGTGACGTAAGGCTGTAGAGGTCGATGTGAAGTATAGTCTCAAAGAGTGGAATTCCCCTCCGTCCTTTCCACACATGCCTTCCTCTATTCGATGGTCAAGTGGGTAGCGCGCTGGCCTGCCATTCTGTGGTACCCGGTTCGAATCCTCACTGCTCCCGGTGATTTTTCACTGTCAAATTCGGGGATGGGGGTGTGAGTGTGAGGTCCCAGCATTACCCAAAGATCGGTAATAATGTGCTCCAATCTCGCACCGGGAGGGTGAAACTGGCTATCGTGATATCGTAAGACTCGCGTGGACAAGACCGTGGGTGAATAACACAAGCATTGCCTTGAAAAAAAAAAAAAAAATCCCAATCTCTCGTACAGAAAAATACAAAAGAACGAACGAGAATATGTGAGTGAGAGAGAGAGAGAGAGAGAGAGAGAGAGAGAGAGAGAGAGAGAGAGAGAGAGAGAGAGAGAGAGAGAGAGAGAGAGAGAGAGAGAGAGAGAGAGAGAGAGAGAGAGAGAGAGAGAGAGAGAAAAAAAAAAGTGTCAGGAGCTCAAACATTAGATCTTAACGAAACTAAAATCACAAATATCACACAGACCAAAAAGACAGAGCAGAAACTTACGAAAATGATCACTTTCATGTTACATCAACTTTGGTCCCAGTGTCAGGGCTGCGCAGGGAAGGGATATGAATGAAGTATTGCGTTATGGCATTCAGGTCTTGGCCTTTTAACCCCTTCACGCCCAGATCTTTCCTTTGCTATAAAAAAATTACTTGTTGTCAAGCCATAAAATCACGAAAAGTTACTTAATATACCAAATTAGTTAGTGGACAAGGATGCTAAACAGGTCATATCTATAAAACATTAACCAGGGTAGAACAAGAAGTAACGGATTCAAGCTGTCAGAAAGCGTAGATTTAGAAAGGAAACAGGGAAAAAATGGTTCACAAATAGGGTCGTGAATGATTGGAATGAACTCAGTAGACAGGTAGTTAGTGCGGAGTCATTGGGGAGCTTTAAAGAGGGGCTGGATAGGTTCATGGATGGGGATGGAAGGTGGATGTAGGTAGTGTTAGGTGACAGGAACTACCACGTGTAGGCGGCCTCTTGTAGCTTCCTTATTTTCTTATGTTCTTATGTTATTATGTTCTTATGTTATTATGTTCTTATTGCTTATACTCACTAAAAATCGTCTAATGGTACCCAAATTACAATGGAAATTACGTTCTGGGCCTCAAGGGGTTAAACAGAGCTTCCTGCAGGGGTCGAGTGCGTGCTGACCCTTACCCGTGCTGACCTTGAGGGCTTTCATCTGATTGCCAAGAAGCTGTGTAGGAATAGCCAGATCATTCCCTGCATCACTCTATAATTGACCACGACTCCACGGTATTTCCTGACTGTTAAAAATATCGGTGAAAAGCATGTATGTGTCTTTTCTTATTGGACTCTTGACTTATTTTCTTCCTTCTACTTAAGCCCTTCACGCCCATATCTTTCCTTGGCTCTATGAAATCGTCTGTTATTAGCCATAAAACTACGAAAAGGTAACTAAATAAACCAAATTAGCTAATGGACAAGGATACTAAACAGGTCATATCTATATAATATTGCTTATGTTCATTAAAATCGTCGAATGGTGGTTATATTACAATGAAAATTATGTTCTGGGCCTCAAGGGGTTAATACTTCAAATAAACTTACGGGTAAACTTATCTCTCATCTTCTTAACCC